>BSBK01005713.1:0-344259 GCA_027943335.1 Chamaecyparis obtusa
TCTTTTGGATTTGTACCAACAAATTGGATACATAAGATCTCCTGATCCATCAAATGCATATTCAAGCTTCAAGAGCACCAATAAACCGTAGTACAATAAAGTCATGACCATTGAATAACATAGAAGATCAATATAACTGCAATAATAAGAAAATTCAACATTAAACTAGAATAAGAATAAGATGTCATGAAACATAACCATGACCCTCATGTGACCTCAATTATGCATTTTGGTTTGAACCATACAATAATAGAGCTCCACATTAAAACAACAATCAATAAAATAAATCAAAGCCCATGAGATAACTACATCAAACCATCAGATGGCAATAAACCAAGATGAAATATCAAAACACCCTGAGTCTTGGTATGCACAGATTAAACCCCAAACTCCAACCCAAAATAGATATAAAGGAAAGGACTTGACTGAAAATGACACATATAAAATAAATGACCATAGAACATCAACATAACATGATAAACACATGATTAGCCAACTACTAGAGATCATGAGAAATCGAACACTCAAACCATAAGACGAAAAATATTATCAAGACAAAACTCTGACCCTAGGTAATATAAGGACACTCCCAACCCAAACCTTAAGCATCCATGAGTTCACATTGAGAAACAAATACCTCGAATCCAATAACAAAACACCAAAAAACACACATTTACAATAAGATGAATAATCACATCAACCAATCACCTTATCCACACATATAATAACTATCAACATCAAATCTAAGTTACATTTATAACATCTTATACTTATGCAAATAGTCATGTCATGGTTCCAAAATCTAAAAGGGTTGCATGATTCAATCTCTACACTATGATACTCAAATATATCAACAGACATTGCACTTACTATGAAAATATCAAGTCAAATCAAGGATCATTAGACTGGTAGTACAAGTGAGAATAGTAACATTGTGATAAGATACATGAAGACAATATAAACTCCAGTACATAAAATAGATCTTGAGAATACTACTAAATAATCATCAACCATGACATAATACAAAACAAAATCATACAAAACACATCGACATTATACAAAACAAAATCAAATCAAGATAACATTTTAAGTCTACATAGCAATCAGGTACAAAATGACCCAATGATATAAATCATTGATTGTTAGAATTATAATCAATCTATAAACATCTCTTAATAAATATATTACAATCTAATAAAACCCACGAATAGTCCAACTGTCATGTTTCAACTAATAAAAGAACAATTCTTAACTGAATAAGGTCTAATCCATAACTAAGTAAACTAAGATTCCCAAAAGAACCGTAAGTTATACAATTCCTAAATGAATACAAGGGATATAACTAACATAAAATAGTTTGCTTAATGGTTGCACCTAACTATTATTTATAAATTCTTCTTAAACTATTTTATACCAATTAAAAATATGATTCTTTAATAAATAAATCTTAATTGCCTAAATTCACAAAAGAATCCACATTTCTCAACCAAACGATTACAAAATCTAGAATAATCCAAACGTCCACAAGTCTTCAAATACTAATTCACCACAAAGTAAACCTAATAAATATACTATAATTCCTAATTTTAAAATATTATTTGTATAATTTAGTCCTTCACATAAAAAAATAAAAGATTCCATTTAATAAAACTTTAAATTATTATTTCCTATCATATCCTTAAAAGAATTATGCGAATAAATAAATTCCTAACTAACATAAATATCTTTCCAAATAGTAAATAAATTATAATGTCTATCCATTAATAAAATTTCCTAAACAAAATTAATTCTCACATTTATTTTTACTTTTCAGTTTCCATTTGAAGAAAATTAACTTACTAAAATAAACATTGCTAAAAAGTAATCTTAGAATATTTAACTAATTTAATGCCACTAAGAGGAACCTACTCTTTATGACATGCTTTTCAACTCACACACACTAATTTCTTTATCTAATGCTAAAATTCTAAGGACTATTCCTTATTCTTAGAAACGAGTAATATAAAAGAGGAATTCCAAAAAGAGGGGATTCGTTTTCCTATCCCACTAGGTATTTTCAGCACATTATTAAGCCAAATCAATTTTAAAGGAAATGTACGCATGTGTAAAAGCTCTAAAACAAAACGAGACAAACCCACACGAGAATGCAATTTGCTCACAAAAGAAGAAGAGATCGGAACCAAATTAAACAAGGTTGCATAGCAACGAAGTTCTTACCAAATTTTGGTAGGATTGTTTAAAATTTATAAAAGAATTTAGAAGTTATATATTTGCAAAGGGTTGAAAAATTAAAATATGTAATGTCTAAAAATGTTAAAGTAGGTAATGCTAAAAGAAAATATAATTTAAGTTTAAATAACATATTTCTATTTTGAAAAAAATGTGGGTATGTGAGGGTGACAATATTAATAATTAATATTATTTTATTAAAAAATAAAAAATTCTTATTTTATTATTTATATTTTATAATTATAATTTTATAATTTTATATTTTTAATATTATATTAATCTTTTATATCATAAAATATTTATATTTTATTAAAAAAATATATAAATATATCTAATATAATATATAATAATTACTTTAATATAATATAAAAACAATAATTTAAGTAAAAAATATATGTGATGTAATATATAGTATTGTAATATATATATAAATCTTTTGACACAAATTTGTAAATTACATAAAATAAAAAATATAATATAAATATGTATAATATTATATATATAACAATGAAATCTCAAACAAGCATTTTGATGAGAAGTGATAAAATATTAAAATATAAAATATAATATTGGTCAAATTAAACCTTAATTAAATAAATTTATGAAAATTTTCAATATAAGTTTATAAAGTTTTTCACCTTAATCAATAAATATTGTCTTAAAAAGATTAGATAAATATTTTATCTTCCTGTTTGGTAACTCAAAAAATTATTCACATGTACTTTGGTCTAAATATGTTATTATTAAACATTTTGATGAAATTTGATTGGTTGAAATTGAATATGTTAATAAGAACTAATAATTATTCTGACATGTTAATAAGAACTAATAATATTATTCTGACTAAAATCGTCTATATTGAACTTTGCAATCTAAACAAATATTTCTGAGAAATCCGCCCTTATCGCTCAAAGTTTTTCAGCCAATAGAATGAATGAAAAATACTTCTAGAAATTAGAAAAGTTAAATATCTTGTAATTTACTTTATCAAATATTAAGATATAATATTATTTGAAAAATAGTGAATTTTGATTGGTTGAGATTTAGTAGTTTAATCACTAGTTAAAGACCTGTCGATGCCTATAGTTCTACAGCCTACGACAGGAACTAAAAATACATGCTCTATCAAGTACCAAGACACGACATCTATATCATAATGAAATATTGGGTGGATAATTTTAAATTTTTTTCCGATTAGCGAAAACATAATGATTTTTTTGTAAATCTTTCATGGTTTTCGACTACAAAATATGGAGATCATGAAGAATAGATGGTGAAAATTTTGTGAAATTCTATTGTGTTTTCCATTTTTTGAAATTTGGTCAACGGTGCATTATGTAGAGAGCTTAGCTATGTCCTTTGCCAGCTTCCCCCCTTGGTGATAAAATGGGACCTTAGGAATAGGGCAAGGCCATCCATCAAAACGTAATGAATGTGCATTTGTGATATCTTATGATTGGCAACGCGTAGGTAGGTATGCATGCAAAAATTGGGAAGTATACACAAGGCATGAAAATTGTTTGACATAATGCTTCAAAGATATGTCGCCATGAAAACAACGATAAATAAAGACGCCTCCAAAGACTATTCTTGTCGCACGAAAAAACTTATCATTTTGCAAGGAGAACAAGAATTGTGTATCCCCCCCCATACATCGCTGCATGCAGATGGTTTTTAACATGGAGCGGGGTCGACATAAGTGATGAGTGGAAGCCCATGCGATTGGTTGCATGATATATTAAATAGACATAGATGCCTCTATTAATGTTGCGACCTCCATGCAGAATGAAATGCTCCCCCTTTCTATCCTGAGGGGTTGGACCCTCAAATGTCCATGCATCAGTTACTCAAATAAGTTTAGTAACTCACATAACAAAAGGGAAATTTTCTAAATAACTATCTATATTTATTTAATATTATAATTAAAATAAACACCTTCCCAATTTAATAAGTTGATAAATTCAAAAAGATTATAAAATAATAATATTTCACAATGTTCTATCTTAAGTTTCAGCAATGTAAAGGGTTTTGGGGTCCCTTCAAAACCTGTTGTTACCTTAATAAAATAAAAAAAATTCATAATGTTATATTAAAGTAATAATATTAAGTAACACGAGCAATTAATTAGGTAGGTGCATATCCATTATACCCATATATATAAATATACTCGAGCAATTAATTAGGTAGGTGTAATATACATCATAGGATATTAAGTATCATGGACAATTAATTAGGTAGGTGCATATCCATTGTAATTTGTTAGAATTTTGTAGTTGCTTCCACGCATTCTTATTGAACTCCATAAATTTGATACCACTTGAGATTTGTTGAAATTAATATGACAATGACAAATGTTGCCACTAGATTTCACTCATGTCTATCTAATAACTAATGTGAAACCTATATTTGAAATTTTTATTTTACCCAAATTTAGACTATCTAACATCTATATTCTCTTGGTCCCCCTTATGATTTTAACCAATTTTCTCCTCAAAATTGAAGTTTTTTCAAAACTAGATTTAATTTGGACTTTTTGCATCTAAATTTTGTAGTCTATATGGGTGAGTACTATTTTGATGACCTCTATTTATAATTCAATCAAATCTTTGCACATAACTTGATTGTATATAATAATTTTATCACTTTGATTATCTAGAGAATGCCTATTGTAACCAAGGCCCTATGTTAGACAATACAATATTTTAGAGAGTACTTGATAAGTATATGAGACTGAATGATGCCATAACCACTCAATGTTGAAATATTAGTATTGCCTTGTGAACATTCATTAGGGATAAAAGTGAATTGTTTAATGAAAGCATATACAAGATATATGAAATAAGTGTGATGCAAAATAAAGTATTGCAAAGCTTCATCAAATAATATTTTCCTAAATGCTTGCATTTAAAAAAATTATTATTATTGTCAACATCTGCATAATATTTGACTGTAAATTACTTTAACAAGCAAATATACACCTCAATGATATTCTTTTTTATCACCACTAAATACACCAATCAATGGATCTCTGTTAATAAGATCATTGCAGTGCATTAGATCCAAAATATCACATGATATATAAACATTTTCAACGTATCCATTTTGTGAATTAGTTGAGGATAATCAACACATTAAAGACTACTTGCTAAAGAAAATAAAACATCATCAAACATATAATTATTGTGAAGATAATAATTATATAAATAATTAGGAGATAAGAAACAATCATCATTGGTTATAACATTGGTATCACATGTGTCATAATTAATATAAATGAGGTCTAAAAAAATCAAATGTATCATAGAAATCATGAACTACATCCTCATCACACAATATAAGAGGATAGGAAGATTGGAGCCTCATGGCAAATGCGTCATGAAAAAACATAATCATCTCCATTATGGTTTTTAAGGAAAAAAACACTATATGATTAGATATATAATACATGGGACAAGCATATTGTAGGCCAATTAGTATGGTATAATTAAGAATATGCATCTATATACATGTTATAACATTACAAGACATGACACACTAAACTTATATCAATTAATTAATATTTGACTTAAACACCCTATACATGAAGGTAAAATAAATTCATCAAAGTGCATTTATGTGTAATAACCATCAAAGTCATCGTAGTCAAAGTTGAAAAACATAAGTTCATCATTAAAACCACACACCTTACAAGGGGATAAAGATAAGATATCAACATAGAAAACAACGAGGAGATGCAATCACTATGCATAAAGCCATCATGATGATGCATACACACTAATGAGAAGGAATAATCAATAAGTAAATCATGCCCATCCATTCTAAAAGGAAAAATCAAAGGATAAAACAATGATGCACAAACCAAGATAGGCCAAATTAGAAAGGTGACAACTAACTATAAGCCAAACCTTAGGTGAAGCATAAGGAGGTAAAAACAATTGAGAAAAATAAAAGCATAAAGATATGAAATAGATAAAAGTAGAATATTTGACCATAAATGCTAGATATTCAAGTTACAAGTTCACAAAAATCAATAGGTGGAAAATAAATCCTATTAAAACATGGAGGCCACTCAATCATTTAACATATTCAAAGGAGTTGAGCTTACATAGATACATAGATGTGGAAATAAATTATAAATAAAATGACTATAATATTGTGGAAATAGAATAGAAGTAAAATGACTACAGTATATATATGCCTTTATGTCAAATGTCAAGGCAAATAGATTTGATTGTGATAGAGAGCTAACATTTAAATCTAATAGTATAACATAAAATAAATGATTTTGATAATTATCCACTGCAAAATCTAGAATCAAGAAGACTTAGATTGAGGACACATTATGCAACCTTAAACCTCCTAGGCATGACTTTGACCTTGGAAATGTAGCGTTGAACCTTTTCGGTAAACTAACCTTGAATAATTTAGTTGTCCAAACCATATATCACTCAAAATTGGCAATGTTGGAAGCAAAATGATGAAATCAAATCTAATTCATTCTTAAAATTTGTGTAAGTTCTAGGAAATGAGTGTAGTTTGATCCTAAATTTTACGAACTTGAATTTTTTTGTGACTTTGATCCCAAAACTTGTGGCCTTGGATTAATGTCCTTGGTCTTTTGAAACTTGTTTGCCTATTTTTGTGTTTGTAAATCAAAATGCTGGATGATATTGCAAGGCACTTTTGTAATTTTCTATAGTAATGGGAAATCCTTGATAGCTCCTTAATTACAAGAAAACAACATCATACCTATTCAACATCATTATATTAATTTGTAAGATGCATCAAGTAATATATGTGTAAGTAGTTGACAATGATATAACACAATAATGCAATGTTTTCTTGAGGCTTGATTCAAATAAAAGAGTTGTAATGAAATATTTGTATTTTAGACCAAGTTAGAACAATGCTAAAGATGCAATTACTAAACATTTTCCAGAGTTTTAGTGAATGCAGATGGATGATTGAAATGACTTGGGGTTGATGTCGTATTATGAATTCTTAGCAGGACAATTTGATTTTTTGCATGCATGAATTAACATAAAATGATAAAATCAGGTCAAGCTAGATTAGGGCCACAATAAAATTCAAATTTGGAATTAGAAGGCAAATGATCATGTATGTTCTTCAATCGGGTAGTGAAAGTGCTAGTTTAAGAACCAAGATTGATTTGAGAAAAGGCAAGAGTGATTAATAAAGTTTGGAATTAATGAGTTGGTGCAGAGGAAGGACTACAAATAAGGTTCAAACTGAGTGTTCTTCAAACATCCAATCAACACACACAAGTGTAAACATTGGCCTTGATTCTTAGACCTCTACCATTATCCTATTTGTGTACTCTATGAGCATCCTTACATATTACATCTCAACCAGTTTTGGAAACCCATCATGAAGTTCTTGTATTCAAAGGCAACTTCATCTGTTGTTCTCAACAATGCATGACTAATGCTAGTTTAAGAACCAAGATTGATTTGAGAAAAGGAAAGAGTGATTAATAAAGTTTGGAATTAGTGAGTTGGTGCAGAGGAAGGACTACAAATAAGGTTCAAACTGAATGTTCTTCAAACATCCAATCAACACATACAAGTGTAAACATTGGCCTTGATTCTTAGACCTCTACCATTATCCTATTTGAGTACTCTATGAGCATCCTTACATATTACATCTCAACCAGTTTTGGAAACCCATCATGAAGTTCTTGTATTCAAAGGCAACTTCATTTGTTGTTCTCAACAATGCATGACTACATGGACACAACATATCCCACTTTTGACTAGTGGCAAGCTTACTCTTTTGTAGATTAAAGTACATAGATCAAAAGTTTGAACTAAAAAAACTTCAGATAGACACAAAATACCTCACATTACCTTCTATGATAATTCCCTTGGCATACAAACAAACCCCAAGTTTGTTTGGTCGAATACTTCTTTAACTACCCTACTAGATTGCCACTCACTACTTTCTATTGGTTGTCAAGACATAACTTGTACAAAACATCACATGAGACCTTGTTACTTGAAGGCATTGTAGATAATGTTGGTGGAGACCTCCCCACCAATTTTCATGAGTTTTTAATTATGGGAAGTCAAGATTTTAATTTAACTTTCTGACCAAAAACCCTAGGCAGGGTTTGGAACAATTTTTACTAAATTTGCTATAACTTATTCAAATCTTCATGAAAATTAATTAAACTAGATTTAAAAAAAGATAAGACCATGTAATTTATTCCACACACATTTTTAGGGTTGTATCTAGTACGTATAGGCCATACAAACAAATTTTTTGGGATTGTAGTAGCAAGAAGAAAACTCAAAAAAAAAAAATCACTCTCACAAAAAATGCAATGTCTTCCAAAAAACTCAATGAAAATGGCTCAAACTAAAACCATTAGAAAGCTAGAAGTATTATCCAATTGCTATTTAGGCTATAAAAATTTGTACAAGGTTGTACCGATTGAATTGTAGTTTGTAATACACATAAAATACAAGAAAAAAATTCTAGAAAATTTTTCACATTCAATGGTTCTCCAACCCTTTTTTTTGTACATACATGCCTTTTACATCCTTTTTTGTCCTTTTATAACTTCTCCAACAAATTGCATTTCCCATTGCAACTATTTTGCAAGTTGACATTTTTTTGCTTGACAACATTTATGCAACGTTTAGTAACATTTACAAGTAATCCCCCAAACTTTAAAAAATGGTTGTTTATGACTCCAATTGGTCTCAAATGACCTTATTTGACAAAAACTAAACAAAAACAACTTAGAAACTAAAAATATTCATTATGACCCTAAATGCATCCAAGGATTCCTTTGCATCATAGTCCTTAGGGGAGAGAAAGAACTTAGGTTCGACCAGAGAAGAGATTAGTTATTGTCCTTCCATGTATGATGATGACCTAATTATGAAATCTCCTCTATTTTTTATTTTTTACTTTCCTCCCTTGTATGGTTTTGGCCTTTATTTGACCAACTATTTTGATGGTAGGTGAGCTCTTAATCTTTTCTAACACTAGTAAATTTGGCTTCTAATTTCGACCAAGAATTGGTCTCAATTTCGACCAAAATTAGTCGAATTTACGACTAACATTGTCGTCGGTCTTTTTTTGTCAAATTTTCGACGTATTTATAATCAGTCGAATTTCGACTAAAATAGAGGTCGAAAATTCGACTGAGTCCATGATTCAAAACTGTCGTCATTTTTTTATAATGGTCAAATTTTTGACCAATTGTCGAACAAATATCCACCTGATATTAATCAAAATTTCGACCAGTGGCAGCAAAAATTTCCACCAAATGTTGGTCGAAATTTTTGATGAAAACATCAAATGTTCGACCGCGATGCTATACGTTCGATGGATAAGATGGTCAAAATTTTGTTGTTTTGGTCAAAATTTTGTTGGTCAAAATTTTCTTATTGTGGTCAAAATTTCGACCATCCTTTGGTGGAGTTTTTTGGGGGCATTGGTCAAAATTTTGACCAATGTTTTTTTTTTTTTTTTTTTAAATGTTACCTACGTAAGGTGAATTTAGAGTTCTTTTCATTAACCTGTGATTCATGAGTAGCGGTTTACATAAACCCATCTCTCATGAGAATGAATGGAACAGTTACCACTCATTGGCTCTAGGTGATGCTTACGGAGGTGAAGCACCGAGACTTCCCGGGAGGTCATCCATCCCAGTACCACTCCAGCTCGAGCACGCTTAACTACGGAGTTTCCTCCATGGTTAAACCCACTCTGCTTGCATCCTCATTTGCAAAACCTTCACCAAGTGTTATGCCTTATGAACCATTCATTAGAAAGCCCCTTAAGCTCGTCAATTAATAAGTAGGAGATATTTTCCACAGCAAGTCAAATTGTGATATTGCTATCAACATTCAAATGTGTAGTTTTTTGAGTCAAACTCATTGACCCGTGATTCATGAGTAGTGGTTCACACGAACCCATCTCTCATGAGAATGAATGGAACAGTTAGCACTCATTGGCTCTAGCTGATGCTCACAAAGGTGAAGCATCGGGACTTCCCGAGAGGTCACCCATCCCAGTACTATTCCAACTCGAGCGCACTTAACTACGAAGTTTCCTCCGTGGTTAAACCCACTCTGCTTGCATTCTCATTTGCAAAACCTTCACCAAGTGTTGTGCCTTATGAACCATCGATTAGAAAGCCCCTTAAGCTCATCAACTGGTTCGTAAGGCGCAACACTTGGTGAAGGTTTTGCAAATGAGAATGCAAGCAGAGTGGGTTTAACCAGGGAGGAAACTCCGTAGTTAAGTGCGCTCGAGTTGGTGTAGTACCGGAATGGGTGACCTCTCGGGAAGTCCCGGTGCTTCACCTCTATGAGCATCAGCTAGAGCCAATGAGTGTTAACTGTTCCATTCATTCTCATGAGAGATGGGTTCGTGTGAACCACTACTCATGAATCACGGGTCAATGAGTTTGACTCAAAAAACTACACAGTTGAATGTTGATAGCAATATCACAATTTGACTTGCTGTGGAAAATATCTCCTACTTATTAATTGACGAGCTTAAGGGGCTTTCTAATGAATGGTTCATAAGGCATAACACTTGGTGAAGGTTTTGCAAATGAGGATGCAAGCAGAGTGGGTTTAACCATGGAGGAAACTTCGTAGTTAAGCGTGCTTGAGCTGGAGTGGTACTGGGATGGATGACCTCCCGAGAAGTCGCGGTGCTTCACCTCTGTAAGCATCACCTAGAGCCAATGAGTGCTAACTATTCCATTCATTCTCATGAGAGATCCATTTGATAAAGCTTGGTGAAAGAACTTCAAACATTTTGAAGCATCTATTGGATTCTGTCACCCAAATGGAAGATGGATTTCCCAATTCAGAAATTCAGAGTTCTTTTCATTAACCTGTGATTCATGAGTAGTGGTATACATGAACCCATCTCTCATGAGAATGAATGGAACAGTTACCACTCATTGGCTCTAGGTGATGCTTACGGAGGTGAAGCACCGGGACTTCCCGGGAGGTCATCCATCCCAGTACCACTCCAGCTCGAGCACGCTTAACTACGGAGTTTCCTCCATGGTTAAACCCACTCTGCTTGCATCCTCATTTGCAAAACCTTCACCAAGTGTTATGCCTTATGAACCATTCATTAGAAAGCCCCTTAAGCTCGTCAATTAATAAGTAGGAGATATTTTCCATAGCAAGTCAAATTGTGATATTGCTATCAACATTCAACTATGTAGTTTTTTGAGTCAAACTCATTGACCCGTGATTCATGAGTAGTGGTTCACACGAACCCATCTCTCATGAGAATGAATGGAACACTTAGCACTCATTGGTTCTAGCTGATGCTCACAGAGGTGAAGCACCGCAACTTCCCGAGAGGTCACCCATCCCAGTACTACTCCAACTCGAGCGCACTTAACTATGGAGTTTCCTCCGTGGTTAAACCCACTCTGATTGCATTCTCATTTGCAAAACCTTCACCAAGTGTTGTGCCTTATGAACCATCGATTAGAAAGCCCCTTAAGCTCATCAACTGGTTCGTAAGGCGCAACACTTGGTGAAGGTTTTGCAAATGAGAATGCAAGCAGAGTGGGTTTAACCAGGGAGGAAACTCTGTAGTTAAGTGCGCTCGAGTTGGTGTAGTACCAGAATAGGTGACCTCTTGGGAAGTCCCGGTGCTTCACCTCTGTGAGCATCAGCTAGAGCCAATGAGTGCTAACTGTTCCATTCATTATCATGAGAGATGGGTTCGTGTGAACCACTACTCATGAATCACTGGTCAATGAGTTTGACTCAAAAAACTGCACAGTTGAATCTTGATAGCAATATCACAATTTGACTTGCTGTGGAAAATATCTCCTACTTATTAATTGACGAGCTTAAGGGGCTTTCTAATGAATGGTTCATAAGGCATAACACTTGGTGAAGGTTTTGCAAATGAGGGTGCAAGCAGAGTGGGTTTAACCATGGAGGAAACTCCGTAGTTAAGCGTGCTCGAGCTGGAGTGGTACTGGGATGGATGACCTCCTAGGAAGTCTCGGTGCTTCACCTCCGTAAGCATCACCTAGAGCCAATGAGTGCTAACTGTTCCATTCATTCTCCTGAGAGATCCATTTGATAAAGCTTGGTGAAATAACTTCAAACATTTTGAAGCATCTATTGGATTCTGTCACCCAAAAGGAAGATGGATTTCCCAATTCAAAAATTCCCAGCCACCATCTTTAATAAATTTATCTGGATCATCTGAAATGGTCTTCAAAATTGGCCACCAGTTCAAGTTCATTCTGCTTTCATAATACTTTATATCCATTGAGTTTAGCCATTCTTTGATGCCATCAAGAGAAGATTGAGGAATAACATCAATGCGGAGTACATCCTGCTTGAAGTCTTTGAAAACAATAGCCATATCAAATGCCTTTTGCCCAAGTCCTACTCTCTCAAGGTTAACTATCTCAATCTCACTAATGGTTATTACTAAGAAAGGCAATTCCACCAACTCTACCAAATAGTTTACGGTAGGAACAATAAAAGCAGAGGCTTTGAAAGGAACTCCATGAAAACCTAGCTCTCTAAATGGTATATCAAACTCCAGTTCAAAATCTTTTAGATGAGGCTGCTCCCATAGTCTGTTACTCGTTTAACAAACCCTTCAAACTCTCCATTGATTTGATTTTTCCTGTCCCTCTCTTGCTGCTCTTCCTCAATTTCATCGGGATCATACATGGACCTTCTTGCCCCTCCTAATGTTTGGACCACGTCCATTACTTCCACATAAAATTGGACATCCTTAGTCTTCTTAGTTCCCACCATAATATGGTTATGCAAATGAAAATGAAGCAAAGTAATCATCTCCTTCTCTGCTGGCTAGAAGAATGCGTGTTTAATATTTTGATACATGATATCAGCTCTCTCTTCTGCTCTCATGGTTGAATACAGAAATCCATTATAGTGGGCCTCCAGAGTTCTAGTCATCTTTCTTCCTCTTCCACCAAATGTCGGCCCGATCCACAAGTCTGCCAACCTAATTGGCTTTGTTTTTGAAAGCTGAAGTTTCTTCTGAGTCACCAGTGTAGGTCTCTCTGCCTTTTCAAACTCTGTCATAGCTACAGACCGTCTGTGGGATTTGATCATTTGTACCACTTGGTTGATGATGCTGGGGCATCCAGCAGGGCACCTGAGCCCAGGAGTGGAATGGCATTCAGAGATGTTCAATTGCAATGTTAGACTCAATATTCAAAGCAAAATTCATAATCAAGTCTAAAGGTCATTGTAATGTAATAAGGAATAATTCAGTATGTAAGCAAGATATGGACGTACAAAAAAAACCAGTGAGTTGTTTAACAAATCCCCAAAAGAAATCGATATCAAGAATGTAGCGAAAAAGATGTGAGTAGAATGGAAAAAGATGTGAGATGCATGAACATCAAAGATTAATATGGATAGAAGATAGAAGCAATGAACTGTTCATGGGTTCCAAGCACTTAAAAAATGTGGAGTTCAGTCAGCCTGTAGTAGCAAGCTAAAAAAATTCTTTCAAGTCATTGATTCAGTTTGCGATGTTTATTGACCTCAAATTTGGTCTTTTCATTAACTTGTGATTCATGAGTAGTGGTTTACATGAACCCATCTCTCATGAGAATGAATGGAACAATTAGCACTCATTGGCTCTAGGTGATGCTTACGGAGGTGAAGCACCGAGACTTCCCAGGAGGTCATCCATCCCAGTACCACTCCAGCTCGAGCACGCTTAACTACGGAGTTTCCTCCATGGTTAAACCCACTCTGCTTGCATCCTCATTTGCAAAACCTTCACCAAGTGTTATGCCTTATGAACCATTCATTAGAAAGCCCCTTAAGCTCGTCAATTAATAAGTAGGAGATATTTTCCATAGCAAGTCAAATTGTGATATTGCTATCAACATTCAACTATGTAGTTTTTTGAGTCAAACTCATTGACCTGTGATTCATGAGTAGTGGTTCACATGAACCCATCTCTCATGAGAATGAATGGAACACTTAGCACTCATTGGTTCTAGCTGATGCTCACAAAGGTGAAGCACCGGGACTTCCCGAGAGGTCACCCATCCCAGTACTACTCCAACTCGAGCGCACTTAACTACGGAGTTTCCTCCGTGGTTAAACCCACTCTGCTTGCATTCGCATTTGCAAAACCTTCACCAAGTGTTGTGCCTTATGAACCATCGATTAGAAAGCCCCTTAAGCTCATCAACTGGTTCGTAAGGCACAACACTTGGTGAAGGTTTTGCAAATGAGAATGCAAGCAGAGTGGGTTTAACCAGGGAGGAAACTCCGTAGTTAAGTGTGCTCGAGTTGGAGTAGTACTGGAATGGGTGACCTCTCGGGAAGTCCCGGTGCTTCACCTCTGTGAGCATCACCTAGAGCCAATGAGTGCTAAGTGTTCCATTCATTCTCATGAGAGATGGGTTCGTGTGAACCAGAGTATCAAAACCCGCAGCGAGTCAGGTGAGTTATCCTAACTCGTGGGTCGAGCCATGGCTCCCGGGTTTTGGTGACCCGGCCGAGTCATGGGCCGAGTTATGGGGCATGACCCGCGTGACTCACCGAGTCAGCGGGTCATGGCCATAACTCGCGGGTCCGTGCCTCATGACCCGCGCCGCGGAAAGCCCGAGCCATAGACTTGTCAAAAACAGTAATATACATGTTGTTGAAGGATGAGAAAAATTGTGACAATCACTTAGAACAAGACAATAATCTGCTGTTTCAAGAAGGAAGACTGTGCCAATGATGCAGTCATAATAACAATGATATGAGCAATAATCCACGAATGAGAGCAACAAACAAAAGGATGTAGAAGACAGTATGCTGGAGGACAGTGGCTTTCATTTTTATGACAGTGATCAGAAATGGAGAAATGCAGAAGAATATCGGTGAAAATCATGACTGTTATGAGAGGACATGATAATTAACAAACAGTCACATCAATGTCTAAGGACATTGATCATCATCATGAATCTCTAATGACAGTAGGCTTCATGAATTTCTGATGACAGTAGTCTTCAGTGAGTGTTCAAGGACAGTGTTCAAAGAAAGAAGACAGCAAACAAAAGAATGAATCCTAAAGCAGTCATTAGTCATGAAAAGTCACTGATAAAAGATGATTAAAAGCAGTGTTTTGCAATGTGATAGCAGTGAAAAGAAAATCGATTAGAGCAGTGATGTATAGCAGTGATTACATGATGAAACAATGACATATACTGTTAGAAACAGTGACATTCACTGTTAGAGCAGTCACAATAAGGATCAGAATAGTAAGTAAATGATAGGTCATGAAGAGCAGTCCAAGGAATGTCAAAAAAGTTAGCCAATGAATAAATAAGAAGAATCATAAAGAAATGAGAACAGCTGACGATGTATCACAAGAATATCAGTTAGAACAGCCATGATTCATCAATGAGCATTCATGAGTTGTTAAAGGGAACAATAGGACAAACGCCTTGGGACAATGAAGATTGAAATGCTAAGAATCAATGATCCACAAGATTCAAATTGGAGAGATGGAATGAAGACAGTGAATGTAATGGAAAAAACAGTGATCAAATTGCCTTGGTTATTGATTGAATCTACACATTTGAATATCTATATATATTGAACTAGCAAATAAGAAAAGACGTGACTGTTCACATTAGAAATGACATGTTAGTTCATAATGAAGTGATGTGACTATTCATAACAATTACCATTCGTTCCCTTCATTATCGATTATACTTTGTTCTCTTAACCATATCCTTTAGATGTTATTTGACCTTTAGATGTGATGTGATGTGTTTTTAAGCTTTATTCAATAATGGGTGCCTGAAACAAGTTTTAAATTTTAAGAAATCTCTATTTTTTTTTTTTGCCGAGTCATAGCTGAGTCGTTGCCAAGTCATCGGTGAGTCACGGGTCGAGTCGGCCTTGCCGAGTCTGAGTTTTGATTCTTTGGTGTGAACCACTACTCATGAATCACAGGTCAATGAGTTTGACTCAAAAAACTACACAGTTGAATCTTGATAGCAATATCACAATTTGACTTGCTGTGGAAAATATCTCCCACTTATTAATTGATGAGCTTAAGGGGCTTTCTAATGAATGGTTCATAAGGCATAACACTTGGTGAAGGTTTTGCAAATGAGGATGCAAGCAGAGTGGGTTTAACCATGGAGGAAACTCCGTAGTTAAGCATGCTCGAGCTGGAGTGGTACTGGGATGGATGACCTTCCGGGAAGTCCCGGTGCTTCACCTCCGTAAGCATCACCTAGAGCCAATGAGTGGTAACTGTTCCATTCATTCTCATGAGAGATGGGTTCATGTAAACCACTACTCATGAATCACAGGTTAATGAAAAGAACTCTGAATTTCTGAATTGGGAAATCCATCTTCCATTTGGGTGACAGAATCCAATAGATGCTCCAAAATGTTTGAAGTTCTTTCACCAAGCTTTATCAAATGGATCTCTCATGAGAATGAATGGAACAATTAGCACTCATTGGCTCTAGGTGATGCTTACGGAGGTGAAGCACCGGGACTTCTCGGGAGGTCATCCATCCCAATACCACTCCAGCTCAAGCACACTTAACTACGGAGTTTCCTCCATGGTTAAACCCACTCTGCTTGCACCCTCATTTGCAAAACCTTCACCAAGTGTTATACCTTATGAACCATTCATTAAAAAGCCCCTTAAGCTCGTCAATTAATAAGTAGGAGATATTTTCCACAGCAAGTCAAATTGTGATATTGCTATCAAGATTCAACTATGTAGTTTTTTGAGTCAAACTCATTGACCCGTGATTCATGAGTAGTGGTTCACACGAACCCATCTCTCATGAGAATGAATGGAACAGTTAGCACTCAATGGCTCTAGCTAATGCTCACAAAGGTGAAGCATTGGGACTTCCCGAGAGGTCACCCATTCCCGTACTACACCAACTCGAGTGCACTTAACTACAGAGTTTCCTCCCTGGTTAAACCCACTCTGCTTGCATTCTTATTTGCAAAACCTTCACCAAGTGTTGTGCCTTATGAACCATCGATTAGAAAGCCCCTTAAGCTCATCAATTGGTTCGTAAGGCACAACACTTGGTGAAGGTTTTGCAAATGAGGATGCAAGCAGAGTGGGTTTAACCAGGGAGGAAACTCCGTAGTTAAGTGCGCTCGAGTTGGAGTAGTACAGGGATGGATGACCTCCCAGGAAGTCCCGGTGCTTCACCTCCGTAAGAATCACCTAGAGCCAATAAGTGCTAACTGTTCCATTCATTCTCGTGAGAGATCCATTTGATAAAGCTTGGTGAAAGAACTTCAAACATTTTGAAGCATCTATTGGATTCTGTCACCCAAATGGAAGATGGATTTCCCAATTCAGAAATTCCCAGCCACCATCTTCAATAAATTTATCTGGATCATCTGTAATGGTCTTCAAAATTGGCCGCCAGTTCAAGTTCATTATGCTTTCATAATACTTTATATCCATTGAGTTTAGCCATTCTTTGATGCCATCAAGAGAAGATTGAGGAATAACATCAATGCGGAGTACAGCCCACTTGAAGTCTTTGAAAACAATAGCCATATCAAATGCCTTTTGCCCAAGTCCTACTCTCTCAAGGTTAACTATCTCAATCTCACTAATGGTTATTACTAAGAAAGGCAATTCCACCAACTCTACCAAATAGTTTACGGTAGGAACAATAAAAGCAGAGGCTTTGAAAGGAACTCCATGAAAACCTAGCTCTCTAAATGGTATATCAAACTCCAGTTCAAAATCTTTTAGATGAGGCTGCTCCCATAGCTCTGTTACTCGTTTAACAAACCCTTCAAACTCTCCATTGATTTTATTTTTCATGTGCCTCTCTTGCTGCTCTTCCTCAATTTCATCGGGATCATACATGGACCTTCTTGCCCCTCCTAAAGTTTGGACCACGTCCATTACTTCCACATAAAACTGGACATCCTTAGTCTTCTTAGTTCCCACCATAATATGGTTATGCAAATGAAAATGAAGCAAAGTAATCATCTCCTTCTCTGCTGGCTGGAAGAATGCGTGTTTAATATTTTGATACATGATATCAGCTCTCTCTTCTGCTCTCATGGTTGAATACAGAAATCCATTATAGTGGGCCTCCAGAGTTCTAGTCATCTTTCTTCCTCTTCCACCAAATGCCGGCCCGATCCACAAGTCTGCCAACCTAATTGGCTTTGTTTTTGAAAGCTGAAGTTTCTTCTAAGTCACCAGTGTAGGTCTCTCTACCTTTTCAGACTCTGTCATAGCTACAGACCGTCTGTGGGATTTGATCATTTGTACCACTTGGTTGATGATGCTGGGGCATCCAGCAGGGCACCTGAGCCCAGGAGTGGAATGGCATTCAGAGATGTTCAATTGCAATGTTAGACTCAATATTCAAAGCAAAATTCATAATCAAGTCTAAAGGTCACTGTAATGTAATAAGGAATAATGCTATAAAAGCAATGTAATAAGTGAAAATCCCATGTAATGAGTCAAAATGTCATGTAATGGTCATATAGGGTTAAGGTCTAAGTGGTTTTAGGTTTATAGGCATTAAATGGGTCCTTGACAAAGAATAGTCTCAATGACAGAGACAGAGGATCAGTCTTCAAAAAAGGAGCATTGATTGAGGATACATTACCTTGAGACTGAGATCTTCAAAAGGTTGCAGTCAAATGGAAGATTACAGTCTCAAAGGAATATAGGAGAAATGTTTGGAGACAAAACAGTGAGAGAGGCTTTACTCAAAAAATGCATCCAAGAAGGTGAGTACCTGGAAGATGGTTTGCTTCAAGGAAGTTAGAATTCTATTTCCTCAGTTTGATTGTTACAGTAGAGGATAGAGAGCAGCTGTTACAGGGTTCTTTGCTCTTGAGTAATTTGAACCTCAAAGGCAGAGCTCTTCTCATCTCTTTAACATTACAAGTGGCTGTTTAAAGAAGATTTCTAGGTTTGGATGGTCCATAGTAAAATTTCCCAAAGAGTGTATCGAGTCTTCCCACATAACGTTTTAAGCTTGATGGGAACATAGGGCAAAAAAAAGTTTCTAATTAGATTTTAAAAAATTTTTAGCCCTTCCATTATATTCATATTATTTAACATCTTCATAATCACCACTGTAGCTTGCAAGGTGATTCATCAAATTAAAAACAAAGCCTACATGGCTTCTTACAACCTTTGAGTATTGTAAACTATAAGTAATATTCAGTAGAGAAATATAGCGAGGTAAGTGAGGACATTCTTCATTATAAGAATGAAATGATAGACAAGGGTAACTCTCAGGTTTAGTCTTTAACCATGCAAACTGTAATTGTAGAGACCGGCCTGGTTATTACCGTTGACATTCAATTATCTATTGAGCTTATGAGCTTGGAGAAGAGAACTGCAAACTGCAACACCCTCACCAACTGTAAGAAACAGCCAATTTGGTCACAGAATTTCAGTGAACTTTTCCTTTTGAAGATTCTCCATGAGATCTGACCCAGGGTTGCTCAATGCAAGCTAAAGATCATGTATACTCCTTGTTAGTATAATTCACATTGTTTACAATACAAAATAGATTTTTGTTAAATTTTGTTATAACATAAAGATAGTTACACTTATTTAAAACTTGTAAGCTTGGTGAGCACTTGGATTTTTATTGATTTATATGTAGGTTCTAGGCCAGTAATGAAACAGTACGCAATTTAAAAAGGTCAAAGTTTAGAGTTTACTGTTTAAACCAAAATTCTATGAAGTGTTGATATAGTTGACATGTTTTATACAGAGTACATACTGCTGAACACGTTTAAACAATGCATTCTAAGCTTTCATTTCTTTGGTTTATTTATTAGGAATGCTTTTACTTAATTCAATAAGACCCACTTATTAAATTTATTAGGAATGCTATTACTTAATTCAATAATACCCACTTATTAAGTGATTTTAGATGAATGACATAAACAAATCAAAACTTAAAATAAATTGTTTAAACCAAAATAATATTTTGTTCAAACCAAAATTATGATAATAGTTACCTGAAGGCCTTTTAGTTCAATTATTCTCTTGAGCTCTTTGAGCATTTTGATTCCACTGGTGTCAACAGTGGTTACAACTGCATAAGCGAAAAAAGAGAATGAAAAGCAGCACCAAAGTACAATACAAACCAAACCTACTGGAGTTTGACCATATACAGCTGTATATCTAAATCCCAGAATAAAGGAAACAGGAATGGTTGTATATGATAAAATTAGGGTGCATTTATTCCATTTTATTCTGCTCCATAGTTTTGTTACTAGAAAACCGATTACAAGTGAAGGGAAATCCTTTTACAAAAAAGAAATGATGCATCAAATATGTAAGCTTTCAGAACTTATGGCCCATATCTATAATAACATACTACAAAGTGTCTTCCTTCAGCTTGGCAAGATGCTCCTCTTCATCCATTATCCATCTCATTATAAAGTTTCTTATAAAACATATCATTTCCTGCAAAAAAATGTCATGGGATAATCAATCCAAAACTTGTTATGAATAGGTAAATGCATATTACAATATAAAAAATAATTATTTAAAGTACCTGGAATCTGAGGACATTTTATAGGCATTGATTCATTATTGTCAATCAATAATGATGTCTGCGTCACACCCATGCTAGTAACATGGGTAGATCCAGGAAATGGTGGTGAGTTTTCACCAATACATGCAGATTGATCGGTAGCAGGTGTACCAAGTGGTGCCACCGGGGTATCTCCTGCTCCAAAAAAATAATCCACTATGTGATGCACCCAAGATTAAAGTACAAATTATGAAATCATAATTAGCACAAAACCAAATATAGTAAAACAATGATTTACCAGATGCCATAGCCCTTGAAGGCGTTGATGTTTGCATGGCCCTTGTGGCTGACATTGCACTCGACAATCTTCTATGGCCAACCTGGCTAGTAGGAGTCTCCTGCAATTGAGGACCTGAACAATACATTGTTAGCAAAGACATTTTCAAATAATAAAAGTAAGAGTTAACTTGAGAAGTTTTTGAATGCTCCAAAGAAAAAATTCCTTGTAACTTGTCAACTAAAGGATTATTTTACCTAAGGCAGCCGGAGGTCTACTAGTACCGGTCTCATCCGCACATTGTCCTTGACCAGGTACTAGAGATTCCATAAAATCCTACAACAAGAACACATATTACATATATTTTACTTCACAACATAAAAGAGTATAAAATATTAACCTTTATTGAAATTTTGTTATAACTAAAGATTCATTACTGCTTACTTGATACCGATGTCCGAGTGCTTTCAATTCAGTTAGCCTCTTGAGCATCTCCTCACTTGGATTTCTTTCATACAAAATGTTAATTATATCTTTATTGATTTGTTTCATTTTTTTCTTTACCATGATTATAACATTAGGCGAATCTGCAAAAAGATCATCATCATCAGGGGTAGCTATTGCCTCTACTGTCGAGGGTGCTTTTCCCTTATCCTGAACATCAAATTGTGATAGGAATATCAGTAAAACTATCATAAAAACTCCAAAACCATAAATAAAATAACGTAATAATATAACATTTTTCAACTATCTAATTTGTACAATTTTAATAAGGTTTACCTTTGCTAAAGAACAAGTGGGAGGAGCATCCTCGTGGCCTCTATCATGTGCGGGATCCATATCATCTTGTGACAAAGATTAAATATAAAAACTTTAGCGAACTAAAAGCAATAGACTTAGCAAAAAAAAACTTATTAATAAAATAGTATATAGTACTTACCACCCTCATGATAGTAACTTTGTTTGTATCTATGCGATTTAAATGATAATCTATTAGCAGTTCTTCCCCTGCACTTATTGATTTTATTGCACATAGAAAAACTTGATTCCCCTCGCGCGCCTCAAATATGCAATTGGGTTGCTTATTAGTTGATGAAGGTCGCGTACTATTTATAAAACCCACAATATTACCTATTGCTTTTGGTCTCCCATCAATGTACATTGCAAATCTTTTACTTTGATCATTTTCTTTCCTTTGTATATAATTAGCTGATAGTGCATACCTACGCATACTTTTTTTATATTGAACAATCCGCATCCAATCATTGTAATTGTAACACGGACCGACATACTCGAACAATTCAACAACTCTATTGTAATATACCTTTATCCCATCCATGGAAAATAGGCCCAAACCATGTAATGAGGATGGAGCAATGCGATATATCCTCTCATTAACACAAAAATTAGTATTAATTGGAGGTAGCTCATTGGGTACCCATTCTTTCTCAATGTGTGTGTACCGAAAGGGCACCTTGATGTCGCCTTTGGTCTCATCATCATAAGAACATGACCCCCCATTAGCAAGGAAATATTGCATGCGTTTGTCAAATTTTTTTCTAATCTTTTGACCTCTAGTTGATCTCCCTGTTTTAGCCGTACTACATGTAGAACTTTCATCTAGCATTCCCTCATTTCCCTCATTCGATGTAGATAGATCTAACAAATACCTATTTGGTGGGTGTTGCAATCCATCAAATGAGATATTGCCACGTCAATATATATAGAATAATCAAGTCGTGACCCATACATACAGTTCTTCTTTGTCTATACATGAGAGATATAAAATGTAGTAGGTTGAAAGTGATTATATATTATATTTCTATACGGTTCTTTGTCTATATATACATTATATGATTATATAATATGTCTATTTATAACATACGTGCTCAGTGATAAACAAGAAGAATATAAGAAAATTATGTCTATTTATTGACTTATACCTGCCGATCCATGTCACTGTGCACGATCCACGCCAAAGGGGTCAAATTTACTGCATATGTTAATCATTTATCTTAAGTTAGCTAAATATTACATGATACGTATGCTACAAATAACTTAGAAGATAACATGAACAATATGCAACATCGTAAACATGAACAAATTTACCTTATGTGTGGAATGCAAGATCGTCAACAGAAGGCCGGGGTGACAATGTCTGTAGTCAATTGCCTGTTTGCAAAAAGGGTGATAATCAAACACAAATATACATGTATCAACAACAATTAATTAAGCATCGTAAACAAAAAATTGGTAATTATAAATCACATATGTTGTAATCATTAGAATTGAACAGAATAAATATGTAACCATTACAATTTAAAGCAAAACATAAATATGTAATCATTAGAATTGAACACAATAAATATGTAACCATTTCAATTATGTCATTGATCATCATCATCATCATCATCATCATCATCATCATCGCCATCGCCATCGCCATCATCGCCATCATCAACAGCATCACCGCAATCATCATCGCCATGATCACCATCACCATCGTCATCACCATCATCATCATCATCATCATCATCATCATCATCACCACCATCAGCATCATCATCATCATCATCATCATCATCATCATCATCATCATCATCATCATCATCATCATCATCATCTGCTTCTTCATCATCTTCAGTATCTTCTTCTTCCATAACATTATACTTTATCGGCCTTCCTCTTGGATCATGTTTAACAACAAATGACCAACCCTGTTTATGTGGAACCTTTGAGTAAAACACTTGCCCACACTAGCTTGGAAGAACATAGGGCTCATCTCCAACTGGCTCAAACAACCTTGTATTAATCATTGTAAATCCATTATCATGTTGAATAACAGTTCTATCTAGATCATTTTGATTCAGTCGTAGCCTATACCATTTGACGACAAATAGAACTACTTTGAAGGAGTTAAAGTTGCACTCAATTATATCATCTAAGATGCCATAGTATTGATTTTGAGATTGTTGAGGATGTAGGTCATTTCTAGATGATATATTGGTGACCTCGAAAACTGCACTTATCCCAGAATCACAAGTTTTCTTTGTATCATCCAACTTTTTTATACGAAATTTGTGGCCATGATAGTACATAGCTTTGTGGTGCTTGACCTGCAATTTTTAAAGTGTGTAAATTATTTGTATCATGAGTTGATATGAAACATATGAGTCATGATCATTAATAAATTTGTACGTACCTGTCCACCTCTTAAACCATGTGCTAGATCAATTACCATTGGAGTAACATTGGGATCTCCATTACGATGAGCTTCTCTAACCAATGAAGCAACACCTTCCCATGTTAATGAACAACTATTTTGTTGACATCGTTCAATCCATACCGTCATCCAATCAAGATTGTTTGCAATATACAAATGTATTGCATCCCATTCTCGACCAGCTGTATCAAAAACATCTTAGATTTATTGCATCCGACTCTCGACCAGATTTATAAGAATTAATTAACTACAATAACATCTTAGATTTACCTCTCACTTTCCTCAATCTACCTTTGCCCATCAAGTGCTCCCCTTCAAATTTGTTAATGGAGTTGGGATCCCAAATACGATCTACATGGATCTTTGCTGCAAACTTAGGAAGATATTCACTAATGTACACCATGGTCTGGTATACCATATATCCCTCTACCATAGAACCCTCAGGATGTGCTCTCTATTGAACCAAGTCTTTCAAAAATTTCAAGTGCCTCTCAACCATCCACATTGACCTAGTTGGTACAGGTCCGCACAATTCAATCTCCTCAACTTGATGTAAGAGGTAATGTTCTTATGCATTGAAAAAAGTTGAAGGTAGACACTTTTGCATTTCACACATAAGAAGAGGAATTTTTCTCTTCCAGTATTTTATATCTTCTTTATTGATTTCTTTAGATGACAACCACCTCATGTATTTTCCAAGATCATATATAACTTGTTTGACATCGTTGGCAAAGTGGTGTGGGAGAGATAGAGGTAGAACATACTGCAATATTTGTAAAATGATCTCGTCAATATTTTATAAAAGAATGCAATGAAAACCACATGCAGTATACAAATATATAGTGAATACAAAGTAATATGAATTACCTTAATAAATATATGCCAATCGTGTGTTTTCATCCCTGGCCCAAATTCACTTTTCTTTGATATGAGATCATTTATGTTCGCAGCAAATCCTATAGGAAATCGTATTTTCTTTATAATTTCTCTTATAGCATTGCTCTGCTGCTCCGACAATAACCATGGAAGAGCACTTGTATCAATCTGGTCTCCATTTTGATTGGATTGAATAAAAATTTTCATTGCATGGTTGGATTCTTCAATGTCACTACAAATTTTGATGATTTGGTCTTTGTCACGCCTTCCATCCAATATTTTCCATAATGTCTCTGTTACATTCTTTCCAATATGCATAGGATCAAACAAATACACAATTGGGAGTTTCTCGTAGTACGGCAACCTAGTAAATTGCGTAGGATAACTTTTGAGTCCTTTTGGAAGTTGGTCATTGATGCCTTGACGACCTTCACAAGCATCAATTACATCATCAGTAAACAAAACACAATATCAAAAGATAAATTTGAAACAAAACCCATCAGATGGAATGACATTACCTCGACGATTTATTTTATTGTATGCCAACTTCCATAGGCGAGGTGTCATTCTCCATGGCTTTGATGTAGTCTCTTCTTTCTCATTGAAAATATGTTTTTCAGTAATTCGGTACTTATGATTTCTGTGGAGAAAGTGTCTATTCTCATCGAACACCTGCTTTCTCAAACTTTTTGAATGACGAGATTTTATCTTTGGACCACAAACTGGACATGCAAATTTTCCCTTTGTCTGAAGACCTACAAGATCATGTCTAATTGGATTAAATGTGTTAACTTTGTGTTAGCACTATAACATACCAAAAAAGAGGCGTTATGAAGAGAACATACCACAAAAATGTGTTAGCCCAGGGGCATCATGTATTGTCCATACAAGCATTGCATGGAATTGAAATTGTCTTTGTCCTATTGGTCTAGAGATGTCATACATAGTGACCCCATTCCATAACACCATCAACTCATCGATAAGGGGCTCAATATATACATTGATATCTTTAACTTGGTACTTACCTAGTTGAATGAACAAAAACATTACATAATTATTATGACCATTTTGATGGATTATTAATAATAAATTAATTTAGATGACCATTAAATCAAAATATACCTGGAACAATCAGTGACAACATTATGTGCTCCCTCTTTATGGACAACCAAGGAGGAATGTTATTGTTGATAACAAAAACAGGCCACACCGAGTAAGTAGATCTCATCTCTCCAAACGGATTGACACCGTTCGCTGCCAATGAAAGCTTGAGATTACGAGGTTCTTCTTTAAAGTGTGGCCATTTTTCTTCTATTTCCTTAAATGCTGAGCCATCTGCAGACATTCGCATAATGCCATCTTGACTTCTATTGCGTGCATGGTAATCCATAAATTGTGCCAAGCTATTGCATTTGAATAATCGTTGCAGACGTGGAATAATGGGAATATGTTGAAGAACCTTGCGAGGCACCTTTTTTGTTATTCGATCTGATTGATATCTACTAATATGACAAATAGGGCATTCTGTTGCAAATTCATGCTGTTTATAATATATAATATGATCATTCAGACATGCATGTATTGTTTGATATTCCATTCCAATATCTTTCATAACGGCAGATAATTCTTGGTACGAGCGAGGTAGGATGTTTGATGGTGGTAACAAACACTAACCTACCAACCTACGACCAAAAATATAATTTGTTAATTTAAAGAATATTAATTGCTACACGATTCATCCAATATTAATTGCAAGGGAATTACGACTAAAATAATGAAAAAAGATGACATACCTTAACATACGTGTCATTTCTACATTGGATAAACCATTCATAACCTTCAGGTTCACCAACAACAATACAGCGGCAAGAAGAGTTGTTTCAGAGCCTTCATATAGGGGCTCGTGTGCCTTCTCAAGTAAAGGTACATCAAGCTCTACATCAACATCATCATCATCTTGATCATCGTGATCATATTGATCTTCTTCATCATCGTGGTCTTCTTCCATGATATCATTACCTTCTACTTCTATGTTCACACCTCCATGTTCCCTCGTTTGGAAATCCACATTCTCCAGATTGTCATGGTCCATAACATGAAATCGAGGGACGTTGACCTATATGAAAATGATGACCTTATATTAACCATGATCATGTTGTCATCATCAAATCATGTCTTATGTATTTTATAAAATATTAAAATACATACCAATGGACGAAATTCGTTTCCCCCTTCAATGTGACCATGTTGCTTACAATGTTCCTCAGTTGTTTTGATTAGATATCTTCGAGTCTTTAAGCCCTTACAAAGTTTGCAAGGACAATAACATTTTCGATCACCCTTTCTTTTTAAGTTAGACCATAGTCTAGCAATTGTCTCCCTATTTTTTTGTGCGTTGATATCGTCAAACATGGTCTTTCTTGAATGGAATGACTCGTTGGTGGAAGAAGGATGATTTGTTTGCAACCTGCTGATAAAAATCGTTAGTGAACAACCATTTTCTCAACCATTTTAATATCGAAAACATCATATGAAATATCTTTATCATTTAGATTTTAATGCTATATTTTAACTTTTAATCAAAATTATGTGTAATATAAGGACCCTATATCACCATTTTACTGAGAGTCAAGCATCAAGTCATCGGTAAGTTAACACAACTTGATATGAAGATCTGAAGATATTTGATACTTCCATCATCACCCATGACATAACTCTCAAGCCTAACATAAAGTCATTCATACAAAAGTAGCAACCTGTTAATTTGTTGATAGAACCCTTAATCTTCAAGGAAGTTCAAAAGTTACTTGCTGCAACGATAATTTTTCCTATCCGCCACTCCACTTGGGTGGAAAATTTGGTGCATGTACAGAAGAAGCAAGAGGAGATCTGTGTTAATTTTTGTAAGCTTAAAAAGGTGTTAGATTGGACACCCTAAGCCTCTGCATCAATTTTATGAGTTCACCTTTCAATAATGTTGAAGTGAGGTATTGGGCCCTCGAGAAATAAGCTTTCAGCTTGGTTAGATAATTCAAGAAGTTTAGACAATATATCTTGAGAAGCAATATATATGCCATTATGCCTGACCAAGTGGTCAAGAGATTGGTTATGTAGTCAGATTTGGGAGAGCGTCACAAGAAATAGATGGCTATTTTGCAAGAGTTTGATTTAGAGATGCATCCTATGGGATTGGTTTAGAGATGCATCCTATTTGATTTTTGAATTTAGCCACTAGCAGTTCAAAATTTGAAATGTATGGGTCTTTGACCACTTGCATTCTTCAAAGGTGGCCACGACCTTCCGAATGTAACAAACTAATCAAATAGCGTTAAGGTTTTCTTTTAAACCTTTGTATATAAAGCGACGATGTCGAGTTTTCTTCCTGGTTCTTTCCTGATTGAGCTCTTTTTGAATCAGTTTTTATAAATATAAATATATATAGTGGTTCTTCCACTTTTGTCTAAACAAAATAAAATAAAACAAGATACCCTATAAGAAAAGATAATCATCTCCATCTTATCTACATTGATTCTTAGAAAATAACATACTACACAATAAAAAATAACCAATAAATGATAATCATCTCCTTCTTATCTATGTTGATTCTTATCTCTTTTATATATAATCAATTTTAGAGAATGAAATAGTATGCAATAAATGATAATCACCCCCCTTATGAAAAACAAGATAATCATCTAAGTTCAATATTCTAAAAAACAAGATGCCACTTGCAATAAAGTGACCATCTCCCTTCTATGTACGATGATTCTATAATTGAGTAAACTCTAATTCACAAGTAAAAAAATTCATACTATAATTTAGAAGGTCTAATTCACAAGTAAATAAATTCTTGGCAGCTCCTACATAACAAATTTTTAAAAATATATTGCACATTGAATCAATTTAAACCCAAGATGTATTTAAATTAAATTAAAAAATATATTCAAATTTAGATAAATCAACATGATAGATCATCAATATATCACTAAGTCTACAATAAGCAACATTTTGTTACTTAATTCTTCCTTTGTTAACCCCATCTTCTCTTCTGTGAAACATAATAAACAATCACTAACAAGCTTCTAACATCTTGTATGTTTCCATCTTCTGCAATGACTACAAAATATCTCCTACAAAAAATTCACACAAAAAACTCAAGTATAAAAATTAGAAGCACTTTGAACCTAGATATATATTAAATACTTTTGGAGGAGTTGTTTAAAGCTAACTACACATGTAAATGTGTGCACGATAAAAATGTGATATAAATAAACATACCTATTTTAGTGGATGTTGACATATAGTCATAATAATTAGAAATATTGAAAATGAATGTCTTCAAAGATTTTATCTTTGTCGTATACCTATGCAAAGATGGATGCAAAATATTGAAGCATATCGAGTATGCAATCTATTTGTCAAATGTTAAAAAAAAAATAGATCTTTTAATCTCAAATCTATAAAACATCACATATCCCAAATAATAACCAAATACAAATTATAATTTTTTTTCAAATATGGGACAATTTACTCTTAGCTTTTTTGGATAAGTATCTTGCTGATTTTTTGGTTCCTCGTGCCTCTCTTCTTTTTAAATCCAAAGACCAAGAAGGTAAAAAAAGAGAGAAGAAAAACCTACATCATCTCCATTTTTATTTTCTCATTTAAATGAAAATGAGGACTTTAGCATTCTCACCCCACAATTTGGAAATTTCTAAGTAGGGAGTAAGTGACTACTCCACTAGACTAAGCAGGATAAATGGATGCAAACACATGAATCCTTCCATCAATTCATAGATACATTAATTGTTACAATATTTTCAACTTGAAACTAATTAAATAATTTAATATTTTATCTTTCATTTGTAATAGAGCTCTAGTCACCTCCATCAATATATTAATAATTAGAAATAAATTTTCACACATATACTTTGTGCTAGCTCTTCAAATGAGGACATTGATATGCCTGCAAAGATCATAAATATAGTCATTGCACATATGCTAACAAATACTAAGCAAGGTTCTTATAAATATGTCTGTAATCAAAGATTATTGCCTCTATTATTTGATAGGTATATCTGCCTTTCTCATCATGCCCAGTGAAATGAGGACAGTCTCTCTAAAGACAACATGATAATGTACACTCACTGTAAGGATAGTCACAAATGAGGACAGTCACTGTAAAGACAACACGATAATGTACACTCACTGTAAGGACAATCACAAATGAGGACAGTCACTCTAAAGACAACATGATAATGTACACTCACTGTAAGGACAGTCACAAATGAGGACAGTCACTCTAAAGACAACATGATAATGTACACTCACTTTAAGGACAGTCACAAATGAGGACATCTGGTGCAGGGGCACCTATCAAGTCAACTAGGAACACCTTGGAACAAGATGGAACCAGAATATCAAAGGCATTCCTACATGTCAACTGGGATATTTTAAGGCCAATAATGGCATATTGTAATGAACAATGTACTTTGCCAGTCAAGAGTCATAAAATTCTTGATAAAGCCTATGGGCAACTTGATGTAAAATGGCCTAATGAGCCATAAGGGTGTCCTAGAGGGTGCTTTTATATTTTGTCATATTCAATAAGGTCTTGAGATCATTTTGAGTCAATAACATAGGTTAGAATGTCATAAAAGTTATAGAATGCATAGTTTATAAATTTGAATTTGAATATAAACGGTCATGTAGGCATTTTGGAGGGAAACTTAGGATTTAGTATTTGTTTGTTAAATAAAACATTTCTAACCAACTTGATCAGTTAGACAGGTGTATGTACACCTATATAAGTTGTGTTAACCTGATGAAAGGGGAGAAGGCATTGTTATGTACGGCAAAGTACAGGATTTGTACGGACAGGGCATAATTTAATGAAAATCTTAGATTTTCTTGCAAGATTTAAGTGTATTGGATGTGATAATCATTCATTTATGTTGGTAAGATACATTTAAGGGTTATTGAGTCACTTTCATATTATTTTGAGTGTTTATTGCAAGTTTATTTGCTATTGTAACTCTGAAACTGAAAGTTTGCTTTGATTCTTCAATGGTAAATGGGGGTACCATCCTATCTTTGTACATCTGATCCTTAGGATGGACCCTAGAAGCACTAAAAAGTCTATCTAACCATGAATAAACTAGAAAAGTGAAGTTTTGCAGGAGAATGTGAAAGAAATGCAAAGTTGATGGTTGTTTGGACAAGTTTGGGTACCCAAATACATGCCATATGTGTAGCAACCAGACATCTGGCTTAAAAAGGTATAAATATTATTTGATATTCTTCAATAATATGTTAAACTCATGGTGAACCATGAATTTTATGACCTGGAAGTTAGTGGAAGTGTTAGATTGGTGATACCCTAGGTTATAGAGGGTTTTAAGGGCAAATTTGGGGTTTTGGTAGCAAATGAAATCATAAAGTGAAATGGGTTGTTGAATCATCTAATTGGACACAAAATAGGAATGTCCTATGAATTTTGTGGCTTTTGGATATGTTTTTAGCACACTTGCTTTGTAAAACATCACTAATTCCTCTTGAAAAATAGTGACAGTCAAGGTTTTGGGGCACATTTTCCAAAGAAGTTGATACTGGTTTTTTAGTATGTTATAGTTCTCCCAAAAGGGTATCTAGAATGCTAATTTTTTTGCAGGTTCATTTGGATAAATTTTGAGTTATTTGGGTTATAACGCTGCTGGAGGACTAGAAAAGGGGCAATTAGGCCTATTTGACAGTTTTGAGAAAATTGCTTGCTAAGAATTGTTTGAAGTGTTGAAACTTCTTGAAACCTGTTGAATCCTCTTTATTAACACATCTAACACCATCTTTGAAATTTTGGAATCCAGATCTAAGGTTTTGTGACTATTTTGTCTTTGAGTGGCTTTGAAGTCTAATAGGAGTTTGTGGGTTTAAACAAGCATTTGATTGAATTCCATCACCTTTTGTTGCCACTCTGCATCAACATCGATCTTATAGTGAGTGTACATTATCATGTTGTCTTCACAGTGACTGTCCTCATGTGTCATAATATTAGAAGTTCACAAAATTATTTTTGTGAACTGTAATATTATTTTTGTTTTGTAATTTTTGTGACCTTGTGTAATTTCACAAAATGAGAAGTTGTCACAGTGACTGTCCCTTGTGTAATTGCCACTTGAATGAGGATAGTCACTGTAAAGACAACATGATAATGTACACTTACAGTGAGTGTACGTTATCATGTTGTCTTTAGAGTGACTATCCTCATTTGTTGAAGAACAAAAGCATTAATGTGGCTGAATAGCAATACATTCAAGTGGCAATTACACAAGGGACAATCACTATGAGATGTCCTCATTTGTGACTGTCCTTACAGTGAGTGTACATTATCATGTTGTCTTTACAGTGATTGTCCTCATTTGTTGAAGGAAAAAAGCATTAATGTGGTTCAATAGAAATGCATTCAAGTGCAAATTACACAAGGGACAGTCACTGTGAGATGTCCTCATTTGTGACTGTCCTTACAGTGAGTGTACATTATCATGTTGTCTTTACAGTGACTATCCTCATTTGTTGAAGGAAAAAAGCATTAATGTGGTTCAATAGCAATGCATTCAAGTGGCAATTACACAAGGGATAGTCACTGTGAGATGTCCTCATTTGTGACTGTCCTTATAGTGAGTGTACATTATCATGTTGTCTTTAGAGTGACTGTCATCATTTGTTGAAGAAGAAAAGCATTAATGTGGTTCAATAGCAATACATTCGATCAAGTGGCAATTACACAAGGGAGAATCACTGTGAGATGTCCTCATGTGTGATTGTCCTTGTCACAAATGAGGACATCTCACAGTGACTGTCCCTTGTGTAATTTCACAAAATGAGAAGTTCTCATAGTGACTATCCCTTGTGTAATTGCCACTTCAATGAGGACTGTCACTATAAAGACAACATGATAATGTACACTTATAGTGAGTGTACATTATCATGACAACATGATAATGTACACTTACAGTGAGTGTACATTATCATGTTGTCTTTAGAGTGACTATCCTCATTTGTTGAAGAAGAAAAGCATTAATGTGGCTGAATAGCAATACATTCAAGTGGCAATTACACAAGGGACAATCACTGTGAGATGTCCTCATTTGTGACTATCCTTACAGTGAGTGTACATTATCATGTTGTCTTTACAGTGACTATCCTCATTTGTTGAAGGAAAAAAGCATTAATGTGGTTCAATAGCAATGCATTCAAGTGGCAATTACACAAGGGATAGTCACTGTGAGATGTCCTCATTTGTGACTGTCCTTATAGTGAGTGTACATTATCATGTTGTCTTTAGAGTGACTGTCATCATTTGTTGAAGAAGAAAAGCATTAATGTGGTTCAATAGCAATACATTCGATCAAGTGGCAATTACACAAGGGAGAATCACTATGAGATGTCCTCATGTGTGATTGTCCTTGTCACAAATGAGGACATCTCACAGTGACTGTCCCTTGTGTAATTTCACAAAATGAGAAGTTCTCACAGTGACTATCCCTTGTGTAATTTCCACTTCAATGAGGACTGTCACTATAAAGACAACATGATAATGTACACTTATAGTGAGTGTACATTATCATGACAACATGATAATGTACACTTACAGTGAGTGTACATTATCATGTTGTCTTTAGAGTGACTATCCTCATTTGTTGAAGAAGAAAAGCATTAATGTGGCTGAATAGCAATACATTCAAGTGGCAATTACACAAGGGACAGTCACTGTGAGATGTCCTCATTTGTGACTGTCCTTACAGTGAGTGTACATTATCATGTTGTCTTTACAGTGACTATCCTCATTTGTTGAAGGAAAAAAGCATTAATGTGGTTCAATAGCAATGCATTCAAGTGACAATTACACAAGGGACAGTCACTGTGAGATGTCCTCATTTGTGACTGTCTTTACAGTGAGTGTACATTATCATGTTGTCTTTACAATGACTATCCTCATTTGTTGAAGGAAAAAAGCATTAATGTGGTTCAATAGCAATGCATTCAAGTGGCAATTACACAAGGGATAGTCACTGTGAGATGTCCTCATTTGTGACTGTCCTTATAGTGAGTGTACATTATCATGTTGTCTTTAGAGTGACTGTCCTCATTTGTTGAAGAAGAAAAGCATTAATGTGGTTCAATAGCAATACATTCAAGTGGCAATTACACAAGGGAGAATCACTGTGAGATGTCCTCATGTGTGACTGTCCTTGTCACAAATGAGGACATCTCACAGTGACTGTCCCTTGTGTAATTGCCACTTGAATGCATTGCTATTGAACCACATTAATGCTTTTTTCCTTCAACAAATGAGGACAGTCACTCTAATAAACCTTGGGTATCGATTGGTCCCTTGGATGAAATTTTGTTATCTAGGTGTCTTTAGGTGTTTTAAGAGTGTTTGAAAGTCTAAAACATCAAATAAGGTCTTTTAGTCTTCCAAAACAGATTTTTTGTCTTACCCGGCAAAAGTTGTTTTAAAGTTGTAATGCAACTTTTAAAGTTGCTAAGCAATTTTGAGTTTGAATTGGTTAAATGGCTACAACCATAAAAATGGTTAAGCCAACGGTGGGGAGAGCCTATTTAGGCTTCCAAATGACTAAGGAAATCGAAGAGATCCTCATTGTATTCAAATTGCTTTCAAATCAATAAAACTACCTGTTTCAGAGCAATTTTCTGTGCAAATCACGGTGACAGTACGGTGTACGGATGTGAAGGGGTGATCAAAACCTATCTGAAAGTTGGAACATCTCCATTTTATGCTTTTAGAATTGGTTTGATAACTTCGAGTCATTTTATATCAGAGTTATTCAATTTTCTTGTCTGCTGGTCTGAGAAACCCTTGTTTTCAGGGTTTAGCCATTCAAATGGCCCTAACTTGAATTTTGACAAGTGATTCAATTCTGCATTTCTTTCAAAACTTTTCCCAACACAACAATATTAAAAATATTCAGAAAATCTGCAAAGTTCAAATGTTCTTCTTTGTAAGCATTAATCAGATATTCAAAAGATTTTCAATTTGCCATTGATCATAATGCAATAGCTCAATTTCCTCATTATACTCCTTTTTTGAATATTGAGCAAATACTTATAGTCTTTCAAAATGCACATCAGGGCTTCTTAGAGAACCAATCAAACAAAGATCTGTCAAACCCGAACTTATAACCATTGTTTCACTATTTCATTCGGAACTTCCCTTAACAGTTTATTATAATAATAAGCAAAGACCGACTCGGTGTAACAATTCCAAATGTTTGATGATCTACCGATACTAATTTAACCACTTCTTGAAACAGTTTAAACTTTAATACATTCAACTTTCATCAATAGGGAAGTCTCAGTTTAACTGTTACCAGAACATTGCATGTCGCCAGTCCTAAGATTAATTTTTTGATCATCCAAAACCATTCAATGCTTCATATCCGAACTAGGTTCCTTAATTTCACTATTATGATATGCAAACAGAGCATTCACTTATAAAAACTGATTTCAAATAATAGTTAGAACTTTTGTAGTGCCTTTCATAAATCGATAACAACAATCCATTTATCTTCAACACAATTCAAACATTCTGAGGCTGTTAGAGATATAAAACCGTAATGTATTAAGGACTGAGCACACCGTTTCCAAACAACAAAACCGATTCACAATTTAAACAGAATCATTTTGAATAAAATAATAAACAGTTTCAACAAGATTCCCATCGAACCCAACTGAGTTCCTTAAAACGAACAGAGATCTTAGAAATCGCAATTTGTTAAACTCCTTTCTTAATCAAAATCGATACTAGTAAAATACCCAAGCTTTAATGAACCGATTCATACAACATCAAGCTTACTTTAGGTTTCTCGGTCACAATATCGGATACCCAAATTTAGATCATACCGAATTAAAACAGAGAATTTTGAAACTCATATGCATCAATGTTTAACTTAAGTTCTTCAACAAGCCGATACAAGATCTTCAAATGCAGCTTATGAGTCAGAAAATTCATACACATACACAGTTGTCCCCGCCTTCTCGCCCGCTCCCGCCCGCTGTCGCCCGCGCCGAAAAAGAAAGGGGTAAAGTTAAAATGAAATGCATCTTTCTTCTTTTTTTTTACATTTTATCCCCGTATTGGTCGAAATTTCGACCAACACGGGGATAAAAGGAAAAAAAAGAGAAAATTTTAAGACCATTTCCACTTTGGTCGATAAATTTGGTCAAAATTTGACCTCAAATCTACTAGTGTAATGATATTTTCAGTCCTTTGCCTTCTTGAAGTTTATCCTCTTTCACCATGTTCTCTGCATATGTAATTATCTTCATTTGTAAATATGTTGTATGCATTGCTTTGTCATCATCCTATTTTGGTTCTTGTATTCCTTGATGTTCAATGTGTTATACTTCCCCTATTTCACATTTACCTTCTCCTTCATGAGGTAATACATGTGATGTCATTCCATACTTTTGATGTTATTATTCCCCTTGTTTGTTGTCCTTGATGCCAACAGACACTATAGTATACATGTTTTTTTATTTGATACATTGGACATTGGTTGCATACATGCATATAATTTGATGACACAATGTTATTTGGTACATTAGATATTGGTTATAGGATACATGATCACCAGTGGTATAATACATTGGTTACATACAAGATACATGATCTTTGGTTGATGACATTGTTTATTTGTTGCTATAGTTTGAACATGTATTTTTGATTGGCAATGGTACATGTACATAATGTTACATATGGTTGGCTTTGACATTGGTATTGATATTGGTTAGATTGGTTTTGGCTTCAAAGATAAGTTTCACATTGATATTGGTACATATTTCAGTTTATAATACATTGATCAATCATTGGCCTATTCATTTCGGTGGACAAGTATACATGATGGTTAGTTTGATTTCCATTACATTTCATCTATCATATTATTGGCATCATTCAATGGACAATGATCATTCTTGTTGTTAAGTCTTAGAATCATAAGGTATTGATATTCTATTAATAAGGATGTTAATATATTTTGCATCTTTGTCGTGTAGTTCAATAAGTATTCTTGCTATTCTTAAGGTATTGACACCATATACATCTTGCCATTAATAGGAAATTGATATCTTGTCAATAATTTATTAACAAGCTATCAATGGATTATCTATACAAGATTGATAAGCTATCAATAACCTATGTTGCACAAGGATAGTTAATTAACCAATGACCTACTTTCAAAATAAATGGCCTAAGATTGTGATGATGGCAAAAGACACAACATTTTGGTTTTGACATTAAATGTGAAATCATTTCGGTATAAACTTGCAACCATGGAATATACAATTTACATTATGGAATGAAATATGGAAATAATTTTTTTGTTTTTACTTTGGACATAAATTATAATACTCATTATGAGTATCAAAATGCATTATTGTTATTGGATATTCTATTTGGTATCATTTGCTTTGACATTAGGGATTCAAAGATGTTATGCTTGAGACATTGTTTCAAAGGCACAAACAAAGATTTTCTATTTTGTTTCTTTCATTCTTCAAACCCTAGCTGATATGCTAAGGCATAGACATAAGTGGAAAATCATTACTAGGTATCCATCGAGGCTGTGGTAGTTGTAAGCTTGATAGGTATTGAGGTTGGTTGGTTTTTCAAATAGTTTGGACATGTATGGTACTTGTTTATAAAACCTAATCTTTTGGCTCCCCTATTGGTTTCATAAACATTTTGTCATTGTTGAAGATTTGCTTCAATTAGTTTGTGATTACAATAGGAAGTTGTAAATCATTGTGCAAATTCTCTATTCTTTTAGTTGTGGTTTTAGTTATAGAAATCAATTAAAAATATGGTTGTGTGTGAACATTTTTTAAAGGGTTTCATATGATGTCAATATGGTTTGGTCTATGTGATGTGAGAGCTTTCTTTTGAAGAACAATTTTTTAGAAAAGGGGTTTTATTGTATAATTTGAACTAAGATATATCATGTTATTTTACATTGATGATGTTCGCTTTATCTGTGATATATTGGTTTCACTTTGCATAGATCAGTCTTTTAATTTCTGACGACAAAAGTTGTATATATCACTTTTTAAAAAACATATTACATTGTTGTATGCATTTGGTATACATTTGTGCGAATGAAATGTATACATCATTATATGATGAGCTATAATGTTGTACACATTTTTTGATTTGATTTCTTGAGTTCACAAATCTCAAGGGTAATGAGATACTCAAGAAATGTTATATATAGAAATGGAGATAATACTCTTTCTGTTTGATTTGAAAATTGTAATGTTAGTTTTCCAGTGAGGCACTCTTATTTGGTAGCGAGGCACTTTCGTGTATCGGTGAGATATATTAGCTAGTGAGGCTTTGTAACCAATAAATTCTTTGATTAAGCAAGTGAGGCATTTTACAAGTGTGTTTTTATCCCTATGAGGGTTTCCCACTCATGAAAAACATTGTGTTATGATACCTCTTTGAGATTTGTTATTTTCATGTAAAATTTGATTCATTATGTTTATAATGTTCATGGATAGCCTCATTTGATATAAATTGATATGTCACTTAGTTGTATCTAAAAAGTTGATTTGAAGTTAAATTATTAAAACATTGATTCACGCCCCCCCTCTTAGTGTTCTCAGTACTCCAACAACTTTATACCTTTGCTTGCTGCTATAGGCTACATATCATACTTTATACTCAATTTATAAGGTCCCACGACTTCATAAAAATATTGAATTGGAATAAGTATTTCTTACTTAAAGAAATTTCTCCTATCTTGCCTTCATACTCAATGGTTCCAGTTGCTTGCATGATTTACTCCTTTGATACCAACTGACTACTTTCATCCATCCTATCCATACTAGGAGTTTGAGTCAACTCATGCTTTCTTTTATTGATCTTCTTTTCCCTATGTTGAAAAAATTTGATGGAATTCACATTCTCAACCTCTTTAAGTGAACACCCCTAGTTTTGATTTTCTTTTTCCTTCTTTATCATCATAACATTACCTGCAAACACTTACTCAAACAAAGTCTTAGTTTCAAAAATATCAAATTTGATGGTTAAAGTAGATGCTTCTAGTTCAAGTCCTTACCTTCAACATATCTTGAATTTTCTAAGGCAACTCAATAGTCCTTGCTGCTATCATGACTATCATAGGTTTGTTCATCACTAAAAAATTTATCTCTTTCTCTTCCAATTTTGTTAGAAACTCTTTTTCACTCATTAAGATAACACTAGATCCCACCTTCTAATTTTTATCTTCCTCTTTCAAGGGTGTTATGATATAAGAGGGTCCATCTTTCTCTATGACATTAATGTTTTTCCTACCATCATGCATATCATTTCTATGATATTGCCATGGTCTATTGAGTAGCATATGTCACACATCCATAGGAATGATATGCCACAAAACCTTGTCCATATATGTCCCTATTTGGAACTCTACACAACATTGTTCATTGACTAGTGCTCGTTGCCCCTTATTCAACCATGATACTTTATAAGGTATAGAATGAGGTAATCTTTCCAAGTTTAGTTTCTTTACCAGCTCAACAAAAATAATGTTATTAGTACTTCCCAAATCTATAACAAATTGAAAACACTTACCTTGGAAATTTCAAACAGTCTGAAATAGTGACTTCCTTTGAGATGGCTCTTTTTCCATTGGAACTTTGATCAATGTCCTTCTCATTAGCAAGGATTCTCCTACTTCTATTTCTTCTACTTGTGGTAAAAAGTTGACACTTTCAAGATCTCCACCTTGAGAAAATTGATTCCTTCTCTCACTCCTAAAAGAAGTGGTGGATTGTTCTTTAGATCACTCCTAAGCTTGATGTCTTGCAAAATTATTGCACTTATAAAACTTCCCTGTAAAGCCACTAGATCCTCCTCTTTGGTTTCCAAATCTACCCCTAAAATTTGGTTTTCTTCCTCCAAAATCTACTCTTGAGTTTGGTGGTTGTTCTTGTGAAGTGTTTGATTCATCTTGATCTCTTTGTGACTTTCATTTATCAACATTTGAACCTATTCCTTTGAAATTCCTTCCCCTACCTCTACTTTGTTTTTTTTCTTCTTTTCAACTTTTCTTCAGTCTTCATGGTTAGTTGATAGTATTCTTCTACCATCCCAGGGCTTGTAAGACTCAACTCATTTTGTAGGCTATATTTTAGCCCATTAAGGTATCTTACAACCTTATCAACATCATCCTCCATATGGCTTGATCTAATACTCAATTCATAAAATTCTTCTATTTATGCCTTTACATCCATGTCTTTTTGTCTCAAGTTTTGTTGTTGCAGCCTATACATTTGAATGACATAGCCACCAAGTAGAAATTTTCTTTTCAAAATTGCAACCATTCTGTCCTAAGAGTTGATCTTTATTTTTCCTTTTTTTCTTCTTTCTTCTTGTACATAATACCACCAAAGAGATGCATGGCCTTTCAACTTTGTTCTTTCCAACTTCACCTATTACTCTTCAGATACCTCCTAAAATTCAAAGTACTTATCCAACTCTCATATCCTATCAAAAAGTTCCTCACTATTCAAACTACCTACATACACTGGAAGTTCCATCTTCACCTTGTAACCTTCATGCTTGACTTCCTTTAGTAATCTTTCCAACCTCAACTCTTCAACATCTCTCTCTTCCTAAGGTTCTTCTTGTGTTGGATTGTTTTCACCCATTCCTAGTTCTTGATCACTCAAATCTCCTGTGATCAATCATCTTCTCTAATTTGTTTCAATTGTTATAAGTCTTGCATCAATATTAACTCTCAATTCTCTTAACTCTTGGGATAGATAGTCTCTCATCTCTTTGGCTATCCTTTCTACTACTCTCTCAACAACATTAACACTTGGAGGTAACTTTGCTTGTCACAACTTTATTGATAAAATTTTCCTTGACTTTATTGGCTCCAATACCGATAATGATGCAAATAAAGGACTAAAAACAAGGTTCATGTTATTCAGACATCCAATCAACACACACAAGTGTAAACATTGACCTTGATTCTTAGACCTCTACTATTATCCTATTTGAGTACTTTGTGAGCATCCTTACATATGACATCTCAATCAAGTTTGGTAACCCATCATGAAGTTCTTGTATTCAAAGGCAACTTCATTTGTCATTCTCAACAATGCAGGACTACATGGACACAACATATCCCACTTTTGACTAGTGGCAAGCTTACTCTTTTGTGGATTAAAGGACATACATCAAAAGTTTGAACTACAACAACTTGGAACATGCCTGAAATATCTCACACTACCCTCTGTAATAATGCCCTCCTTGACATACAAACAAACCACGAGTTTGTTTGGTCAAATACTTCATTCACTGCCCTACTAGAGTATCACTCACTACCTTCTAATGACTATCAAGACAAAACTTGTACAAACCATCACATTAGACCTTGTTACTTGGAGGCATTATAGATGATGTTGGTGCATACCTCCCCACCAATTTTCACAATTTTCCAGCTGTGGGAAGCCAAGATTTTAATTTAATTTGCTCACTGAAAACCCTAGGTAGGGTTTGGAATAATTTTTACTAAATTTGCTATAACTTCTTCAAATTTTTATGAAAATGAATGAAACCAGATGTAAAAGAAAAGCTAAGACCATGTAATTTATTTTATACACATAGAAAATACAAAGAAAATGTGCTAGAAATGATCTTTTTCACTTTCAATGGTTCTTCAACTTTTTTTTTCATGCATACATGCCTTTTACATCCTTTGCTAACTTATGCAATTGATTACATTGCCCATTGTAACTATTTTGCAAGTTGACAACTTTTTTGTTTGACAACATGACAACATTTTTTGCAACTTTTAGCAACATTTATAACTAATCCCCTAAACTTTAAAAAATGGTTGTTCATGACTCCAATTGGTCTCAAATGACCTTATTTGACCAAAATTAAACAAAAAACAACTCAAAAACCAAAACTATTCATCATGACCCTAAATGCCTCCAAAGATGCCCCTACATCATGAATGCACTTAACCAAATAAAAGTACATGTTAGGACTAGGAACTAAGGACAATTCACACAAAGTCATGTAAATAAGAGAGAAAAGGGTGAGGGGATACGCCTCTACAATATGAGATAATTTATTGTGCTCCTTCTATAACTTAAATTTGATGGTCGACTTTAACTATCGATCAAAAAATTCATTATAATTATCTATTCAAATTATGTTTCAAATATTAAGATACACCTTTGTTATAAAAAATATATACATAAATAAATATATATTTGAAATTAATCTTATAATAAATTTGAAGATTTATTTAAAATATCTCCTTTAATATAATACCATCTTAAAATTTAAACTATACTTTATGATGAGAATGTCTAAATACAATCATACGACCAATTTCAGACCTTATTGAGGAGAAAAAAGAGTTGCTTATCATTAAGTACCTCTTTCTCATCAATAAGTACTTAGCAAACATTTTAGATTCAAAAATTTGCAATGATTTGATGAAATGCAAAGAAAAGAAGAGTTTTAATGTCTATGAGACTAAGATGACCCATGGAACAACAACCTTGCTATTCTTTCTTTGTGAAGTGCCAATCTTCTTTCATTTTCTCAATTTGCTCCTTTTCGAATAAATTATGAGAAGATGCTACTACTAATATCTTTATATGCATTGCAATCTAGAATAAAGTGTTTTCATAATTCCACTACTACTATTGTGCAAAAAAACCCATACCCCCTCTTCACAAATTTCTTTTGAGCTTTTGTATCTACTCTTTCTTTAACTCTCAATTGAAAAGTGAGAATCTTTGAGCACCATGAAATATGGGCTTGTAAATCTTGTATACATCAATTTTTTTTACATGTTCATTAAAAACCATTCAATCTCACTATAACACTAAAAAGTCTCTACAAAACAAATCTAATATTTTTTTACTCTTATAAACTAGAATGCATTTGATAAAGTAACCAATTACACTGACGTAACATGTCCTCGTTATAGAGTTGACTCCATTGACAAACTTTCTATAATAAAAAGAGATCACACGGTCCAATAGAGAAAGATCTGGCCAATTTGATACTTTTAACTTCAATTTACTAGTGTGAATGCATTTTCCAGTTTTCCCTCCTGTGAGTTGGTCTAGTAGACGTCATTAAAATCTTTCATTTCATTTCATTTACTAGTGTGAGTGCATTTTTCAGTGCTCCCTGTCTGCATTCATTTGTTCTTGGAGATAGAGCTGATCTAAACTCGAGACCGGAATGTACGCACTCACTGTGAAAGCAATAACATCGAGACCTCTTTCAAAGTTGCACCGTCCATCTCGAGCTGCAGAGAAGGGCTTGTATCATTTCCGAAAAACAATGTCGTCAGCAGCAAATGGCAATGTAAGCTCGAGACCAGACAAGATGTCGTTGGAGGGAGATGACGAGGAGGACGATTATTATGGCAGGTGGGAGTTCCTCAAGACACTTCCACACAGGTGCTATTTTCAATCCTTAACACCCTCTGTTTTGTAAACAACTGTTATATGTATCTGGTCAATCACTTTTCGTCGTTGAGACTTAAGCTTTGCCGTTTGAGTGCGAGATTTTTCTCGATCAGACAAGTGAGGACCTGAACCTAGACACTGCGACTGAGACACTGGCCCTTCATAGGTTACGTTTGTTCCAGGGATAAGGTCAAACCACCAAAAGCTGTTCTGGAAGTTAATCAGAGCTGAAATCCTAGTTTCAGGTGGTGGGTCATGCAGATGTGTTTTTATGCATCATGTCCTGAGACATACTATTATCGCACGCAGCTTGACGGAACACGTTATTCTTTGCAATCTACATACCACAGTGCAAGGCTTGTGCGTATTGACCCTGCATTTATGTCTATGTATATGAGAAAATCTCAGTTTTTGGGATTATGTGGAGTAAATCAAATTGACAATACTGAGGCCAATAGTCCGAGATAATTGACAAAAGTTTTGAGAAATTAATTTTTCAATTATGAACCATTATTTTCGTATGGCGAGCCATCGTCTTTGGGATCCACAAATGTTAGCAATTAGTGTTTTTTTTTAAAAATTTGAACAGGGAAAGTCTTACAACTATTACTGTACGTGGAATCAAAAACCAGTAAATTAGATGTTAACATAATTTATTAAATTTGGTATTTTATGACCGCAGAAGACTCAAAGCTTCTAAATGTCTAATAAGTGCAGCAACAAGGTATAGTAATATACAATAACTATGTTTAATATTAAATTTGGAAGAAAGATATAAATATACAATAACTGGACCTCACACAGCTTGGTATCGTTTGGGCCATCAATATAAAAATCAATCTTTGATTCTTGGGCACTTGTAATTTTAACTCCCCCTTTATTTAGTGAGACCCAAACCAGTCTGATTGGCATCTCTTCATCCTCTTCCTCCACTTCCTCCTCATCAATTTGTGTAGCATTTTAAAGACAAACATCTCATTGCGTGGCTAGAGCTTGTCAATCCTGAAATCGCAAAATCATGATTTTCAAATAGCTTCTTTATTCATTTAGAGGTAGGCTTACTAATTTTTTGATTGTGGCTGAAGTTTGTAGCATTTTAATTTATCACTTTTGTGTCAACACAAAATGAAACAATGTGCGAGGAAATCTTCCCTTCAAAATTAGTAAGGAAAGTTGCCATATTTAACATACTTGTAAAAAAACAATCAAAATAGATTGTTTCTAATGCATACTGTACAATTTGTTTTCTGGAGGTTTTGTATGTAAACAAGATATTGAAAGATGATCTGGACCTATTATTTTAGTTATAGAGGTGGGAGTACAAGATTGAAGTATTTCATTTTTCATGAGTTTTTCTATTTATGCAACCAAATGACAATGCTATCTATTGATTAACATAGATATCAACAAATTCATATTAACTTAAACATTGGATTTGAACAAAGGAAACAATATCAATGGCAACAACGAACAGAGTATGAGATTGAGAAGATTAGTAATACAAAAATATACACAGCTACTCCAAAGGCAGCTCATAGAGCAGCAACTCCTCCAGAGGGGACAACAGGAGTAACTCCCACAACAGCTAACCCAACTCCTTCAACAGCAAACCCAAAAAAAGAGCTTGAGGAGTCAACCCCGTTGCTCCCAGAGAAACCTCAGACCTCCTCCCAGACAGAGGTTTTATCCCAAAGAATCCATCTGTGCGCAGTCGAATTGCAGAAAGCCCCGACAGACTGTTCCATTCTTTGGGAGGAAATGGAGAGTGCCCCAACCAGGGGGGTTTGTAGATCTTACCTCGTGATCAGGCTTGAATGGAATATTCTCATGTTGAAGACAGTCTTAGTCCAGAATTCAATATCCCAGCAGCAGTGAAACAACTCAAATTCCAGAGGTCTCATCCGTTATATATGTGATATGATTGATTGTATCATAGGAATTGAAATCATAGCCTTCCCTATACCCTATATAATAAATGGTTCCGAGTGATAGGGGGAGGAGATAGCTAGGGCAGCTCTATTCGACAGGAAAACATCAGTAAGTCATGCACAAGAAGCCCCTATCATTCAAAGTTAAAGACAGATAGCTCGTCTTTACTGATAACTTGATGAATTCTCAAACCTAAAACACGAGAATCTAACTCTTCAACTTTGACTGAGAACTTCTGCAGCATAAGCCCTGATATAAACTCCCTTTCCTATGTTTTTGATGTGCACAAGACACTTATAAGCTCTTTAAAAAAGCTTCTAAGAGATAATAATAACTTTTAGAGCTTCTTCAAAACAAATCTTATCCCTTCTTCTAAACTAAGGAAATAAAATATTTCTTAAGAAAATTAATTCAAAAAGAATTAAATAATTACATTTTGGCCAAAAGAATGCTCTTATTTTTGCTCAAACTTAAATATAGTTAAAAAATTTAAAAATGGAAAATAATTCTAAATAATTATTCTACAGCATTATCTTAATCTTTCTATCTAAATTTAATCATTTGAATGATCTCACAATTTTGGTGATGGTTTATTGTGCTATCCTCTTGCCAATCAAACTTTATCCAAGAGTTCCCTGATTTCAATGATCGGAGGTTTCCAAGCTAAATTTTCCCTATCCAATTGCCCTTGCAAGAAACATCTGTTGCTAATGTACAATATTTGATAATTTGGCAACTTGAGCCTGTATGCTGCAATTCTCAATGCAATCTTCATCAATTTATTCAGAGTTGATATGGAGGGTGCTCCTCATAATGGGCTAGGACTAACCGTTTGAAATTGATCTTCAGTGTATCTTGGTCATCTTTAGTAAATGTGAAAAGCAAAGGTGTACAAAAATAGAATTTATTCCATTTTGTGATCTTTAACTTCTCTATATTCTTAACTGTCAATAGAGTGGGTTCTTGCTACTCAAGTGGCATTTGTCAATTGGAATTCATTTTTGAATTTGATTACTTTTTGGAGCAGCTGTCACTTTGTCTTATCAACTCATCAACACTCCAAAATTCCATGGGCTTTAAGCTTGTCAATGCACTACTACATGCTGAAATATTAGTTGCCATGGAACATTCTAACTCAATAGACCTTTAAATGGTGCCTGGAATTTACTTCAATGAATTGAACAAATCGTCAACTATTGTCAAGCCATCTGTGCACAAATTCCTGCCGAACTGTTCTCCCATGTGACACCAACTAATCAAGTTGTTTCCCTCTTCCAATTTCGGCAGTGAACACATTCCTTCTTCAGGCACTAGATTTGCAAGAAGAGCAATGTATGCAGTCATTTCCCTATTTTTTGCCTTCAATTTTGCCTTTACCTCACCATCTTTCTCCATAATCTCTTCAACATTTTCAGTGGCCAAATGTGATAAACCAATTTTCTCTCCTCTTTTAGAAAATTGGAAATCAACTTACATTTCATGAATATTTTTATCAATAGGGAGACTGGCAATCTCAACAATCAGATGTCCTACTTCATTCTCCTTTAAACTCATCTATCTTTTGGCTTTTTTTGTCTTCTCTTTCGTAATAAGGTTTGAAATTGCTTTCATAGTCAATGGTGGTGCTATTACTGTTCTTCTCTTTTTGTTCAAAGTTTCTTGAGCCCACTTTGTGTTTCTCTTACTTAATATTGGAAACTCTACCTCCACGGCTGTAATTTCTTCAATGGGCTGCATCATTGGAGGAGAAGTATGCATAGGAGACTTAAAAACTTTAAGAACTACTTCCAGTTGAATTAGAGTTGTAGCAAGGAGGGCTACCACTGTTGTTTTAGGGATTGGAGAGCTGCTTATGTGGATAAGTTGTGGAGATATTACTCTTCTTAGGCACCAATTTGAGCTTCTTAGGTCTCAGACTTCCTTCAGCTCCACCTGAAACTTTCATCGTACCTTTTTGATATTCATTGCCAACCATGAGGTCATTGGTAGTTGCCCTTTGACTTTGTTTTGGTAACTTTGTCCTTTTACCATTTAATGCAACCTCCATGTGTCCTGCTAATTTCTTCCCAGAGAATGGTTAATATCTGTTCATCACTGCTTTGTTCATCTTATCTTTGGCTGTACATCTTGGATTGGCTAATCAATTGGAGAAAATGTTTGAACATCATCTCTTGCATGAACAAATGAGGGAGCTAAAAGATCTTTGCCCAAATCTTCCAACTCATTTGGTACCTGCTCTTTGATGTTAATTCCCTTAGTTGACATAAAGTCATTCTGCTATTCTTTCTTCTTTGAGCCTTATTGATGCAGGAGCATCAGGTCACAAATGTATTGGTGGAAGTTTTGTCCGTTGGGGAAACGGATTACAGTGGAAATGGTGTGCAATAATTGGAAAGGAGAAAGAGGAAACTAAATATATATCGATGGAGAAAGTTAGTCATTGGGGCAGAATGACCAGGCAAGAAAGAAGGCAAGACAGATTGGATAAGAACATAAACCAATTGGTTTACGAGATGCATAGTTTCCTGACAGAATGGATTGGGAAGAGTTTTGTCATCTGCAGAATGGAGAGTAACATTGGTCATTGAAGAAGAATTGGCCAGGCTGAAGAAAGGCAAGTGGTCAGAGTCGTAGTTTTAGGATGTCTGATAAACATTGTAGTCAATTGTGTTTGTAATCACCTTTTCATATATGAAATAAATGGTCATTCGGGTTTCTATCTAGTTTGTGGATTTGTCTTCATGGAATGTTATGATGTGTTCACCGTATGCTCTCATATAAGAGCTATGTTTGAAGCTCTGTTAGGACCAGAAGTTCCTGCTGCATATAAAAGATCATGTAATCATTCTAAGTTTCTGATGCCATTGAAGGCAGAAATAGTTTGTCATCATTTGGAAGTAGTTTGCAGTGTTTGTTGTTTTGGAACCTGTCCAGCATCACTTATACTCATCAAGACAATTTGCCCAAAGTCTTAATGGCGGGTATGCATATTTGGAGCCCAATCTCTTGACCATGATGTCCTTGGAATCATAACACCTACTCTTGTAATAGAATTTCAAATTGTAGTTAAAGAATTGAGCACACATATTCGTTGTGTCCATTGTGTTTGCACATCTATATGGCCTGATTTATATTGGGAAATTCACAGATTTCTCTTCTTGCTACAGTACCGAATGATATGAAAAATTTACATTTATAACTTCGAGCTTTCATACTTGCCTTTCGTGCCAAAAATTAAATATCGCTGATGCAACTCAGCCGTACTGCGTACATCAAATCAATCAATCAATAAGTGCAATTATGATTTGTCCATCCAATATACTAGAGACAAGCAAGTTGCAACCGCTATCACTTCAGAGCAGAGGAGGTGTATGATTTAGCATGTTAATACTCCCCTTGAGCCAAAGCATTCGTCTCAGTTGTCGGTAGAGCTAGTACTAGGATCCGGTACCACAGGGCTTTCCACACCAGCCACATCCTTCTTTTTCCAAGTCATATTAGTCTTCTGAGATTCTCTTGAAACCGTAACAGTGTTACCATCTCCAGGATTTACCAGAGCACCACCAGATTTGCACGTGGCAACATAATGACCAATCAACCCACATTTGAAACAACTAACATTCCTCTTACCAGATCTCATCGATTGAACCTTAGATCTACATTGAATAGCCTTGTGACCATAATTGTGACACACATAGCAATTCCCATGAAAGATATTATTCATTGCATTCTTCTTTTCTTGATTTGAAGACTTTTGCACTGACTTGCCTTATGACCAAACTTATGACAGCTAAAGCATTGAACTTTCTGTTCTTTTCTCATCTTACAATCAATTGCCTTATGACCCAAATTCTTGCAAATATAACAATAACCATTAAAAGATAAGTACCTTTGAGCATTCAGCTGTCTTACCGGAGACTTTCTGGTGGATATATTCTGATTTCTGACCTTGCTTGTAACTGCATCCTTTGCTTCATCTTCAATCACCTTCTCTTTGCGTTTGTCTTTCTGATTTGAGCATTCATTGGAAACCCTAATCATTCCTTATCTTTGTGACTCTTCTGTAGGGCTAATAACTAATCCAAAATAGTATTGCTTTCACACACCTTTGCTTCAATTCTCAGATTCTTCAATTCCAATTTCAGCTTCTCATTTTCACCTGACTTCATCTTGATGATATTCTTGAAATTCTTTTCAGATGCCTTCCATTCTTCCATTGCAATCTCCAGTTCTTCTCTAGTCCTTTTGACACCTTTCATTTTATGCTTCAATCCATCTTTGATAAACTCCTCAATATTTTCCTTGACATTCAACTTCTTTTCCAATTCTGCCACCTTTTCTTTTGATTCCTTCACTTCCTATTCCAGGTTTGCTACTTTTTCTTTTGATTCCTTCAATTCCTGACTAACTTCCTTATGTCTAGCTTTAAAGTTCCAGATTTGATCCCTTAGCTTACTGATACATGGATTTGCTTCTTTTAGGTTTTCTTTCAACTCCTCATTTTCTAATTCGATACTCTCAATATCACTCATCATGATCTGCCAATCCTCATCAGCATAGCATCCTCCGTCCATTTGTTCAAACAACCAAGATCTCCCTCAAGCGGTTAAGCTCTATCTACAAGGGACCAAGTTCAGATACCAATAATTGAACAGGTCGAAAAACTGGGGGGGTGGGGGGGTGAATCAGTTATTCACAAACACTTTCTAAAACTTTTACTGTGTCGATAAACTCACAAACTATACAAATGATAATAAAAGTTATATCTATATCAACTTCCGTTCTATCGGTAAGCAATTATAACAAATGTAAACATGAAAGCATAGAAACACCAACACAAGGAACACTAGAATTTACGTGGAAACCCAAATTGGGAAAAATCACGGAGAAGTTAATTCTCATGAAATAAAACACTGGTTAAGGTGATTTTTACAAGTGGCTCATTGCTAGTTTGCTCACTGCTGTTTGCTCACTACGGTTGGCTCACTGCCGGTTGGGCTAACTACCTTGAAATATGAATATGGCTAACTACCAATACAAATTTTACTGACTATAAGTGAATTGATAGAATTGCATCTGACTATGCATGAAACAGTTCCAATTAATAGCACATATAGATCACCGATAGCAAAGATCCAATAGACATCCTCTACCAGCATACACCGATCTTTTGCAACTCAGTATATAAGGCCTCTCTCTGCAATACTTAACTTCAACCACTTTATTGCCTAATATACTGAAATGGACTCCCACTATACCACCTTCAAATCTCTGTTACATATGCTCGCACTATACTGCTCTTACATCATTTCACACCACTCACGTACCTTGGATACAAAAGGTTTTTCTTTACTTATATGGATATCCAATCTTACATATGCCAACCACACCAAATGTGTGTGATGGCCCCAATCAAAAATATATTACAATTGTATTTAATGCATTACCATTGATCTTAATCTAGGACCTACTTATGAAAACTTCACAACACGCTACCACGCGACCCAAATATAGGTTGCACTTAAGATGTATATAATGTGTATTACATTTACCAAAATTTGTCAGAACATCGCAACCAAGACCAAAAGATGATCCACAAAATACTTGAACCCACCGATGGGTGAAACTTGATAGAACATGTCCAAAATACAATACCAAAAACCAATTGATGAACTGCAAGAAAGTCCAGATATTAGGAATACCTGGAAGAACACTGTAAGCATAATAGTCAAATGGCATCGATAGAAAACACCATGCAACTCCACACACAGAAAGCATACAAGCATACTAAAACATGTAATCCATAAGTAGAACCAAGTACACCTGCCATAGAACACCAAACTGTACGTACTGAACCTGTCTTGTGTATAACCGAAACTTCTGATGCTTTACCAACAGCCAGCAGGTACACAACCAAGATTGCCATCAACCAATCGATACCGCCAAGATATCGGTATGAAGGTTTTGACATCAATGACAATAATGCCAATAACATCTCAATATGTCTAACAATCTCCCCCTTTGACATTGATGACAAAATACTAAAAACACAGAAACTCAAAAAACTCACATCCAAAAACTCCCCTTGAGTAGATACTTTATATTATGTTTTTGTTTCTTTCTTTGTCTCCCCCTTTTTGCCACAATGGCAAAGGGCCAAAAACAAAACTAAGAAAGTCAAAGAAATACAACTGTTTTAACGGAAAAGACTTTCTATACCTTTCCTTCAAAATTGGAAGCTCCTTCCATTCAACAATAGTAGCCCTCATCCAGGCACACAAATTGTCACACTCAACCAGTTTGTCAAAAGGCCTACTCCAGTTCAAAGACTAAAACTGCTTCTCATAATCTTTTGGATTAGCAAGAATGCCAATAACATTTTCCAACTGGGCCTCTACCATGTCCTTTACTAACCAAAATGTCTTTATTAGGTCTTCCCTTTGTCTTTGTAACAACAACTCTACCTGTAGCTCACCAACTTTGATCCTCTATTTTCCTTCTATGTCTTTGAAGACATCATATGTCTTTCCAAGATCATTCAATTCCTTCTAAATAAATTCACTTCTGCCTCTAAAATTGTCTACAGCAGCAGGCCACCAAACACAATACTTGTATATATCTGTGATTTCCTTCACACAACCCTTTGTTTCACCAATAACTCTAGTAAGTTTCTGCTTTGCATTTGCACACTTCTCTATAGACCTCTTGACCACACCGAAATCTGCACCATACTATAATAAATTGTTTTCATTGTCGCTGACTAATTCAGTTGGTAACATACCAGACACACTAGATACTGTGTTCCTTTTACTGATTAGGTGATTAGTTAGCAATTCCATCACCAAAGTCTTGTTCGTTGATGAACAATCTGTCCACATTCCACCATTCTGGTCAAAATTACCATCTTCCAGCAACGTCTGGACCATATCAGAATCCACAGAGTCAGATTCTGTCGGAGAGACCACATCTTTCTCCACCTCTTCTTCTTTTGCTTCTTCTACATTCTCTTCCTTATCTTCTTCATCTTCATCTTCCGAAATGGTAACAACTTCCTTTCATTTGGCACTTGTTTTCCTTTTCTTAGGTTCCGGAGAGGAACCACCGATAGCTACATCCAATCTTTTTTGCCCAAAGGAGGAACCCTCCTCACCATGACTTACTAGTACAACACCAATAATCGTCAAATCTGAACCAATACTCTCCTGTAAAGACAAGAAATATGCCTTACAGGCATCTACACAATTTTCCAAAGACGTTAGATATAGGTAGATTTGTTTACCGACATGGATGTCGGTCTTCCACTCAACATTTTCCTTACTTGGTAAAGACCTCAAGAAATAGAAATCTAAACACATGACCAATGACCCAAATCTAAAACCATATCCACCTTTAATAGTCATCTTCACATTTTCAAGAAAATTTTCCAACATCTTACAAAGATCCATTTGAACATTCTCCCTTACAATTTTATGTGCAATATAAACAGCTAACACCGAAGTGGGACCATCACGATTCCGAAACCGAATTTTGTAGGAAACACCATAGGCTACATACTTTACTATTAGATCTTCAAGGGTGTTGATAAGAAGTGCACGCTGATTACGACTGATTTCGGTTAGTGCTTCTACTTTCTTATAGCTTATTGTCTTCTTTCTAGGTATCTCACCAATGCTGCATAATCCTATTATAGCTTCAATTACCTCCTTTGACATTGGATAGGGTTTGTCCAGCACTAGGTTTTCACCTTGAAACCGACTCAACAAAAACAAAATAAATTCTTTGTCGTTGCACCAGGGAAATTCTCCCCAAATATCCAGTCCAAGATTTCTAATCCTTTGCATATCCTCTACAAGCAATCCAAGCTCCAATTTCTCGATTCTTCTATGATCAAACTCCTTTAGCTCAACCTTCTTCATTTTCTTTGTTGCAGATGCACTAACACTTCGAACGATCAATTGAGACTTCACAAAATTTCTCTTCAAGCTATCTCTGCAAATTCTTAGATTTCTCTTCTTGCTATAGTACCAAATGATTTAAAAAAATTACATTTATAACTTAGAACTTTCATACTTGCTTTCCCACCGAAAAATTAAATATTGTTACGCAACTCAGCCGTACTGCGTACATCAAATCAATCAATCAATAATTGCAATTATGAGCTGTCCATTTAATACACCGGAGACAAGCAAGTTGCAACTAGTATCACTTCAGAACAAGGGAGGTGTATGATTTAGCACGTTAATACTCCACCCGAGTCAAAGCATTCGACTCAGTTGTCGGTAGAGCTAGTATCAGGATTCGGTACCATTGGGCTTTCCACACCAGCAACATCCTTCTTCCAAGTCATATTAGTCTTTTGAGATTCACTTGAAACCGTAACAGTGTTACCATCTTCAGCATTTATCGGAGCACCACTAGATCTACATGTGTTAGCATAATTACCAATCTACCTACATTTGAAACAACTAACATTCCTCTTACTAGATCTCATCAATTGAGCCTTAGATCTGCATTGACTAGCCTTGTCACCATAATTGTGACACACATAGCAATTCCCATAAAAGATATTATTCATTGCATTCTTCTTTTCTTGATTTGAAATTTGACTTTTGCACTGACTTGCCTTATGACCACACTTATGATAGCTAAAGCATTGAACTTTTTGTTCCTTTCTCATCTTACAATCAATTGCCTTATGACCAAAATTCTTGCAAATATAACAACCACCATTAAAAGATGAGTACCTTTGAGCATTCAGTTATCTTACCGGAGGCTTCCTTGTGGATGTATTTTGATTTTTGACCTTTCTTGTCACTTCAGCCTTTGCTTCATCTTCAATCACCTTCTCTTTGCTTTGTCCTTCTGATTCGAGCATTCACCGATAAACCCTAATCCTTCTTTATATTTGTCTCTTCTATAGGGCTAATAACTGATCCAAAATAGTATTGCTCTCACACACCTTTGCTTCAGATTTCAGCTTCTTCAATTCCAATTCTACCTTCTCATTTTCATCTAACTTCATCTTGATGATATTCTTGAGATTCTCTTTAGATTCCTTCCATTCTTCCATTGGAATCTCGAGTTCTTCTCTAGTCATAATGCCTTTTATTTTATGCTTCAATCCATCTTTGATGAACTCCTCAATATTTTCCTTGACATTCAACTTCTTTTCCAATTTTGCCACCTTTTCGTTTGATTCTTTCATGTCCTGTTCTAGGTTTGCTACTTTTTCTTTTGATTCTTTCAATCCTGACTGACTTCCTTATGTCTAGCTTTAAACTTTCGAATTTGATCCCTCAACATAATGATACAAACATTTGTTTCCTTCAGGTTTTCTTTCAACTCCTCATTTTTTGATTCGATACTCTCAATGTCACTCATCATGATCTGCCAATCCTCATCAACATAGTATCCTCCTTCCATTTGTTCAAACAACCAAGATCTCCCTCATTCGGTTAAGCTCTATCTGCAAAGGACCAAGCTTTGATACCAATTGTTGAACAGGCTGAATAAGTGAGACGGGGCTGAATCAGTTATTCACACACTTTCAAAAATTTTACTGTGTCGGTAAACTCACAAACTATACAAATGATAATAACAATTATATCTATATTAACTTTTGTTCTACCGGTAAGCAATTATAACAGATGTAAACATGAAAGCATAGAAACACCAACACAAGGAACATCAGAATTTACGTGGAAACCCAATCTGAGAAAAACCACGAAGAAGCTAATTCTTATGAAATAAAACTCTAGTTAAGGTGAAACCGGTTAAGGTGATATTTACAAGTGGCTCACTGCCAGTTTTTTCATTGTTGTTTTCTCATTGCAGTTGGCTCACTGCCCGTCGGGCTAACTACCTTGAAATATGAATATGGCTAACTACTAATAGAAATTTTACTGACTTCAGGTGAACTGATAAAATCGCATCTGACTATGCATGAAACAGTTTCAATTGATAGCACACAAATCACTGATAGCAAAGATCCAATACAGATCCTTTGCCAGCATACACTGATCTTCTGCAACTCAGTATATAAGGTCTTTTTCTACAATACTCAACTTCATCTACTTTTCTGCCTAATATTTTGAAATGGACTCCCACTCTCTCACCTTCAAATCTCTGTTGGATATGCTCACACTATACTGCTCTTACATCATTTCACACCACTCGCATACCTCGGATACAAAAGGTTTTTCTTTATTTATATGGATATCCAATCATACATATGTCGGCCACACCAAACATGTGTGATGGCCTCAAATCAAAAAGATATTACAATTGTATTTAATGCATTATCGCTGATCCTTAATCTAGGACCTATTTATGAAAACTTTACAACATGGGACCGAAATACAGGTCACACTTAAGATGTATACAATGCATATTACATTTATGTCACACTTAAGATGTATACAATGCATATTACATTTATCTAAATTGTCGGAACGCCACAACCAAGACCAAAAGATGATCCTCAAAATATCTGAACCCATCAATGGGTAAAATTTGATAGAACATGTCTAGAATACGATACCAAAAACCAATTGATGAACTGCAAGAAAGTTCAGATATTAGGAACACCTGGAAGAACACTATAAGCATAGTAGTCAGTAGGTGCCGATAGAAAACACCATGCAACTCCACTCACCAAATACTAAAACCTGTAATCCATAAGTAAAACCAAGTACACGTGCCATAGAACACCAAAATTGTATGTACTGAACCTGTCCTGTGTATAACTGAAACTTCTGATGCTTTACCGAAAGACAACAAGTACACAACCAAGATTACCAACAACCAATCGATACCGCCAAGATATCAGTATGAAGGTTTTGACATCAATGACAACAATGCTAACAACATGTCAATATGTCTAACACTTTGAGAATTGCGATGAATGAAATTGTTGATCACATACTCTCAATCAACCTTCTTTTGTCACAATTGAGGTTGATGATGTAATGTTCCCTCATAATAGTTTTGTAATTTTTTGTAAATTTTAGAATAAAATGGAAGCCCTCACACTTTCTAATCACCAAGATATCAATGTGGAGGTGAGAATATATAGTGATTGAGAAACTAAGTTATTGGTGGCAAGCCACATATTTCTAAAATGTACGCAATACACAATATATAAATAATTAACCATATCTTGGCAGCAATATCTTCACAACTTACATTGCAAGGGAATTTGATGGTGAACCACACAAATATTACAATGTGAATGATAAGTAATAAAATACTCTTCTATTTTATTTCCAGGAATTATAACAAATATTTGCTCAAGAATCCAACAAAACACATTTTATCAAATAGTTGGAAAGAAAGCTGCAAACTACATAAATATAAAATACTTGGAATATGAAGCAAGGCCCAATTGAGGATGGAGCAGTCGATATAAAACTAAACCAAGCTGTTTATAAATTGCTGTAACAGTAGTTACATCTGAAAATCAGCAAAATCAAACCCTCTGCCACTGTAGTGGCACTTGGCAATTGAAAATGACTTAAATCAATCTTCTCATATGGCAGACATATACGTTGATGTTATCAGCAGCAAAGAACCCCACTATTATCCATTAATTGCCTTCTAGAATGGCTTGATTCGTCCATCAACAAACAGTAGAAATCTCACACAAATATTGACCAAATATTGTGGCTTAATATGTTGAGTGACAAGTTTTGTGGCAGCATTTGCATGGTATTAAGCTAACAATGGCCCTGATTTTTTTTATTGTTCAGATTTTTGTTTTGCTTTTCCGTTGTTACGAAAATGTATATTCATAAAAGATTAATTACAATATGGAGACGAAGACTCCTTATATAGAGAATAACTGAAAATGAAAATGGAAACTTTCTAAAAAGCTGACAACAAGAAAGTTTCCATGTTATTTAGAAACTAACTAAAAAAATAAAACTAGTCTAAAAGACTAAATATCTAAATGACCATTAATATTAAATACTTTATTACCCTCCCTTAATGGCCATTCTACTAACTACCCAGACATTAAATTTTCAAACCAAAACGCATAGAAGGCTGATTCCTTCTTTTCCTCAAACTGTTCTGCCACATGAGCCTGCTACTGAGATTCTCCTTGGTTGGTCTTCTGATCAGCCAACTGCTATCTGCAGAACCTCTGGATATGACCAAGCTTCCCACAATAGTGATAGGTGATCTTCTTCTTGGAACCCTCCTTATATGTGTTGCTGTCCTTTCTGCTGAGTGGACACGCCTTTATCTATGGCAAAAAATGCTTGTTCCACATTGAACACGTCACTAGTACTACCAAACTGTTGCCTCCACCTATCTTGATGCAATAGCTTATTGAACAACTCATCAAATTTCAAGTCAACATTAGTGGAGGTAATGTTGAGTGTTTCAACAAAGTGTTCATAGAACCGTGGTAGACTCCTCAGCGTAATCACTACCATGTCCTCCACTTCCATCTTGCGACCAATTGTGTCCAGTTGATCGCGGATATCCTTAATCTTCATAAGATGCTCTTGCAAAGACATCTTCTCATCCATTACAAGAGAAAACGACATATTCTTCCAAAAGAAAGCTCGAATTTTATCTGATGTTTAATGGAGACTTTTCAAGTGCGCCCAAATCTCCATTGCAGACTTGCTAGGTGGCACTTTTGGAAGCATCTCGTTGGTGACAAATAACTTTAGCAACATAACCACTTCTCGGTTACGTTCATCAAACTTGTCTTAGTCTTTTCCCACTACTGTAGGACGAGTAGATTTACCTAGAACAGGCTTGTCCAAGCACTGGTACTCAAAAATCGAAAGCATCGTTTGCTTCTAGGTATTGTAATTCCTGCCGTTGAACCGTTGATTTCCCTCCTACATGATGTTGGTCAACGACGCCATCCCTACTATTTTTGTATGCACAAAAAATGAGGCATACTTGAGCTTTACAAAATTCTGATTTTTTTGTCAAAAATTAGTAAAAACCTTCAGCGAAGAGCTGGCACAAATCTCAAGACAAATGTGCACCAAGTACAAAACTTCATTTTTTTTGGGAATAAACGGTAAAAACCCTTTTGCAAACCTAAAAACCCTTGATTTTTATACAAAAATATCAAAAACATTCATCAAAACCCTAACTGAAACAAGAACTTGCTGCACCATAGCACATCTGCAAAAAAAAAAACTTAATCATAGAAACCCAAAAAATAGCAGCATATGAAAAGCAGCAAATCCACAATTTTTCAGAATGTCTTCACAAAAAATCTGCAAGTCGTAGGCCAAGGTTGCACATACCCACCAAAAACCTTACAATTTTGATTGAAAAATTGTACAAAACCCAAAAACTCCTTGCGGGTTTGAGAAAAAAACACACATGAGCAATAGAAAAATGCAGAAACGGTGCTCAAAAATTTCAAAAACTGATGCTCAAAATCAGTTTGCAACTCCTTCGCAGAGAAAAAGGAGGGCGAAACCCTAGCTGCACGAGTTGCTTTCAACGAAAAACACCAACAAACAACAAGTGAAGAAAACCCTCAAATTTGCAGACCAGAAAAACCTTCAAAAATTTGCAAACGATTTCTCTAAAAGACACCACGTTTTTTCATAAAAAATGGAAAAGAAACTTCTGGAAGAAAAATTCTAGGTAAAAGCTATGAATTTTTATAAAAAAATCACTAAAAACTGCCTTAAGCTCTGATACCATGCTATGAAAATGTATATTCATAAAAGATTAATTACAATATGGAGACGGAGTCTCCTTATATAGAGAATAACTGAAAATGAAAGGGAAACTTTCTAAAAAGTTGACAATAGGAAAGTTTCCATATTATTTAGAAACTAACTAAAAAACTAAAACTAGTCCAAAAGACTAAATATCTAAAATATCTAAATGACCATTAATATTAAATACTTTATTATCCCTCTTATTCTAGGGTTTTATTATTCTCTGATTTAAAACTAATAAAATATTTCTACCATTTAGAAATGACATGGAGGACAATGAGGATGTTGAAATTTTGGCTAAGTATCAAGCTTTGGGAGCAGATTTTCAATTAGCTATCTCTTTTAGAGACTACTTGGAGGTCACCAACTGCACAAAGCCAAAGTAGAAATATTGGAGTCAAGGGAAGTAGACTTTTGGGTTGTAGAAAAGGTTGGGACGTCTATCCCAGCTGAGTATTGATGGATCATTCAAGAGTATAACTAGAGCTTGGTTTTGGAAATTGGATAATTACCTTTCCCTAAATCAGATGAAGGAGACTAAGGCTATCAAATTTGCTACCCTTCACCTTAAAGGAGAGACAAATGAGTGGTGGTATCATGGTTTAGTGACAGATTCATGGTGCGATAGTTTCTTATGATCAGTTTTGCACTACATTGATGTAATGTCCCCTATCCAATCCTATGGGGTTTGGGTCTCAATTTTTATATTTCAATTGCAAGGTTCTTGTTTCTATGTAATAAATATTTATTATTGATATCCTTATCTTCTTGAACCATAGAGTTTGATTAAATCCAGTATTTTGCCATAAAGTCTAATTTGCAGATGTCATGACAGTTATATTGCTGCAATCTTCTCATAATAAAATCCACTCACAACTCCTTCATTGGTCTTATAATCATAATGTCTCTATCACACTTTATATCAGCAACCACACACAGATTTACGAACTCAGGTATCTTTACATTACAAGACTTAACACTCTCTTTTATATTTAGTCAGGCCTTTGCACTTCTCATCACTGATACACATCCTCCCTTATTCCACTGATCCTTTGTCTTCTTAAATCCAAGAAGCCTTTGGTTGGATGGTTAGAAAACAGTTGGAAACCACCTAACTTTTAAGACAATTGGAAACTACTTAATAGTAATTATAATCGATGCCAAGAACCCTCTGTTTTCTGCTGCTTAATTTTATAAGTCTAAAAATGTGGGATAAGAATTAGAAGAATCTCCCTCTTATACCTTACAAAGCGAAAGGATGGCATCCCTTTGTGTTCGATGAGTCACATCTCTTCTTCATCGACCTTTTCATAACCAATGGTTTGCTAATCAAATCGTGTCTTATGGCTTATGTGATCGCTGACACTTAACATATCAAACCCCTGCCATTTATCTAAATTGCTGCCACTTAATAACAATTCTTTGTTTATCGATTTGTGATAAATAATCGATTAGTTGCTTCCACCTTAATCGATTATGAATAACTTTGATTATCAATGGTCAAGACTAATCATCGATTAGTCAATTTCATTAGATCAATATTATAAGTTTCTCAGCATTAATCAGTGTCAAAGCTTGTCTAATTGATGCTTGTATAATGCTTACAATCTCAATCAATGCCATTACTCTCCCATTGCCAATCTGTTTACCAATCTACGTATCATATCGTACGTGATCCCTCTAACCTTCATTGGTGACCAATCATTAGATTAGTTAATTCCTCCCTTATATGGATAAACTTCATTGTCTTCCAAGTTTCTGTTCTTTATCATTAAGGCCCCGTTTGGTTGCGGGAATTGCCCTGAAATTGGCATAGCATAACTCCGAATTTGTCAAATCCTCAGTTTGGGGGTGCAAAACGAAATTGGAAGAGGGAGATGTATATGCTCATTTTGACCCAAAATGAGCATATACATCTTCCACTTGAAAAGGTGGAACTGAAATTTGAGGGCCAAATTCCCATTTTTTCAATCCCCATTTTGAAACCATTTCGGGTTTGCGTGCAAACAAAATTAACATTTGTGGTCCGCATGCAAAAAACCTTTGCATTTTTCGAGCGTGGGTTGTTGTGTTGTCGAGCTGTGAGTTTAGGGCTCCATGGGTTGTTGTGTTGTGTTGTGTTGGAGTGGTTGTGGGGATGGAACGGTTGTGCTGTTGCGTTGTGTTGGAGCGGTTGTGGGTTTCCTGGTTGGAACGGTTGTGCTGTTGTGTTGTGTTGGAGTGACTGTGGGTTTTTTGGCTGGAACGGTTGTGCTGTTGTGTTGTGGTATGTTCTTTGTGCTTTTTCCTCTATTGGTTGCTTTCTTTGCTATGGTTGAGCTTAGATTTGGACTTTGCAAAAGAAAATTGCTTTCTCCTCCATTCGTTGCTTTCTTTGCTATGGTTTTTGCTATTGTCGAGCTAGTTATTCTGCTATGGTCTTTTACGTTTCCAATTCTTCTGCCCATTTTAGTTTTTGAGGTTAGCATGTAGGGATTGTCCCAAGCCAACCCTAGGAAGAAAATAGTGTCAAGACTATTGTAGTGATTTCCATCAAACTCTAGCTTTGAATAAAGGTGCACCTGGAACAATTCTTGTTTTGCGACCTAGAGGAATTGAACTAAGGCATGGCCCACTCTTTGTTGCACTATGGACAAAGCAACGCAGAAAGAGTAACAAAAAGAGCGTATATTATAATATTTGAACCAAATCTAGGCAATTTTAGAATGCTCCTGAAAGTGGTGCGCTTAATTTTGAGGAGGGATCTTTAGACAAGGATGAACATTCGCTGCACACATTTTCTACCAGATTCACAACCCTTGTGGCTAAGCCCTAAAAGATAGGATGAATTTGTTGTTATTTATGAATGTGTAGATTGATCTTGTACAAAGTCTTAGGAACTCTACAATCCTAAAATATAGGATGAATTTGCCATTATTTATAAATGTTTGTGTTGATCAACCTTGTGCAATGCATCTCTCACAAATCACAGAAAAATCTTGGGTTTCCTCCATTTGCATTGTTGTGTATGAATAATGTTTGGATTCACGTTCATTTCGTTGCATCTACAGAGTATTAGGGTTTGAGGTTTAGCAATTTGGATACTTTTTAGCTGCTCCGACTGGGAGTTTTTGTTTTTGTGGGTTTAGGGCTCCATGGGTTGTGTTGTCGAGCTGTGGGTTTCCTTCTGGAACGGTTGTGCTGTTTTGTTGCGTTGTGTTGGGGCAGCTGTGGGTTTCCTAGCTGGAACGGTTGTGCTCTTGTGTTGTGTTGGAGCGGCTGTGGGTTTCTTGGCTAGAATGGTTGTGTTGTGTTGTGGTGTTGTGGTATGCTCTCTGTGCTTTTTCCTCTATTGGTTGCTTTCTCTGCTATGGTTACTGCTATGGTCGAGCTTAGACTTGGACTTTGCAAAAGAAAATTGATTTCTCCTCCATTCGTTGCTTTGCTCAAGTAGAATAGTTTGATGTTCCACACGCAGTTGGAAAAGTTAGTGTAGTTATTTTGTCTAGCTCCAACTTCTATATGGCTGTTTTTCTTATAGAGCAGCCCATGGACTTGTACTTGGACATTTCAATCCACCAGTTTGCTCACTTACTCTAACCTGGTTCTTATCTTTTTATTTGCTCTGTTCTGTACTTGTAGGCAGTCCTCATCACAGTTTCTTGTTATGCAACCTCATTAGGTCTAGAGGTTTTGATTATTGATGGAATTCTAGAGCCAGTTTTAGTTGAGCCCTTTCCATGTTAATCAGTGTAGATTATTGATGGAATTCTGGAGTCGGTTCTAGTTGAAACCTTTCCATTGAATTTTGTGCTTTTTCCTCCATTGGACATTTAGTAGTATGCACATTTTCTTTGTCAAAATCCAAAGGTAATAATGCCCTAGACTTTCAAAATGCTCCTTGAAAGATCAACCTGTTAAAAAATGCAATAATCTTGGTCAAGAAAGTGGCCAGATTCCATATTCAATCACTCAAAAATGTTCATGAAAATTACATAGATAAGGAACTTGTCCTTTCCAACCCTAGGGATAACACAAGGGAAATCATCCAAGAGAAAAGTGGGATTGACCACGAGGGAGGTGTAGACCTCCCAAAAGTAAAAAGACTAAGGAAGAGATAGAAGTTGGAATTAGCATGATTAATAAGAACTGCTTACATAGCTATATATATGTATATGTGCATATATAGTACCATATATATGCACATATATATGTTTATAATTTCGTTATTATTAATCATGCTGATTATGATTAGCAATATGTAGTCTTGTTATGTATATGCTTATTTTATCATATGACTGAAGCTATATGCTTATTATGTAACAGTAATATGATGCAAAACAAAAAAGGTGTTAGAGCAATGTACAAACCCTGTACAAACTGGAGTAGTATTTTCAAAAATCTGTACAAACACAAAATTATATGAAAAACACAAAATTTGGGTAGAGCAGCCATATGGGTACTATTGGAACAGTTTTAAAAAATTCAAATGTATAGTTCTGATACTATACAGATTTTTGAAAATACTACTCCAGCTTGTACAGATTTTGTACATTGCTCCAACACCTACTTTTTTGCTTGGCATCATATATACACGTGCTCATGAAGAATTCAAAATGGATAGTTCTGAGACTACACATGTCATTCATGATTTCAATTTACAGTCCATATTTTTGATGTTACTCCTTGGTGTACTCCATTTATTATGGGAAGTTTGCTTGCTGATATGTTATGAGCAGGATATGGGAAGCTTGAGCAGGATGTTGGCTTGTGTTTATTTCTGATGTTACTCCTTGGTGTACTCCATTTATTATGGGAAGTTTGCTCGCCGATATGTTATGAGCAGGATACAAGAAGCTTGAGCAGGATGTTGGCTTGTGTTTATTTTTGATGTCACTCCTTGATGTACTCCATTTATTATGGGAAGTTTGCTCGCCGATATGTTATGAGCAGGATACAGGAAGCTTGAGCAGGATATTGGCTTGTGTTTATTTTTACTTAACAATGTGTTTTCACACCACCATTTTGTTCTTCCCCATCTTCTATCTCTTGGTATAGATGTTACATTCTATTTTATGGCTTATAGCAAACATTGCACTACTTCATTTTGGATCTTCCTTTTGTATTGTGATTTTCAATACGCATGTTGCTATATGATCTTAGATGTTATCTCCATTAGTATGTTGTTTTTTATTGTAATTATAATAAGTATGAATGAACAAAATAATCAACAAAAGATAATGATATGTTGCATGACAGTGCAATCTTTGAACTGGTATACCATTGATGGCTTCGGCGAATGTGCCTATGTGTGAATGTAGTGTTGGCCCTTGTGTGTTGAAGACCTCATGGACAACATGTAATCCGGGGCGTCTATTTTGGGGTTGCCCTAATAGGAAAAAGGTTGTTAAATGGAAACATATTATTTATGTTTAGAAATAATGTAAGATAATCATTTTAGGAACAACTAATGTAGATTTGGTATTATAGGGAAATAGTGGATGTCCATACTTTTGGTGGGTCGATGATACCCCATCTACATCTATACCTGATGTAGGAAAAGAGTGCACCTTGTGCAAGGCTCGAGAGGTAGCTAGTGCCGCTGAGATTGCTTCTATGGCAAAAGTAGAAATCATCTTTCTGCGATGCCTTGTTTGTGTTGTAATCACACTACTTTGTCGGGTCCATATGCGTAAATGTGGTTAATAGAGAGGGCTATTCTGGATATTGAAACTTTTTTAGAATTTCATGTATATATGTTGGACATATTTTGGTCAACTCATGATGTTTTTGTTGTTTATAACTTGCTTATGGTTTTCTATATAAAAATAAACAAAATTAAAAATTAACCTTATTCAAAAAAATTGAAAAAATTAAAAAATTAATACATTTTTAAAAATAAACAAAATTAAAAATTAACATTATTCAAAAAAATCAAAAAAATTGATACATTTTTTTAAAAATAAACAAAATTAAAAATTAACCTTATTCAAAAAAATTGAAAAAATTAAAAAATTAATATATTTTTAAAAAATAAACTTGTTTATAATTTTCTATATAAAATTAAATAAGATAAAAATAAATTAATTAATAAAAATGAATTATTAAAATAAAAAATATTAAAACAACTTAAAAATTAAAAAAAAAACCATACTCAAATTCCATTTCCAGTTTCAAAATGTGGAACCAAATGGAGGAAATGCATTTTCTTGCTCATATTCTGGGTCAACCAAATGGTCCAAACTATATTCCAAAAACGAAAAATCGGAATATCAAATCTATGATTTGACCATTTCCAACATTTGATCAAACTCAACATTTTCTAATTCCTGCAACCAAATGGGGCCTAATCGATTCTTTCTAGACTTCATCGATATCATTACTTTCCTCCAATGTATATGTCTTAATCGATTACCGATTTGTATATCATACAAAGTAACGAGAATTGGAATCGGCAAGGCCGAATCGAATCGCGAATCGGCGGTGAATCACCAGTGAATTGGCTACGAATTGGCAAAGTGAAAAAACCCTTGAAATTTAGAGATTTTAATGATTTAAAACTTATTTCATGCACCATTTATTGAATATGACTTAATAAGCACACTTTTACATCATCAAATAGAAGCTAAAGCCTAACATACATAAATAAGGTTCATCCATGATCCATCACATATGTAAAATGTAAATTGTAGCTGAAGTAAATAGAAAACATAGGATGTCAATGACATAGCTGATGTAAATGTAACTCTATGATAAAGCATAAATGATAAAACCAATGACATCAAATCATATATGTATGTCAAGATGAAAATCCATGAAAGTTATACTTATGAAGTTATGAAACATATGTTTGTAAACAAAATAAAAAAACAAGTCTATCTGCCAAGTGCCTCAATCTGAATCATCATCCTCTAGCTCGGCCGCAGCCTCAGCCTCAGCCTCAAAGTAATCTATATTTTGCCTCTTAGCAAGGCGTCTAAGGTAGGTCCTAGAGCTCTGAGTAGCCATAGCCCCCGCAGGTAACATAGACTCCTGAACAACAGTAGCAGGGGCTGAAATTGTAGAGTCTCTACGTGTGCGTGTGCGTCTGCCAGTGCCTGAACGTGATCTAAGCTCCTCCTCTGCTATGGCCACTGCCTCGGCCTCTCTATCTGCTTGGTCAACCCAGTCATGGTTTTCCTCCATGAAGACAGGATCGGTAGCCTCAGTCAGCCACTTTGACTCTGGATCAACCTCGTCTAGAGTGATCAGAGAGCTGTCAGGGTCCAAAATCTGTATGGTCCTAAGCCGGAGGTTGTAATGAACAAATACAAGATCATTCAACCTCTGCACAGACAACCTATTTCGCCTCTTTGAGTGGATATGCTGGAACATGGACCGATTACGCTTACATCTAGAGGCACTACTTGGCTGACTCAAAATCCGAATGACAATTTTCTGAAGAGTTGGGACAGAGGACCCAAACGTCTCCCACCATCTATCTGAAATAAATGAAAGAAAAAACAATTAGTCTCATAAATGATAATGGTTACCGTTAAAAACTTAAAAGATATATAACTTAAGGTTATATTATTTTTATGGTTACCTGGTTGTATTGATGACCGACCTTCTATGGCCATTGAACTAGAGAAGACGACTCCTTCCTTATAATTAAATTTGTCTAGCTCTATGGTTCTGGTTGTAGCTGGGACATTGCCACCCATCTTCTGCAACACTGTAAATAGGCCACTGTAAACCTTGTCATCCGCCTTGAAGTCAGGACGGAAACGAAATGCAGGATTTAGGTAATAAGCTGTTGCATGAATGGGCCTATGGAGCTGATTTTGTCATCTCCTATCAATAATCTCCCAAATGGGCTCATACTTCTCCTGTACTCCTGCATACTGGCTTCTAATGGCTTCCTTGACCCTATCCATGCCCTCGTAGATGTAGCCCATAGAGGGCTTCTCGCCATCAGCAATTCGTAAGAGAGATACAAGGGGCTCACAAACCTGCATATAATCATAATGTAAGTTGTAAGTTACATTGTAAAACAAACAATTGAGTCAAGTATTAAATTATAATAATATATTAAAGTTTTAAACTAAAAACAAAACAAAATTATATAATTGTGAAAATTTTACGTTGCATATTTTAGCCCCAGGTAGCCAAAAACCATTCTCATCAAACATTGTGTTCACAACATCTATCCCTGTAGTGGTGGTGGCAAAGGAAGAGGCTGTCCACTCAGGCCCAACAAACATGGACCTCAATTCTACCCTTACTTTCAAGATGGATTGCAATGTGATGAAATTCGAGGCAAACCTCGTGATGCCTGGATGAGCTAACTCCCTTTGCTTTGTGTATTTCCTCATTGTGCTGAGGACGAGTGCATGGTTGTAGATGAACTTGCACACATTTTTGGCCTTATCAACGCATGCCTTGACCCACTCAAGCTTACCAATGTCCTCCAACATGAGGTCAAGGCAATGGGCCGCACAAGGAGACCAAAATATTGTGGGGTGCCTCTCCATCAAGAGTTTACCTACAAAAATTTTAAATTAATTAGAATTTAGAATTCAGAAATTAAGTTAAATTAGAGAAGTTAAAAAACTTAAAAGTTTACCTGCAGCAACATAATTTGCTGCATTGTCTGTGACCACCTGCACCACATTTGCTTCCCCCACCTTTGCTATAACCTCCTCAATAAGCTCACATAAGTATGTGGCATTTTTTACATGATCGGAAGCATCAACAGATTTGATGAACATGGTGGTTCCTACACAAAATAAATAGAACAAAACAATTAATTATCATGAATCATTATTAAATTAGCATTCAATTATTCAACAAATCAGAATTTAAATTATTTAATCACCTCCACAAGACACAAGAAAGTTGAGGAGTGTTCTATTCCTCATATCAGTCCACCCATTAGTTATGATGGTGCATCCCCTTTTGACCCATTCTAGTCGGTGTTCCTCTAGCTTAGCCTTCATGTCCTCAACCATTTCGTTTAAAAGATCTCCACTCAACTCAGCCTCAGTAGGGGCTTTGAATCCCGCACCACAAATAGTTACGGCATCTATCATGCCTTGCCAATAAGGAGACCTGTCACAAATAGATTATGAATAGAATTTAGAATCTTAAAAATCTTAATTAAGGAAAACCAAATAAAGTAAATTAAATTTTAATTACCTGGCTGCAATAAATGGAATATTGCAAAAGTACCAAAATTTGCAAATTTCTTTTTTTGCAGCATCATGAATGTCCTTGTTCCAAGACATGCTCTCAAGCGAGGGTTGTGAGCCAGGTGTAGTGCGCTGTACAAAATAACTGTTCAGTCGCTACTTCCGCACTCTAGGTCCAATGGTAATACTAGCAGACTGAATAGCAGAAGTAGAAGCTGAAGGAATAGCAGTGGTGGCAGCCCTAGAACTAGCACTAGGACGAAATGGTGGCCTGGAAGAACCCTCTCCAACACAACCTACAGATGCGGATGCAGATGTGGATGGGGAACCAATAGCTTGCAACTGTTCAAGTTTCTTTTTCTTCTCTAACTTTTCTCTTTCAAAGTTCTCTATTTGCATATATACCTCACGTTGTGCCTCAGGAGTTTGTTTAGTGCAAACTGTGATATCATGTCCAGGTATACTAGCAATATGGAACTTGAATCTATAAATGCCACCGGAATTTATTTCTTTGCAAAAAATACATTTTGTTTGATATTTTGGCCTTCCTGGAAATTCTTCGGTATACTTCCAAGCAAGGTCTTTTCCCATTGTGGAAATTTGGAAAATGAAAGTTAAAACTTAAGGTTGCTGCAATAGGAAAATTAAATTAAATTAAAAATGTCTTAAATGGCTATTAAACAGTCTTAAACTAATAAAAAACCCTAAACCCTACATTTTTTTTGTGAAAATTGTAAATTTATGTTTGCAAATTGGTTGTAAACACATTGTAGGGTTTGCAAGATCACACTTTGCAATTTATTAAAAAAAACATTCAAGTTCTAAATTTTAAAGCTAAAACTAAACAAATTTTGCAAAAAAATGAAGAATACACTAACATGGAAAAAAAAAATCAACACTTACCTCTTGGAAATGAGTTGAGGAGTGTTGCTATTGGCTCCTTGATGCTCCCAATGCGAACTTCAAGCCTCTCCAAACAGATTTATGCTCTCCTTGATGCTCTTCTTTTTTGCTGTTCCTAAACCTATGTTTTCTCTTTTCTATTCCTCTCTCTCACTTTCCCTCACTTTAACTCATATAAATGAAATAGAAGCCCTTTTAGGCTTATAACCAAGCAAAACAACCTAATAAATAATGCAAAAGTTTTAAGTTTTTTTAAATTTTTTAACTTGCACTTCATCCCTGCCGCGGCCGATTCACGAGCCCAAAAATTGCCGATTTTTGGAGAAATTGCCTAGAATCGGCAATTTAGGCGATTTTTGCCCCATGAATCGGCCGATTCCGATTTTGGCTCAAAAAAAATCGGCCAGGGGTGATCGGATCGCAGAATTGCCGGAATCGCCTGAATCGCGGCGATTCTTGTTACTCTGATATCATATGATGCTTGATGTCTTCAAAGATAATTTGTAATATCCCCGTGACTGAAAGGCTTGGTTGTATTTTATAGACGAGTCCTCACACTCTTCCAATAAGTAATTGCATTAATTCATAACTATTGGATTTATTATATCTATCGTGCCGCTTCATTAAGAGTGGTCTGGCTTTGAATGTTTCCCTTAAGACATATTTGTGCCTTTTTCTAAGGCAGTGAATAAACTCTAACCTTTGTGTTAATCTTTAGAGAATAATATGATTCTCTTAACCATGGAGTATCGATAATTTATTATTTTGGATACCGAGGTATTTATAAACTGCAACAAGCCTATTGCTATTATTTATATTTAATATTATTGATGTCTTTGACCACCGCTGTAGATGGCAATAAGACCCCACAATGCTAAAGAATTGATTTCTCCTTAATTACTGTTAGCCTAGGCCTGATCCGTCTTGGTAGAAAATTTGGGATGTCTTAGGCTAGGGTCCCATGGAAGGGGGCTTCCTAAAAAATAGAGCTGGAGCTGCTTGCTACTTTTTTAGGAATATTTTAAAGTAGTCCCATGAATTTTGTAGTCTAGTTGAGTTTAGAATTTTAAACTCCGACATTTACGGAAGCTGGTGGTTGTGCATAAGAAAACTAAGTAGAAAACCATTTTCCCATCAAAATTATTTTTTTAGAAAAATTCTGAAATTAAATATTTGACAAATGGCAAAAAAAAAACATTCCTAAAACATTCCTAAGCTGGTGGGGTGATTTCTAGCCCCACCCCTTTTCCACCTGCTTGCTAAAAAGTAGGAGCTCCTATTTTGAAGGAGAAGATTCCAAATAATCCCGTAGCCAAATATTTTTTTTTCATGGGACCACCCTCTTCCTCAAAAATAGAGCTTAAGCCCCCCCTCATGGGACCCATGCCTTAGAATTTCATGATTCAATATTTTTTTTCTTGCGAGTCTTTAATCATGTTTTGACTACAACCTTAGGATCATAGGCCATTGCCTTATCGAACTTCTTCATACATAAATGGCTAACTTTATTTGATTATTATCTTTAAATATATAAATTCATATTATAATTTATTAATTTACTTATTATTTAATTATTTTAAGATTATATTTATTATTTGGTTTATCATCACAATATTATTATATATTGAACTCATTTATGTTATTATTATGACATTATTACTATACTATTATTTATTTATATTTTTAACTTCTGCGATCCATTGCCAAGTTTTCCTAGTTGCAATAAATTTACTCATTATATTAGTTGATCAATGAATGTAATTCATTCCCAGAATACAAATAAAAGGAGATATTTGTGCAATGTTGAAAAGATAGTGTAAAGAGCCTGCTTGGCTCTTTGCTGAAGATAATGTTTATTTCCGAATTTGCTTGCAATTTTGTTTTGTTTTTGATAATTTTTCCAGAATTGACTAAAATAAATTATACAATAAAAATAATTTTGAATGTTCATCAAATACTTCAAACTAAAGATTTGTCATTTCTCATAAATATCAAATCATAAATAATTGTTATTGGCACTTGGCAGCTTGTATGGTTATTTGATGTATTGAATAATCTGGAAACATTAATGATGCAGCCACAACAAGTAGACGCAGCCTCAAGAAAGTTCAATGAAGCAAGAAAAAAACTCCACGCAGCCCTGTATAGAAGACTTGCAGCCTTGCTGGAAATTCACGCAAGCCTTTGGTATGATATTCAGCATACAAGGTGGTCACACAGCCCAAAGAAAAGGTAACACAGCCTCCCTTGTTCACACGCACCCTTATACAATCAATACGCAGCTCCCTTCTAAACGCAGCATTAAAAATCAAAACACAGCCTCCAAGAATTTCAGACGCTGCACTTGCTATCAAATTCGATAGCCTATAAAGATAATCCAGCCTCACAAGAAATTGATAGATGAAGAATTTCGAATTCCAGACTATGATAATTTGCAGCTTGATGTAATTTGCTTAAAATATTTCATGCTTGGTAGACTTCAACACCAAGAATGATATCCACAGATTCAGTAGGAAATTTCAGAATTCAAATTGCAAAATTCATTATCAATCAGTGATGATTCAAATTGCCAATAAGAGGAATCAGTCCTCAAACCCTAGCCATTTCTCACAACCAAGAAACTTCATAAAATTTTAATATGTCAAGAATGAATTCCATTTTCTCCAAAAGCTCATTAAAAAGCATTAAAAAGTTGTGGCTTCTTCCACACACTTTTCACTTAAGAGGCTTCTCATTTGCACCTTTAAATTATAACATAAAGTTATGTTATTTATTAAGTTCAACTTAATAAATAACCTTTAATAACATTTTAACCTCATTAATGCTCAAAACTGTATCCAGCTGCTCACACCACTGAACTGCCTCCACTGCCCTGCTAAAAATAGACGCTGCCCAAAATAGACTTACTAAAAATAGCAAATTTGACTTAGAGACCCTCAAAACTCACTGTCAGCTCACGAGGGTCGCGATGATGAATTGACCAAGCTTAGCTACAGGAACCTACTAAAATGGGGACATTACAGTCCTCCCTCCCCAAGATTGCTTGTCCTCAAGCAATCGCAATCTGGGGTGCTGAAGATCCTCAGGCGCCCAAGTGGCATCCTCATTAGGAAGTCCATACCACTTCACCAGAAACTCTCTGATGATCCGCCTCCTCAAATGCCTCTCCCTGGTATCCAAAATAGCCTCAGGAACCAACTCTAATTTGCCCTCATCATCCAATGGAGGTAATGTAGGAGATGGCACAACATGCTGACCCAATGCCTTCTTGAGGCGCAATACATGGAAAACATTATGAACCCTGCTGTCCGGAGGTAAATCTAGCTCATACGCAACCTCCCCCACACAACGGACTACCCAGAAGGGTCCATAATAACGAGGCTTGTGCTTCTCCGCTCCATTCTTCCTGATGGAAGACTGCCTGTAGGGTTGTAACATCAAATAGACCATATCACCCACCTGAAAAGAATGAGAAATCCTCCTCTGATTAGCATACTACTTTTTCTGATTTTGAGCTCTTTGAATATTATCCCTCAAGGTCCTCATGATATCCTGACCATCTTGCAACATATCACCTACACTGGGTACTCGACTATCATTGCATAACAGATCCATAAAACTAGGAGGATCATACCCATACAAAGCCCGAAATGGTGACATCTGAATAGTCATGTGGTGAGTGGAGTTATAACAATACTCACACAAGTGTATCCACTTCACCCAAGCCCGCTGCTGAGAAGAAACATAATTCCATAGATAGCCCTCCACCCATTTATTCACTATCTTAGTCTGACCATCCATTTGAGGGTTGTAACTAGTACTCAGAGTCAATTCTGTCCCACATAACCAGAAAAGCTCATGCTAGAAATGACTCATAAAATGGCTATCGCGGTCACTCACAATAGTCCGGGGCAAACCATGTAATCTAAACACCTCCCGGAAAAATAGCTTAGCTAACTAAACGGCTGAAAAAGTGGCGGTGATCGGAAAGAGGTGAGCATACTTGGTGAGACGATCCACCACCACAAAAATGCAATCTCTACCTTGGGCCTTCGGCAAGCCCACAATAAAGTCCATAGATAAGCAAGCCCACTTCCGTTCAGGAATGGGAAGCGGTTGTAACAATCCTGCAGGATAGGTATGCTCTTGTTTGTTCTGTTGACAAATAGAGCACTCCCGAACATACTGCTGAACATCAGTTTTCATGCCCTTCTAGGTAAATCTCTCTCGCACCTGTCTATAAGTTTTAAAGAATCCAGGATGTCCAACTAACGAAGAATCATGAAAGGCCCGAAAAATAATATGTCTGACACTTGATCCAGGAACTAAATAAATCCTTCCCTTGTAAATGATCAACTCATTTACAAGTGTATAACTGTTGTCCTGTATACTACCATCAACAATACTAGCTGCCCACTGATCTGGAGCATACTCTGCGATGATCAGGTGTCTCCGATCCTCTGCTATCTCTATAATCACACACAAGTGGGGTCTCCGAGAAAGGGCATCAGCCACCACATTTTGAGTACCTTTGATATAGGAGATATCAAAGTCATAAGACTGTAACTTACTAACCTACTTCTGTTGCCTCTCATTAAGATCTCGCTGTCCAAGGAAATGCTTCAGGCTGTTATGATCAGTTTTAATACAAAATTTTCTGCCAACTAGGTACTGCCTGAACTTGGCCAAGGCATGCATAATGGCCAACATTTCCTTATCATAAACGCTAAATAGTCTCTTAGGACCTCCGAGTTTTCGACTCTCGAAAACAATAGGATGGCGATCTTGAGAAAGCACTGCTCCAATACCCTCTCCTGAGGCATCACAATGCAACTCAAAAGGTCTCGTGAAATCCGGCAATGCCAAAACTGGACATGAAGTCATGATCACCTTGAACTTCTCAAAACACTCCTGTGCCTGAGTAGCCCATACAAAAGCACCCTTACGGGTCAGATCAGTAAGGGGAGCTGCATGTCTAGAGAACTCTGCCACAAATCTACGATAGAAAGCACATAGTCCAATGAATCCCCTCAGTTGTGTCAAGTTTCTCGGTGTAGGCCAATCCAGAATAGCACGAACCTTATCAGGGTCCATGCGAACTCCCTCTACACTGATGATGTGCCCCAAATACAATAACTCAGTCATGCCTAAGGTACACTTGGACTCCTTGGCATACAAGGAAGCCCCATCAAGAATACCCAATACTACATCCAGATGTGATACATGCTCATCCCAAGTCTTACTATAAATTAATATGTCGTCAAAGAACACAAGAACAAATCTCCGCAACTGGCTATGGAAGACTCTGTTCATAGTAGATTGGAATGTGGCAGGGGCATTAGTCAAACCAAAAGGCATGACCAAAAACTCAAAGTGGCCATAGTGACACCTGAATGCTATCTTCTCCACATCCTGATCTCTAACTTTGATCTGATGGTACCCTGATCTCAAGTCAATCTTGAAGAAGTACTGTGCCCCATGTAACTCAAATATAAGCTCATCGCTATGAGGAATCAGATACTGGTTTTTAATAGTCTTTTTATTCAACATCCGGTAATCTATACACATCCTGAGTGTTCCGTGCTTTTTCTTCACCAAAACAACAGATGAAGCAAAGGGAGACTTACTCGGCCTAATATGTCCCATAGCGAGCAACTCCTGAATGGTCTTCTCAATCTCATCTTTCAGTCGCTTAGGGTGCCGGTAAGGAGTAATCATGAATGGTCTTCTCAATCTCCTCTAACTCAATAATGTGTTCAATTCCCATGTCTGGTGGTCTGCCATATGGTAAGTCACTAAACACCTTAGAGTGTTTAATTCCGAGCTGCTGAATATCTGGATGATAAGCTGGCCCATCTGTGTTATCCAGTGTAGACAACATCCTACACTCTCCTGCCCAATCTATAACATCATCATGCTATACCAAACGCTGCATGTGGTTGAAAGAAATCGTCTTCAAATCACCGCTCTGGATAGCCTTAAGAATGTGAGTCTTACCATCCTTTATGAACCTCAATTCCATCCTCTCCGTGTTCATGTAGATGTCTTTGAGTGAATGCAACCAGCTCATGCCAAGAACTATAGCAGTGCCGCCCATGTCAACCACATAAAAATCTGCCTTGAAGGAATAATTATTCAGTTTTACAGGAAGCTTAGGAATCTTTTTGTTACACTTGAGAGAATAACCATCAATTACCTGTACTCTAAGTCCTTCAAAATCTTCAGTTTCAAATCCTCTCTTGGCCACCAAACGTGAATCAATAAAATTATGAGTAGCTCTTGTGTCAAAAAGAGCAATGACACGCTGCCCCGCCAAGAGACCATGCATTCTGAAGGAGTCTTCCTTTCTCATGCTAGTAAGGTAAACAACCTTAAAATCAGAATTAACTATCTTCTCATCATCATTACTTGGAACCTCATGTGAATCATGCTCATAATCAGCTTGCTGTCCCGAAAAATCAGAATCATCTTCATCATCATAAAACCACTCCATCATCTTATTTTTCCCCTTTGGTTTCAAAGGGCAATCATGATTCAAATCATAGGGCCCTCTACAATGAAAACACATTTTCTTCCTCCTTAGATCATTCAAGGTTTCTTGATCCAAAGGACCTGATGTAGGACGATTGAATTCAGCTCTATCATCCTTTTTAGGTGCTGTCTTGTCATAAGATGAACTAGAAGGTCTCGCAGCAAATTTATTTCGTGGAGTAGATGCTTCCAAATTCCTTTCTTTTTTATAGCTTCTTGCAAGGTAGGTGGGTCCAAAGACTTAACCCACCCTCTGATAGGCTCAACCAACCCCTCCACAAAGAGCATAACTCTCCTCTCTGATATATCATAAACCATAACAGACAACTGTTGAAACTCACTGATAAAAGTCTCAAGGCCACCCGTCTGTCCCAATTGAACCAACTCTTTGAAGTAGGTTTCAGGGTCCTTCCTATCAAACGGCTCTATTAACCTATCCACGAACTCCTGATAATAAATAATCTGATCATGTTGAAGTAACACTAGCCCATGGTACCACCAATCATGAGCTATACCATCAAGATGCAACACAACAAAGCGAATGGTGTCCTCCTCAGACATGGGACGCAAAGATAAGTAAGTGTCGAGCTTGTGAACCCAAGCTTGTGTTGTGACCTTACCACTACCATCATAATGATCCAAAGTCATCTTGTTGGTCGCCTGTCGCAAATCTGTTTGTCTAGGCCTCTGTCTCTCAGGTACAGGCCTACCTCTAGAATGCTCACGTTTCTGTGTAAGAAATCTGTCAAAATTCAAATTTTGCTTGATTGCATGTGGTAGAGCATCCCACTCAGCATAATGGGCAACAATGTCATTTGCAAACGGTGCGGCCTCAGTCTCAGTGCTAATCGCATCCACCTCAGGTCTTAGAAATGTAGGCCGCTGTGGCCTATCATAAACACTAGTATAATCCATCCTGTCTAGTCCGGTCATCAGCTCTCATTCTGTCACCCACTCGTGACCTGTCATCTATTCTAGACTTATGTGAATTGGCAGACACACTCCTAGCACCTTTGTCTCTGCCACGGTTGTTAGGTAGTGCAATGCGCTGTAATGTGTCGGATAACTGCTGTAATACGGTAGCAACATGATGTTGACCGTCTGCAATATTCCGGAATGCATCTCGGGCCTCTCTGTCAATATCCAAAGCAGTACCTGCATCCCTATAACCTGTACCATCCAAATTACCTGAACCACCAGCACCCCTGTCACCAATACTGCCAATCTGAATCTCAGCTTCTCCCTCACCAGGTGGAGAATTAGGACCTTTGCGGGTTTAGTGCACACCAGGTTTGAATCTCTAAGCCATGCTGAACCCAATTACCCTGCAGGTTGGCAAGAAACCGCTTTGATACCACTGTAAAGAGCTTGCCTGGCTCTTTGCTGAAGATAATGTTTATTTCCGAATTTGCTTGCAATTTTGTTTTGTTTTTGATAATTTTTCCAGAATTGAATAACATAAATTATGCAATTTAAATAATTCTGAATGTTCATCAAATACTTCAAACTAAAGATTTGTCATTTCTCATAAATATCAAATCATAAATAATTGTTATTGGCACTTGGCAGCTTGTATGGTTATTTGATGTATTGAATAATCTGGAAACATTAATGATGCAACCATAGCAAGTAGACACAGCCTCAAGAAAGTCCAATGAAGCAAGAAAAAAACTCCACGCAGCCCTGTATAGAAGACTTGCAGCCTTGCTGGGAATTCACGCAAGCCTTTGGTATGATATTCAGCATACAAGGTGGTCACACAGCCCAAAGAAAAGGTAATGCAGCCTCCCTTGTTCACACGCACCCTTCATACAATCAATACGCAGCATTAAGAATCAAAACACAGCCTCCAAAAATTTCAGACGCTGCACTTGCTATCAAATTCGATAGCCTATAAAGATAATCCAGCCTCACAAGAAATTGATAGATGAACAATTTCGAGTTCCAAACTATGATATTTTGCAGCTTGATGTAATTTGCTTAAAACATTTCACGCTTGGTATACTTCAGCACCAAGAATGATATCCCCAGATTCAGTAGAAAATTTCAGAATTCAAGTTGCAAAATTCATCATCAATCAGTGATGATTCAAATTGCCAATAAGAGGAATCAGTCCTCAAACCCTAGCCATTTCTCACGACCAAGAAACTTCATAAAATTTTAATATGTCAAGAATGAATTCCATTTTCTCCAAAAGCTCATTAAAAAGCATTAAAAAGTTGTGGCTTCTTCCACGCACTTTTCACTTAAGAGGCTTCTCATTTACACCTTTAAATTTTAACATAAAGTTATGTTATTTACTAAGTTCAACTTAATAAATAACCTTTAATAATATTTTAACCTCATTAATGTTCAAAACTGTATCCAGCTGCTCACACCACTGAACTGCCTCCACTGCCCTGCTAAAAATAGACGCTGCCCAAAATAGACTTACTAAAAATAGCAAATCTGACTCAGAGACCCTCAAAACTCACTGTCAGCTCACGAGGGTTGCGATGATGAACTGACCAAGCTTAGCTACAGGAACTTGCTAAAATGGGGACATTATAGATAGTTTGATTTCATGTATTGTAGTATGTTTGTTAAGTACTTGACAAAATGCCATGTTGAATATTGAGCAATTTGAATGACATTACATAGTTGTATGCAAGTCTACCTCATTGAAAAAATCAGATTATTGGTGAAACCAGCTTATTAGTTGCATGCAAGGTGTTGACAAAATGTCAAACATCCAAAATTGAAACAAATCGAGTGTTTGTCTGAGTTACAACCACAGGGCTTTCTACAGGGCACACCTTTTTATGCAACTTAGGTGACTTGTAGCCTAAAGACTTAAGTTGTCCCCCTTTTAAAGTTTAATAACTTAAATGGCATGTACTTTAAGTGATTATAATAAACATGGGCCAAATAGGCCAAGTGGACATAGGATTTCAAGGAGCCTATTGGCTCATTTTTTATGGTTTTTATGTGAAGCATTGGATTGAGCTGGTAGTGGATCAAGGGTTGAGGTTAAGTCATCCTTTTGGGAGCTATTATATTCTAGGGTTTTTCTGGAGCTCATTATGTTATTAGTCTTTTATCTCTTGCTGCTGCAACCTTTAGCTTAAGGTTTCAAACTTTCAAGCCCTTGAGTATCCTTGGTTTTAGAGAGACATATGGGCTCTCCCTAGACATAAGGGTGTGTTTCGGTGGTAGGGCCTTGGGCTGTAATGCCCTAGTACATCATTTTCAGAGCTGTAATTCGTTATTAGGTTTGGAAGTCATTTTTTGAAGGTGAAATTCAAGCATGAGGTCCAGATTTAGGTTATCTAAAGCAAGGTGTTTTCATATTACCAAGCTTCATATGAGAGGAAACAGGTTGAATAGACCTACCACTGATTTTCTTGGTGTTTTGGCTAGTACAGCCAGGGTTTGAAGACATTTCTGAGGTATTTGTGTCTAACTCTCCATATTGTTAATTATCTTATCTCAGAAAATTAAAAGTAAGTCAATGATTCAAGTAAGTCAATGTGAATCATCTTATAAGTTTTTGGGCAAATTTAGATTGATTTTCTGTACTAAAAAAAATATTTAGAAATCTATTTATATTAGCAGAAAAATCAGTTCAATAATCTAAATGTAAATCTATGTTTATTGAAGAATTTTTTATAAAATCTCAGAATTTTGTGTCCTATTTTTGGAGATATTTTTATTTTTCTATTATCCCTATTTGGGGATATTATATTATGGCTCTCCTTCACATAAGGAGAAGTACAACAATCGGCAATAGATGTTGTAGCAGATGTTGTTATGAGTCTGATTGCATATGAAGTTTTATGATGCTTTTTTGGCAACTTTAATCACATATGACATGATAGTGGACCCTATGATATTTGAGATTTATATTTATGATCATATGTTTGATGAACTTGACACTAATTATTAGTAAGCAATAGCTATGATCAATGATGTGTACTGACAAATTTTTCAATATATGAATGAATGAAAAAACTTTTAGTACTTATCAGTTCTCTAAAGTTGGTTTTATCATTATGCATGTTTTCTAAGATTATTTGTAAATGTGAGATTTTTTATGTTTGGAAATTTTGCCGTGTTTTGCTGAGTTGCCAAGTCAAATTTGAGTTTCCTAAGTTTTGCTGAATTAGGAGTTTTTTAAACTAAAGATATTTTTTTGCTTAAGTTTATATGTCTTGCCTTTAAAATCTTAAATAAGCTTTTGCTAAAATTTGAAATTGTTAAATTGTTTTTGCAAAGATTGGGTTTGTAACCTCCTACCCCTAGCCATTGGCACACTTGCACAGATGTCAACTCACATGCTACAAATAGGAATATTAAAGGTTAAGAAAAGAAAAGGGAAAATTGACATTGGTAGTTCATGTGCGGTGATGCCAAATTGTTTCATAAATATTGCTCATTTTATTTGTTTTTGTGCAGACTTATAAGGGATGTTGCCTTTGTCATTGCAAGTCCAGACTTATTGTTGGCTTCTAAGGAGGTGAGAAATCAACCAACCCCTTGATACTTTCTTTATGGTTAGCTGCTGTTCAAATGTGTTGATTATTGGCACTTGGTTTATGCTTAAATATGACATTCTCTATATGTTGCCATTTCTTGATTTTGAATCTCCTTTATAATTTTTAGTTTTACCATTATTTATTCATTTCACTTTTAAGTCTTTACTCTACATGGCATTATTAGTTTCTGCTAATCCTTCAAAAACTTGGAAGAATTTTGGCTCTTTTAGCCAAAGACACATTATGTAGTTTTTGATTAGATTGTTTATTATATTTCTGATCAAAACCAGGGTATTTTCATAATTTTTTTTGTTTATTTACGTTGGGTCAGTTTCAGTGTTTTAAATAGAAAATTCTTGATTCCTTATACTATGTTTTAACTTCCATGGGTTTTAGTTACCTAGCACACCACCCTTTTATTTTTCAGAAATGCCTCCACTATTTCTGACAACGCTAGAGAATCTTACACTGTTTATGTGGATATCACGTTTCTTAGACATTTCCTATTCTTATGTCAAAAAGTCTACATTTTTCCTATTTATTTTACCGTAACGAGTCCCACCCAAATTACATTAGTAAACTATATTAGAATAATAAAACTATCTTGAATGAACCTAAGAACTCTAAAAAAGTAACTGCTTATATATTAAAAGTTAGTTTTTGTTATTCTAGATGTAGCAAGTTATGGTTGTCAATATGTTGTAGCAAGGTCAGTCTTCCATGGTAATATTGAACAGTTAAGTTTTTGAATGAATCTGATGTTGATTTGTTCACATGCATATGAAGATACACAAAAACAAATAGACATCTTGAAGTGTTGCTATTTTTCTTCTCAACTCTCCATGGTAATCTCAAGCTGGGGATTTCAAATACCAAGAATATGAAATTCTCAATTCAACACCTTTATATATTTCTCTGAAATATTATTTTCATAACCTTTTGCTTTTCTGTCAAAGTGACTTTAAACTTAAATTTAGTCTTTGGGCCCTAAAATAAGGTCACTTCTGCAACGTTGTCCATCTTTTATCAAATTTATTAATTAAATGTGAGTTACCTCTAAAACAAACATTTTTAGTCAACTTATCAATAACTCATTCCCTTGCAATATCCCAGTTAACCTACTGGAATTTAATAGGCTAAGGGCCTTTGTAAATTCTTCATGACATCAAAGAGAACATTATTGTCCCCCCTTTTCAAAATTGCTTCTTCTCAAGCAATTGTAGATTTGGATATTGAAGAATTTATTCTCCTTCCCAAGTGGCATCTTCTAGAGGCTTATTTTTGTTTGCAATGTTGTCCATCTTTTATCAATTTTATTAATTAAGCATGAGTTGCCTCTATATAATGTCTCGAATAGGATATTGCCAAGTTTGTCCTTTTTCTTACTCAAAATTTGGTCAAATTGTTTTCTTATTATGATTAGTACAATTATTTCATATCTCTCTACCAGTGTATAAACCAATATTTCTGGCTACAATATTATTGAGTCACAATTGATAAACATATAGGAAATGGACCTTTATCACCAATTGGTTTGATACAACTCTATCCAAAGCTCTGTTGCTCTTCTGTTGACTTCAAGAATATGGTCATGTGCACTCCCAATATACTAAAGCTGTTCTACAGTAATGATTGCTGTTATCTCAAAAGTAACTTGATCTTTGCCAGGGATAGATATTCCATTCTAGATAGTATATATCTCACGAACAAAGACTCGATATCACCTTATATCAATTCATCTGAGAGGGCCATTGATGAATTGGATATTTGCCTTCTTAATACCTATTCATGGGTGTTTTATGACCACACCAACACAGAATAAAATACCAAGGCATCTTATCCTCTCTTGATCAAAATTCCGTGTATGCTAAGATTGCGAAAGATCATACATGTGATTCCAAGGTTGCTTTTTGTTGGCTAAAAATTTTGTAAGCCGCTAAGACTACACCTTACAAAATTGTAACTTTAGGCAACGTCTCATGAGATAAATCTCTCCTCTCAGCAATAGGGGAGGCTCCCTTCTTACCGTAGGTGGCTTCAATAGGAACTTAACTGAAATTACAAAAAGGGCGGTTCTCTTAATTAATTCCTTTTTTTTTTCAGGAATGATTTGCATACAACTACAACTTTCTAACTGAACAAAAAGTGCCTTATTGCTACGATAATACCGGTGACCCTGGAATTGACATAAGAAATAAGGGGCAGCAGCTTTCTTTTTATATTTTGTGAAACAAAAACAGGATCCCAAAGTCTCCTGCGCTTGCCTCGTGAGGATTCAAGCAGAATAACCAGTAAGGCACAAAGTCTCTTACTGGATACTCTCAAATTTAATAAAAATACTTATAACTGAAGCCCAAAGTCTTCAATTCTAAGTAATTGCAGCCACTATCAACTACAACAATTTGTCCTCCTGTAGCACAAAGTCTTCAAAAGTTCAAATTGGCTCTGAATACAACAGGCAGCGCAAAGTCTGCACAATTGAACTCAAATCCCTCTTGAGCAAAACTCCAAAACTCACAATCAATATCTAGAAAATGTCGTCACATAACACCTTGAATCAACACAAAGTTTGAAAGCAAGTTGCCCCTTTTATTGAAAGCAATTCAAATTTACATCTAAGCTCAAAGTCTTAGAGTGTAGATACAAACTGGCAGAATTTTATTGCCTTGCCAAAAGATGATTATTTACAATGAGCTCCCTCCTTTATATAGGAAAAGAGGAAAGAGAAAGGTGGAGAGAAAAGAGGAAAATCCTTAACCACCTTGACTTATTCCCTAACTAACTAACTAATTTTGACTTTTTCAAAGTTGCATGCCTAATGCACTTGCAACTTGATTACATGTTACAACTTTGCACGTGATACTATCACATGCAATTACATATGTCAAATACAAATTACAAAGACATGATGAAAATATTCTAAGTGCCTGACAAGACACGACACCTATTACATCATCCTTCGTTTGTCTTCATGCTGCTACAGGATGCGCGGTGATTGATATGCTCTAATTTGGTGAAAGTATTTGGAACAGGAACCTGCATCCTTGGTTGTCTCTTGAGAAACACATTTGTTTCTTTCCATCTCTGCCTTGGAAGAGTTATTTCTGATTGTAGTCTTTCAAACCTTTTTGGGGAGAAAGATCCAATCTTCTTATCCAGCTTGTGCTCTAATTTTGATTCATTTGATTCCCTCGAAGTTGAATTTCTCTTAAGGGTGGCCTTTGAGCTCTCCTATGGGCTTCCCTTTCTCTTTGTATCCTTTCTCTTTGCTCACGTTCCAATCTTTCTCTGAGCCTCCTTTCAATTCTGTGTCTTTCTCTTTCAAATTCAATACCAACTTCCTCCTCTTCTTCCAAGATGGCCCGAGCAACTGAATAGTGTGCGTTGTCTTCCCTTTGATTCCAAATGAAAGCCCCTAAGTCTGAAATGATATCTTCTTGCCTTACATTTATATCCAAACTTGGTTGCACAGTTGGATAATTAGCATAGGTAGGCAACACCATCTTAGATCATTCTTTCTGTTTTTGTTTCTTGAATCTTCCTTTCAATCCTTTGGGCCTTTACTTCTTCCTCTTTTGGTGTGGGCTAGAAATTCTCCTGACATAGCAATATGATATATTTGAGTAACTGTGACATGAAGATTCCACAAGGTAAGAATATCTTCAAGTGATGGATCCACCGCACTTTTGGATGCACAAGTGAATGGATTTTGGAAGACTATGAACACGGCATATGGCTGGAAAACTTTAGGACAGCGAAGAGGTGAATGGATTTTAGCTCAAAAATGATAAGGAAGACCCAAATATGGGTTTCTTGGTGGTGATTGCATGTGTGGACAGCGAGAAATATGTAGTGAATGGATAATGAGTGAATGGAGGGATGTCATTTTATGAAAAAGTGTCAAATTGACCACCATTATGAGTTTGACGTCACATGGTAGTGGTAGGGACAGCGGCTTTATGCAAGTGGATTTGGAAAATAGCACATGTGTAAACTTGCATTTTGTTTGTTTCCTTCATAGAATGGGGTTTTTAATCCCGACTGCACATGCAAGAAAGATGAAGTTCTTGCACATGCATCTTTGAGAATTGAAGAGAGGAAGTAGAAGAAACATATATTCAATCACATGTAAATCAAAATTGCAAGCTTTACATGTAGAATAAATAAATTTGGAAGAAAAACAAGGAAAAGAACAAGGAAAAAGTTACCTCAATCTTCAAGATAGAATCTCTCAAAATAAATCCAATTGATTCCCGGATTTAGAAAAGATTGGATAGAAAGAGTATAAATAGATCATTTTCCTAGTCTCTCCCCCTCAAAATTGGATAGTCAATGATCATATACAGCCAAATGGGAAAGATTGAGAAGAAAAATGCCAAGAAATAGCAACCGGTTGACTATTTCTCTTGCTTATGCAATGAGAAAGAAAAACGGTGTCTAGGGCATAAATCTGATAAAAAATGATAAAATAAATCAATAAAAAGAATGAATAACTCATCAAAATCAGTTCTAGAGCTGAGTGAATGATTTTAGATGCTCAAATCTTTTAAACATGAGGCGTTTTTGAAGAAAAATGATCAGGAAGTGGACTATTTTGATCACATTACATATGCTGTATATTATAAACAGCATATGCAATGTATATAAAAATTGACGTCAAGAAGAAACAATGCTGAAATCGCATTTTTCGAATGCAAAAACACATACAATGCAGCATGCATTCTCCTTCAAATTCGACGTCTAGGGCTCGGAAGAACTCTCAAAACACTTAGCAAAAAAAAGCGTCTCATACACATGTTTAAAAACGTTCTTTCCAAATGCATTTGCATACATCTAAACACATGCAAGGGCACTTAAAATCGATGTCTATGCAAGGCCTATTAAAAACGTTATTTAGAAGTTCAGTTGCATATGCATAAAACTTGAGTTCGAATACATATGCAACCGCATTTGAAATCGACGTCTATGCATGTATGTTAAAAACATTGAATACCAAAGGCATTACATATGCATAAAGTTGAAATTGAAAGCACATGCATATAACTCAAAAATCGACGCCTTCATTTGGTTATTAAAAACGTTGAAAGTAGAAGGCATTACATATATGTAATAGCCTCAAAAATCGACGTCCATGCATATATGGTTTAAAAACGTTCTTTTAATGATGGGTTTGCATATGCAAAGGCTTTGAAAATAAACGTCTAGGGAAGACAATTAAAAACGTTCTTTTTATATAGTCATTACATATACAATAAACATATGTAATAGCTACTAAAAATCACGTCTAGAGGAAGGACATGTTTTTAATGTATTAATATATAGAGAATATATGCAATACATTTAAAATTTAACACCAAGGGGAGAAAATAATAAAGAAATGAATACGCATTTTTCAATTACATATACATATCCTTATAAATATGACTTTTATAAAGAAAAAGCCACCTGGGAAGTAAAAATATGTTATTTTAGAGATGCAATTGCATTTAAAAACAACACTTGATCAAATATTAAATACGTTGTTTAGAGATCCAACTGCATATGTTTGAAAATACATAGAATATGCATGCAGTCATTAATAAAAACAACGTATTTAATGAAAAAGACTTAGAAGTGAGATTTTAAAAGTGTTTTGCACATGAATGATATGCAGCGAGGAATAAAAATCACACCTTTAATACTTAAGTCTTTAATTTTGAATTAATTTAATATAACTTATAGTATTTTAATAAAGTTACATAAAATTAGATTATTTAAAAGCTAATTTTATGAAAACATTAAAAACTATAATCAAATCAACTCAGAATGAGTTGAAATTTGAAAATGACTTATAAAATCCATTTAATATATCAAACGTAATTCGAAATCGTGCAATTGACTTCAAAAACCCCACCTCTTAAGGATTTTTAAAGAATATGCAGTCAGCTTCAAAAACCTCACCTTTTTCATCATAACTTGAGTTATACAACTCCGTTTGATGTCTAAGTTAGCTCAAAACGAGTGTATTTCAGAGGGCTTTCGACTCGAGGGAAAATCAAGATCAAAAACAAAGGAAAGAACGAAAAAAACGCATGAAACGTGTGCTATAAAGAGCTTTTCAGGGATAACGAATCGCCTTTACATCACTTTATCAAAAACGTTCAAAACATAGAGGATACTCCTACAAATTGACAAGAAAAATTTCGTAGGGTTGCCACAATTTTGTGATGTCAAAATTGAGGACAACACTTTTATTTATGGATAAGCTCAATGGTCGTTGTGATATGCTCGTAATCCAAGGGGCCTTACGTTTGAATTGTTCTTCACTTCTACGATGCTAGCTGGAACTTCATCATTAGATACTACAATCTCGCGATGCTTCTTCAAATGGACAAAACTGAAATGAATTGAAATAAAAGGGGAAAGGTTTAGAAGAATCTAAATCTACTCATAAGGGCAATGATATCAATGGGCAGTGCTCCAGTGGACAAACTCCTAATAACCAAGCTCAACTTTGCCAAGATCAACTACAACTCTGCAAGAACTAGTGCAATCTTCTAAGGGTTATGCAAAGAATTTTCATATCACAATAAACACCATCATAATGAACAATGCACATTTAATGATAGAAGTTAAGCATCCATAAAAAGGGGGCTCAAGCTAACTTTACACAACAGCTTACAATCATCAAACTACCAAAAGTATGAGCTAGGAAATTCATCAGACACCATTACATCTCACCATTGAAATCAAAACACTTTATCTAACAAATGAGAAATCAGAAAGACACCATGCAACGAGTTGAAATAAACATGAATCTGCTATATCTTCAATGAAAAGTATTTTTATTTCTCCAAGTCTTACAACAATGTCTTCCCCTTCTCCTACTCTACTTCTACTCTAAGGGGCAAGAACTAACTATTTGCCTATTTGCCTATCTATCTATGAATCCATCTCATTTAATCTAATCTAATGAATTACAAATGAGGATGCAAGGCCTTTATATAAATTTTCAAATTACAATGTGTGGCCCAGATTGAAACAAAATAGAGGGCCAAGATTTTGCCACCTCATCCCTAATTAGATATGTGTCATAAATGAGTGGGTCCATGTGGACCAATTAGAAGAGGGGTGTCCATGTAGTGGGAGAGCGGTCAAAGATGACCCACAATGGTTGAAGGTTCCCACTAAACATTTAATGCTTGTTTGCCCAAAATAACCTACTGATTTTGTTCCTTGAATGAAGTGAATGTGGACAAAGTCAATTTTGGAAGGTGATTGAGCACCTTTCTTGTTGACCATTTTGTCATTCCTGAAGTCTTTCATACTTGAGTTGAATCTCAGGAACCTGATTGTTTTCCTTGAATGTCTGGAATGGGACTTCTTCCTTCTTGTTCTTTCCTAATTGGGATCATTGGATTTCCAGAGTAACTTCAAGATGTTGCATTCTTCCTTCTACACTTGCACTTGATCTTTGATCTTTGAAGTCTTGAACATTGCATGCCTTGAACTGGATTGCTTGAAACTTGGACATCTTCAACACTGCAACTGGAATTCTAGGACTTGTATGTCTTCCTTGAATATTCGGAACTGGAATTCTTCCTCTTTCTCATTCACACCTTCCTCTTCTCATGTTTTAAATTCACCTTGTCACGCTTTTTCTTTTATTTTCCAAGAATCCCCTTTTTGGCATTTATCTTCATCAACATTTCTCAACCCATGGGCGTGCACTTGAAGAGGGTGAAATTGGAGATCTAGAGAGGGAATTTTCATACTTAGCTAAATTTTATCTATTTCTTGCAATTTCTTCCTTGAGTGTACATGAGCTAGGAGGGGAAATTTTCCAACACTTAGTCATTGGGCACATTTGATGAGACATGAAGGAGGAATTTGAGAATTTTGGAAAAGTTCCTTGCACTCTAGGAATACTCCTTATTGTGCACAAATGGAGCATGGAGAAGGTTTTTTTTCATTTTGAAGGAATTCCTTGAATTGAGTGAATTCCTTCTCTTGGTCATACTTTGAGGGTGGAGGAGGATTTTCTCCACACTTAGTGAAATTTCATCTCCTTTCCTTTTCTGGAAGTTCTTCAAACCATTTTTTAGATGTTTTTCAGGCCTTTCCACTTTTGGGTATTTCAAGGATGTTTCTAGACTTAACCATTTTTTGATGTCTCGAGGACTTATTGTCGTCCCCTATGTCCCCGACCACTCTTGGAGCCATTTCGGGGACCATTTCCGAATTTCACAGAAAAGGGTATGAGAGGGAGGATGAGAAAATGACGTTCCCGCATCCCCATACCATACTAGGGACGAGATTGGGTCAAAAACCCCAGGGGATGCATCCCTGTAGAGCATAGATTAATTGTCTATATCAAGTTGGTTGTCACTCTTGGGTAGTTATAACTGGTGCTTGGTTGACGATTGTGTTCCTCTTGGCAATCGTCGGGTCCTTTAAATATATTATGTATTGTCAAGGAAGGTAGTATGGTGTAGTCGAATGAACTGTATTCCTTGGTCGACCATTTTTGGTCTCATTCTCTGTAATAATTTCATGACCAAATGAAGAGACATTATTATTCCTATATTTGGTATACACTATCATCTTTACTATTACTTCATGTATTTAATTTATCAAATATAGTAGTAAACATTTGGTGTCATTGCCTCAAAAGAAATAGGGTAAGAGTTGCGTGATTCATGCCCTTAGATCACAATAAAGGCAAGAAGAGGCCACAAGGTGGTTAAGACCAAGTGATTAGGATCGTAGAACAAAGAGAACAAAGAAGAAGATTGTGAGAAATAGTTGAGGAAAATCCAGTCGGATGATTCCCAACTTGGAGCCTTTCTCACAAATGAAGGAAAAGCGAAAGCACTAGTTGAATTTGTAGTTGCGAAGAAAGGAAATCCTTCACTGAAGAACTCTCAAAGGGGATTGGGAAGAAATTGCAAGGCACTTGTCATGCCTTGACAAAACATGCCAAAACCTTGTCGACTAGGTAGACAACTCATTCGTACAACCAACATTGGATGAGAAGTATGAAGAGGGAAATCCCAAACTCATAGACATATTCTGCCGCTTTGAAAATCTATCCATCTCAGGAGAACCAAGAATCGGATGATCCCAATTGTAAACCCCTAGACAGAGGAAGCACAAGAAAGAGTTAAAGCCTAAAAGGATCAAAATGTTGGGGATGCTGGAGGCGGATGTGTAGAGGACTCTGCGTGGTCAAGAATGTAGGGAAAGCATAGAAACATAGTGGCCAGAACAATCCACCCATATTCAGCTCTCAAGGAAGTAAGCTGGTGAGAAATATGATGAATCCTCCAGGAAATCCAAATGTGGATTGATAGAAACTGCTGAAGTTCACAAGGAACGTGTCTAAAGATCCTATAAGGCACTGCAAGACATGCGAGACAATCTAGATAGCAAGCGGCTAGGAGGACAAATATTATTGGTTGAGAGTGCTTCCTGCAATGCTATGGTGTATAGTCATTGACTGGTTCACATAATTTGATGCTTCATCCATAGTCTCTTGGGATACACTAAAGAAGGCGTTTGATGCCTAGTTTAAATTGCTACAAGGTGATAATGAGATCATTGTCAAGATTTATAACACTAAACAAGGGAAGAATGAGAATGTACGAGTTTACAATTGTAGGCTCAAGGAGTTACTAGGAAAGTTTGAGAATGAGCCAACCAACAGACTGAAGAACAATATGACTCCAAAGGAACGTATTATCATGCAGTGTTGACTATGTAGCAAATGGGACACTTCGCAAGAAAGACAAAATAAGAAAGAAAATGTACAATTATTGTACAAATGGTGTGCAATAGGAGATCAAGAGGACATTGATTATCCAAAGTAGAAAGGGGTGAATGTGCTGGTTGTGGAGGATTCGAACGAGGAAGTCTTGGCAATGACCATGCTATAGATAAGGAAGACAAAGTACCCAAATCCCTGCACAGAGAAGGGGAGACTTTGAGAAGACAAATTCGACGCGTAACAAGCAATGGCAAATGAGGCATCTCCAATGAAGCTGCTAGTATTCCACTATGGTTGGAGTCTAAGAAGAATATAGTACAACAGGCGCTGCAAATGACAATACATGTAAAGGTAACAAACCTTATACAAAAACATGCCACGATTAAAAATGACAATCACTAATGTAGTCAGTGACAACATCCTCAGCCAGAATCAATGTAAGTTGCAAGGGGAACCAATAGTGAAGTCATTGCCCAAAGATAACCAGGTCATTGATCCCATGTTGCTGATAGTGAGCATTGGGATGAAGCTAACCATTGTGGAGATGGAAATAATTGGGGGAAAGTTGACAAACACCATTGTCGGTGGAGGCTCAGGAGCCAATGTGCTTCTAGAAGAAACTTGGAAATTCCTTAGAAGACAAACACTTAGGTTGCCAACCTTTCACTTGGTAGGTGCCGTCTAACATTGCATCAAGCCGTTGGGAACACTGATGACACAAAAGTAATGATTGGGACACAACAATTCCTCTTGGACTAAATGTCATCTCATCTCAAAAGAAGGCACATGACACTCTCCTTTGGAGGGGATTGCTGATTGCTGCTAAGGTGGATCACAATTGGAAGCAGAACATGCTCTCGATCAAAAGTAAAGGAGGGATGTACAATATCGACCCGAGAAATGAAGTAGTGAGCAAGGAGTTGGCATCTTTCGAATCAGGGTTTGAAGATGGAGAGGCGTGTATGGATGAAGAAAGTAAGGGTGTGGAACCAAATGATGAAGGGGTACTTGAGTTGAAAAATTGTTCTAAAGAAGATGAGATGAGCTCCCTAAATGGACTATTACACTAGCAAATGGAGGACTACAAGGTATTTTTGTCAACATGTAATTTTCTTTAAGCCGCAACTCTTTGTGAAGAGTGGCCAATGAAAGTGTACAAAGATATAGACAATAGCTTTGATAGTATGAAGATGGAAAATGCAAAGAAAATCAAAGGGAGTTAGAGAAAATAAAAAAAATTAAAGAGGCAAAATATGGAGTTGGCTAGTGAGAAAATTAAGAAGGGGGTATTAAATTGTTATGGCACCCAATACTCAAATGACACTCGATACTTAGCGCACGACCTCCAAGGAGTTATATGGTATGACATCCAAGTTTTCATTTCGTAGGACAACATTTGGTAGAGTCCATCCAACAATCTTGGTACAACACTTTAAGATTGACAAATGGAGGACTAGAGATATTTCTATCAATGTGTAATTTCCTTGAAGCCACAACTCTTTGTGAAGAGCAGTTGATGAAAGTGTGCAAAGTCATGGATGATAGTTTTAACAGTACGAAGATGGAAATGCAAAGAAAAAGCAAAGGGAGTAGTAGAAAACTAAAAAACTAAAAAGGCAAAATGTGGAGTTGGCTAGTGAGAAAAAAAATGGGGTAATAAATTGTTATGGCACCCAATACTGGTACGACACTTGATACTTAGTGCATGACCTCCGAGGAGTTATATAGTATGGCATCCAAGTCTTCATTTCATATCCAATTGGTACAACACTTTAAGATTTTGGCAACTGCATTCTGAGGTACAACATATTGTACGACATTCCCAAATGCTTATTGTATGACAACTCCCTTCTCTTGTACGAAGCAGTCCTATACTACATCTAGTTGATACTCCCATATGGTGGTTCTTTCACGAGGTACAACATTTACACTTCATCGTACAACATTTCAGCCTCATTGTACGGCTTTTACCCTTCAACTTCCTTATATGACTTTAATACTTGATCGTACGACCCAACTTTGCCAAGTAATAGTTTGCACGACCCAAGTCAGTACGATACTTTTAAATTCTTGTACGACAACATTTTGTACAGCCAGATTTGCACGACGTCTTTACTTTTCAATTCCCATATGATGTTTTTGTTGGGGGCTTTTTGAGGCTGTACGGGTACGATTCAACTTGCAATGTTTTTGTTGCCAACCCTTGGATACTATATGAGCACTACACCCTCATCTGTGTGTGCAACTCCATACTGTATGGGTGTGGGCACAAATTCAAAGCTTACAGGTACAATAGGTTGCAATTTTGTGGCAATGTACAAGTATACCAAGTCTTGGCACCATATGGTTAGTTTGTGATAGTGTACGGGTCAAGCAAGTCTCTGGTTCATGGTGTGTTGTGCAGCATAGATTGGTACAAACGCATCAAAACCTGTTACATGCACTTCATAAGCTGGTACAACATCACCTTGTGGCATTGGTATGAAAATCTCATACAAGCTTCATACAACAACTTCTACTACAACCATCTATTTTGAAGTGGAGAGTATGACTTGATCAGAATTTTGACATCATATGTCGGTTAAACATTGCGAAATCTCTATTTTTGGCTTCATCACTATTACTTTTGGCATCTTAAAAAACCATTAAAGTGAATTGCGCCATGGAGTTTTGTATGGTTCTCAAGGTCTTCATTTGGGTCTTGGGACTCTGCGAAGGGTGCTGCTGCTTGTCCCCAATTTGAGTTTTAAAATACACAACTTGAGTTTTCATAGTACAAGTCATTATCTACACTCTTGCCATTAGTCTTCTCGAATATTACTTGATGTTTACTTGTCGTCTAAAACACGACTTTTTCTTTTGGGGGGGATGATGTTGTCAATGTACAATGCCTATTGTTACGTTTGATAAAATTGGTTATCCGACAATGTATTAATTGTCCATATTAAGTTGGTTGTCACTCTCGGGTAGTTATAAGTCTCGGTTGGTTGACGGTTGTGTTCCTCTTGGCAATTGTCAAGTCCTCTAAATATATTGTGTATAATCAAGGAAGGTAGTATGGTGCACTTGGATGAATTGTAATCCTTGGTCGACCATCTCTGGTCTTCTTCTTTGTAATAATTTCATGAATGAATAAAGACACATTTTAATCTTGTATCAGGTATACACTGTCATCTTTAGTATTACTTCATGTATTTAATTAATCAGATATAGTAGCAGTAAGCACCCAAGTACTGGTCCAGTCCTGGTACGTCCTTGGGTTTGCCCAGGGTATTGCCCCAAGCACTTGGGTTCACTGTGGGTACTCTAGGCAAACCCAGGAACGTACTAGGAGCCCAGACACAAACCAAGACCAAAATCTGCTCACATTCTAATCTGATATGTATCAGGATAGTTTTTCTTTTCAAAGTCATTAATGAATCTTTTAACATGATTACAAGCGATATTATGCATTTTTGTTTCTGGTGTGTTATTTTGCTTAGAATATAGAAATATGAATCTATCAAAGTGCCAGCATTTATGAAAGCAATTACAGAATTTCCAATTAATTAATCGACACAAGCTTCTGGCTCAAGAAATCATCTGTATAGTTTACTTGTGAGAAACGTTACATCTGTCAGAACATACACTGTTAAGAACCATAGTAAATTTCTCGTGCTTAAATTGTTGATTTGTAATGTCATTTAGGCTTAGGATTGTGTTTTTAATATATTAACATTACATCATAACTCAAAGCTCACATTAGATTGAAAAACAAGCAATAGACATCATTAATGAAAGTAAATAACAGCTATTTATGGCTCCAGATGAATGATTTTATCTGTTTAGATTTTTATTTATTTATTTTAAGTTCGTAGCCTTTGTGGTAGCTTCATCAATGTTACCCACCAAATTGTTCATATACCTGGTCTTGATATAATGAATTTATAATTCTCATTGATCAGCATTTTTTAGAGAAAATAAACATACTAGTTGCATATATATATGTTTTTTACATGTTTTTTGTACTAATGAATCCAAAACAAACCCAAACCCCAAAAAGAAATTAGCTGAACTGGTGAGCCGGATTCCCAAACTTGAACACAAACTCAAACCTGAACCGGCAACTTAGGGAAAAAGAAACAGAAAAGAAAAAAGTGTTTTTTCAATTTAAGTAGCAAAAAGCAATGAAAATGGTATATAAAGAGGTGAATGAGGAAGATATTCTTGGCATTTTATTTTACAAAATTCCAATTTTGGATATAGTGAACTTGGTTCATTCTACAGTTGAAGGATAAAAGCCCTTTAGGCAATCAGTTTCATGGACGAAAACCAACCTGGCTGACCGTGTGATTTTACCCAGTATCACCATTGGGTTGAATGATTTGTGCTTTGTGCAGTTTGTGTGAAGTTTCATTGAATATTATGAGTTTGTTGAGTTTTTCTGTTGAATATCGACATTGCTCTAGCAAAGCCAGCTTTAAGGAGGCTGTACCATATTCTTGGTAGCCATATAGGCATAAGGGACTTTGGAAGAGAAGAAGAGAATCATTGCTATTTCCAAGGGTTTTAGAGACCCACCAACCTAACTGCCCCTACTTTAGGGGATAGTACTCCATTCTCAAGTGGGTTGCAGCAGTATTAAGCAAAAAATAGGTGTTGTACTGCTACAGCAGTGGCTTATTTGTTTAGGCAAAGAATTTTAGATATCCAGACATTGGGCATGCATTTGGTAACTCAATATGGGAGCCAATGCCTATTTATAGATCCAGTAGTGCATGGTATTTTGGAATTAATTTTAGGGGGATTTATCATTATGTGAGCAGCTCTCTCTCTCTCTCTCTCTCTCTATATATATATATATATATATATATGTATGTATGTATGTATGTATGTGCATAAGTACGTATGCATATATTATTATATATTCTTGGAACTTTACCAGATGATACATAGTTATATCATGAATTTCTGATTTTACAAAAGCTGGCATACATTTGACTATGAAGGTTAGAACACTGTTTAGGAATGGAAATTCTGATCTATACATACGGTGACTTCTGAGTAGCCAATTATTTGTGAAATTGTTAATGAAAGGTTAATGCATGTCAGCTGTTCGTTGAAATGTCCAAGATATTAATAGACAGTTTCAGCTGTTGTTAATCATTAAATTCAGAAATATGGATTAGTTTTCAATGCTGCACCAACTGTTTGACTAAATGCCTGTGAGCTAAGTTGGAAAAGTGGCAAGTTATTGAAATTTTTTGGTAGGGACAATACAATGCATGATGCTTCTTTTATTTTAAGCCAACAATTTTGAGCACATCAGTGAATGGGAAATAAAGCTCTCTTTTCTACGAGATGCATATTGTTTTTTTAGTATATTAATAGTATTGATCCTTGGACTGTTGATCACTTTGCTATTAATCTATATGTTAATTGATGTCAGATTTTAATTTTTTGTCTTGATGAACCTTTTTAAATTGAGCATAATCTATTTTTCCAAAGTTCCCAACAGTGAGCATGGAAATGCTGGGTGGAGACACACTGAAGTGGAACGACTCTAAAGAATGGCTGAAGATGTTGAATTTTCAGCATGTAACTGATTGGTTTGAAGCTCGAAAGCGTGTAACGAGATTAGGTACGTTATGGAAAATTCCATTACTTGTGATTATCACCACAAATATTGATAGGCCTGTTTTGGGAATAAATTAAAAGGTCAAGAGATATTCTCTGTTGATTCTTGTTGCATAGTAGTTCATTTGCCTTTATTATTATATCCTTTTGTGTTTTGCTTTGCATTTTCCTCAAAATATTTCATTCTTATTTATGTGCATTCAAATCTGCTCTGGACATGTGATTGTACGTTGTATGTTTGGAATTTTGCCTTCTTTTTTTCAGGTATCTAGTTATCCTATTTGGTGATTGCAAAATTAATTTATATATAATCATTGGAAATGAACATTTCTTCTGCTTGAAGATCATGCAGAACATGATAAGGAAATACTTACTATTGAAATGTATCTTTCTTTTGAACACCTAAAATATTAGGTGATTTGTGTTTCAATTTGCATTTACTCGGAATATTTTAGTCTTTGCTTGTGTGCATTTAATTTACACCTGCATATGCTATTATGATTTCATTTTCTATGTTTTATCTTGTTTTGTCAGGCATATGTATTATACAGTATACCATACTCATAGATTGTAAAATCAAGTTATGTGTTTTCATTCTAAAGGTACATTTGCTTTGCTTGAAAATTATAAAAATAAGACATGAAAATGCTTACAATCGAAATCTCTCTTTCATTTGAACAAGTAAAACTTAAGGGAAGGCATTTGAATTGGGCCTACACATGCTGTTAGGATTACATGTTGGAAAGTTTTCTTTGTTCTTTTGGGCATCTAGACTCTATCTTTGTTGGGAGTGTAAGGTTAAGCATTTTCATTGTAAATGCACATTTTCTTTACCTGAAGATTATAAAGAACAAAATAATGATCTATGTACTCTCAAAATATAGCTGCCTTTTGAACAACTAAAACTCAAGGGAATCATCCCTATGTTTCCTTCTGTGAATTAGAAAAGAATTGTGGTTTTGTTTTTCAGTATTGTGATGTCAAAGAGTTACAATTATGCTATCAAGGTAAACAAGGCACTGTTAGTTTTTTGATAGTTTGTGATTTATTCAGGTGTTGAGTCAACAAACCTGATTTCAGTAATTTCTTTATTAAAGGATCAAGCTTCGCTTCTTTCCATAGTTTCACTTTTTTTATAACCTTCCTTTTAGAGATGACGAAAGAAAGGCCTATCTTCCTTTCCACACTTGACATTCTCTTTTTAACTAATAGAAAAACGTTGGCCTCTTTTTGGCTCAAGGGGAGAACTTAGGTTTGCAAATTATGAACTTTGTCTTGAAAGTGCATTATTCAAATCGAAGCAAATAGAATGAAATAAAATTAAAGTCCACGAATGTCCAAAAATAGGTCAAAGGGATTGGATTGCATGAAAGGCATCAAATCAAAGAACTCGGGAAAAGGGGCACTAGGTTGCTGTAATATTTGATTTGATACAAGTGGACAGTCCCTTAAGTCATTGTCAAATTTGAGATTGGTGGCCGTACTCCACATCTCAGCTGCCTTTCTAGGCTCACTTTTCACTTTCATATATTTGGACCTTTGGGTGATTTTTCTTGTGGGCCCGAGAAAATTCCCTTCTTAGCCCTTTGCTTGTCTAAGAGGCTTGCCTCTTTTGGTCCCGTTAGACATATGATGTTCATATGCCAAGGCCACTTCACCCATTCAATCCATCAACATCTCTAACAACCGATTCCTTCCTTTCCACTCTTTAGATGCCCCTCCTCAACTTCTTCCCTCAAACTGATCATTCAGGTAGTTTGAGATGATATAGTGACAACATATCCATTTCACTTGGACCATGACCCCTCTTAGTCTCTTGTTTGCTGTGTATGTCAAGCATTTCTTGCACATCATAGATGGCATCATTACTTGACCTAACTATCTCTAATATCATTGGTCATAGAGGTTGAGCCTACCACTTTGATATACGAGAATATGCTCTCACCATCTTTGGATTGAGACAACAACCATATCTTGTGGGAGAATAGGATATGTTGGTTTTACTCCCTTTGAAAGGTACAGATGAATGAGCAATTCATTTTTTAGATTCTGAATGTGCTACAAGACAGGGAGATATTGCTTGTACATAGACTCTTGTGGCTCACTATCTACTTTCTTCTACTGCTTGAATCAACATTGCTTGTCTCTTTTTTGAGGGATGTTATATCTTATCAACTTTAGGTGCAAGGATTTATAGGAGACCCTCTAGGCCATTGGATAGATCACCTCTTTTTCAACTTATAGTTGGTAATAGTGGGGCATTAGGTGCCCTTAGGATACCGTGTTTTCACATAGTTGATGACAAGATAGTTGGATGACAAACTTTTGGAAACACTACCTCTGACACACTTTGGCTAGGGGATCCCACCTCTCTCATCTAAAGCACCATGTTCTTGTGTAATAACCACCCTAATTTTTTTGAGGTTTTTAATTGAAAATAAACTGCAATGGAATGTCCTTATTACTTTTTGATCGTCTAGTTCCTGAGGTGGGCAAGGTGAGAGTATGCAATATATAGGAACACACTATTTAAAATGCAGCAATATTGAATGAAAAACACTAGGCAATAGAGCCAAGAAAAATTGCAATTTTCCAATAAAGTGCTATGCAATAACTGAAGACAAAGCACTTCTATGCTTATTCAGTGGAGTGTGCAACTACAAAGCACTGGTACTACTCACTTATTCAACTATGTGCAATAACAAAGCTCTACTCCGCTTATTTAGGAGAAAATTTTTGAAACACATGCAGTACTTGTGATATTGTTATCAGGATTAAACTGTGTAGTTTTTGAGTCAAACTCATTGACCCATATTTTATGAGTAGTGGTTCACAAGAATGCATCTCTCATGAGAATGAATGGAACACTTAGCACTCACAGGCAGTACTTGCTTATTCAATGGAGTGCAATGTAATGATCACAACCACTTCTTGCCTGTTCAACAGAGTGCAATTACAAACTGACAACTACTTTCACTTATTTAGTAAGGTGAGTAAGTACAACAAAGTACATGACAAAGCAACTGGTGGTACTACCATCCAGGGTATTCCAAAGTTATAACTTATATCAAATGAGTTACAACTCAGCATAACTGTAACCCAAATAAGCGGAATAATCATATATAATTAGAGTATCAAAGTACCCAACAAAGCTATACCTCTGGCTCTGATAGATGATAGTAGTGGCTGATATTGGTCTGATAACACTGTGTGCTGGCTGGTAACTGTCAAAGCAAAACTGATACATATTGGAACACACTGAAAACCACTTCCCAGGAGTAAACTAACACCACCAAACTGCAAACTACTAAAAGGGCACTTTAAACCATAGTTCTTAGACTCGGACTTGGAGAGTACTTGGCAAGCCCAAAATTTTCAACTCGGCAACTTAGCAAGTACTAAAACTTAATCCGACATTTTTTTGTAAAATTCAATTAGAAAATGTATAAAATTAAAAGTTGACTTCTCGAAAGAGAAAATGCATGGTTTTATATCAAAAAGAACAGGTGAAAAATGCATTTTCACCAACATTGTACCTGCATCAACATTTTTACCCATGTTTTTTTGTGTCTATAAAAATGCGAGTTAAACTTGTGAAAACTCGCCCAACAAATATATTGGAAAGTACTTGGCAACAAAAAATTGCGCAGCCACAAAAGCTAGAGTGAAAACCCTAGAAGTGGAGGAGGAAATTGTGAAGCCAACAAAAAATGAAATTCTGGTAGGAAATAAGAACGGGATCATAGAAGTAGTAAGGGCTGAGAACCAGGAAAAGTTATCATAGCTGAGAGTTAAAATGGATGTTCTCAACAATGAGATTGATAGACAGTTAACTCTATTGAATCCAGAAAGTAAAATTAAAACCAAAAGTATCACTGAGAACTCAAATAGAATAGTTATTGAGGTATCTAATCCCAAAATGCATAAAGAGAAGGCAAACCTTCTTCTAATTGAATACTCTGAATAGAATTCAATTAAGAAACGAAAGCTTCAACAAACTGATATCAATATAGAAGAAAGAGATCCCCCCTAGACATGAAACCACCAACGTAGAGGTGGAGTCATATGATATTCATGAAGGAACAAGAGAGGAAACCAGAATCTAGGAAGAGATTAACTCCACTTTGGAGTTAGAGGTGGTGTGTGAATTCTTAGGAATCTCCCAAATAGCTGAACAGATGAATCAAGATTCAGTAATCAATACTTCAAGAAAAACAAGCCTTAATTAAGAATATATTGGAATCGGATGAGATGGAAAAGGATGAAGAACAAAAAGATAGTAGCACCCTTGGACTGCTCCAAGATATGCCAAACAAGCTCAAACCAGACTGGGAAATATGGGGGAAGTAGAAGAGGAAGGAAATCACTATCGGAATTGGGATCTAAGGTGGAGAGGAAGAGGACCAAGCAAAAATTACTTATTACTGAAAGTAGGGAAGGGAAGCACCCTTCCCAAGGAGCCATGATGCTCCTAACGTGGAATGTTAGGTGCATGAATGCCCCTAACAAATAATGCTTGGTCAAAGTGCAAGGTCTTTGCAAGAAATTAAACTGACCAAGGAAGAAATGCACTTGTTTATTAGAAAGTTAGGATATTGGAGTTTAAAATATGTTCAAGCAGAAGGGGCCTCTAGAGGATTAGCAGTCATTTGGAACCAAGTAGGTTATCCTTTGAGAAATTGGTAGAAGGAAATAATTAGATGGGGGGAAGAATCAAAACCCTGAACTCAAACTTAAAATTCCTGCTCATAAATGTATATGAACCAATCCCAACATTAAGAAGAGAGAATTATGGGGAGAACTAGATAACTTATTGCATTCCCATACCTTCCCCAATGCAATAATTGGGGGTGATTTCAATGCAATACTACACCTTTTGGACAAAAGAGGAGGTATATAGAGCATGAGTTAGTTCCAAGTCAACTTTAGAGATTGGGTTAGAAGATGCAATCTCTCAGAGATTGAGACAGAAAATGGTTGTTCACTTGGAAATTTGGAATAATAGAAGACTGGGATTCAACCACATAGTAGAAAAACTAGATAGGATTTTCCTTCAAGGAGATCTCTCATCCTTTCCTTTTGGACTTAAAGCATCTATTTTGCCCTGCCCAGGATCAGATCGCTATCCTGTTCAGTTGGAGATAATAAGGGATAAAAAGACAACCAACTGTCCCTTCAAGTTTGAGAACATTTGGATGAGGGGCAAGAACTTCAATTTGATAGAAAGATGGTGGGGGGAATACTAGATCTAAACTTTACTGCTTTGTGATAAAACTGAAAGCAATCAAGGAAAAACTCATGAAATGGAATAGAGAACACTTAAATGGCATCTTCATTGAAAAACAAGAGCTAGAAAAAGAACTAAGTTATCATATATGGGATGGATCAAGAGAAGTTCTTGAAGGAGGAGCTCTTATAGGGTTATGAGGAAATTCTTGCCAATTAAGAAACATTTTGGAGACAAAAATCAAGAGAAACTTGTCTTGTGGAGGGAGATATAAACTCTAAATATTTTCACAATGTCACAAAAACAGGATATAAACAAAATTCTGAGATTCAAAAAGGATGTTCACTGAAGACCCAAAAGAAATTGCCAACACTGTTGTCTCCTTTAAAGATACCTTAAAAAATTGTAAGGTTCAGACTTAAAAATTCAACAAGAGTTCGTAAGTAACATCTCGAGGCTAGTTACTGAGGAACAAAATAGAATATTAATGGGAAACTTTACTAGAGAAGTGATTGAAACTGGACTAAAATAATTACACCCAGATAAAGCACCAAGCCCGAATGGATTTCCAGCCGGTTTCTTTCAGAAATGTTGACACATCTTGGGAGACAACATGGTGGAAGCTATAGAATTTGCAAGGAGATCTGGAAGATTTTTGAAAGAAATCAACAATACCTTTATAACTCAAATACCCAAGAAAGAAAACGCAACGAGTCTAGATGAGTTTAGACCTATATCACTTTGCAACACCATCTACACAGTTATGGTAAAGGCAATGACAGATAAACCCAAACAAACTCTCCCATGCATCATCCTTGAAGAACAAATTGTCTTTGTCTTGGGGAGATCCATCCTAGATGGGGTCATCATAATGTAGGAAGCAGTTCATTCAATTCAGAAGAATAAAGTGTCTAGCATGTAAATCAAGCTTAACATAAAAAAAGGCTTATGCCAAGATTGATTGGAGATTCCTATATAAGTGTCTTGAGGCCTTTGACTTTAGCAAGTGCTGGGTCAACTAGGTATTCTATTGCATATCAAGGCCCAGATTGTCTATCCTTGTCAATGGTGTCCCAAAAGAGTTCTTTGAGGTCTCAAGAGGACTGAGACAAGGGGTCCCTCTCTCCCCATTTCTATTTATTATCATGGTAGAGGCACTAGGGAGAACACTAAAGAGAAGGTAGGAGAATGGGATGATTGAAGGAGTTAAGATCACAAATAACATGCCAACCATAACACATCAACAATTTGTTGATGATACAATGGTGTTTGGTTTAGGAAGGAAAAAGGAAGCAATGCGCTTAAAAAAATTCTTAAGACAATATGCCATGGCATTAGGGAAAATGATAAGTCTTAAGAAACTAGAGGTTTTTATCTTCAATGTTGAAATCAGAAAGGAAGCAAAGATTCTAAAATTTTGGGTTTTAGGTTAGGGAAGCTACCATGCATATATCTTGGTCAACCTTTGGACAAGGGACTTAGATCATCTAAACTACGAGGTCCTTCAAAGGAGAAAATGGAGAAATGTCTTTACTCTTGGAAGGGTAAATGGCTTTCCTGGGCAGGGAGATTAGTAATGTTGGAAGCAATAATTTTGACCCTACCCATCTATTTACTGTCCTGTCCTGTCTTGTACTCATAGCAGGGGTGAACAAACAAAACTCGTACAAATGAGATTTTATTTGAAAAAAAAATTGCCACGATATTGTGCGATAAGATATGCAAGCCCAAGGAGGATGGGGGTGTTGGACTTAGAAACCAACTATGGAAAAACAAGGCCTTAGGGGAAAAACTAGTTTGGAGAATGTATAAGGAGCCCCACTTGAAATAAATACCTGTTGTGAGGTTTTCACTCCATCACCCCATTGCAAATGGGGACCCCCTCTTTTTGCTTTGGCAATAGGAGTAGTGGTCTTAGTTGGCAGCGATCCTAGAGCCTCTCGGGCTAGTTGAGAAGATGAGAAGGAATAAGATTGGAAGTCTAGGACTAGTTTGAGTGAGGTAAGTCCAAGTTGTAAGCCAAGTCTTGTCAACTAGTAAATGATGAAGTGAGGCGTGGAAATTGAAGAACGTGATGAAGGAAAACATTTGGTGAAGGATTGAAATAGAGAAGAGAGAGATAAGAAAGAACACTTGGTGAATGAAGATGAAGAAAGATGAAGTCAAGATGATCACCAAAGGAGAGGCCAAATGGATGCAATCATGAAGTTTAGGAAGTTTGGACAAAGGAGAAATGAAGAGAGTGATGAATAAAATGGGGAAGAAATCAATGAGAAAATGGAGTTACAAATGAAGAGTAAAAAATGATGCTTCAAGTCCAAGCCTTGGCATAGAGGTAGGGACAAGTAGGGGTTGGATTCTAACCTCCTCTTGTCCAAGCTTGGACAAGGAGGGGTTGGAATCGGACCGCCTCTTGTCCACTCTTGGAGGAAGACCCCCATATTTTCGCCATCATTTTGACATGAAATTTCCATTCCATGGGCTTGGGGGCGTTGAAAACAAGTAAAATCAAAGATAGAAACTAGTTTTTCTCCTAAGTTTAATCAGGTTTGAGAGGACTGAAGTGATTAATTTCGATCCAAAGTGAAAAATCAGAAGAAAAACTTGATCAAGACTTGAGATCAAATCGAAAATTGATTGACCAAGAGGGAGTTGTGAAGCAAAATTGTTGAAGGAGATTGAGTTTGGAAGGGAAATGGTAAGTGGGAATGAAAGTGCAAGTTGTTGGAAGCCATAACCCATGTCCATCTGCAAATGAAGAGGGGACATAGAGGTGGTGGATTCTGCCCCCTCTTGTCCAAGGCTGGACACGGAGGTGGCGGATTCCTCCAACTCTTGTCCACACAAGCCACCCCAAATATTTGCCACTTCCTCTTCAGGTCTAAAACTCAGCCTTTCCCACAAATCACTTCCAAATTGATCAACAGGGGGAAAATCAATTATTTCAAAGGCTAAAAAATGATTTTTATTTCTAAGAGCCACAGGTTTAGCCCAAGTTTAGCCACAGGTTAAGCAGATCAGTCATGAGCTGCCATCAAACTTCACAAACAGCAGTTCAATTCACGAAGAAACATCTGAATTTCAAACCTTAGCAACATCAAATCTGGGCTATACACCTCATAATGTTCAAGAAAATCAGAGACTAAGTACTGCGAATTGCAAATCTTGGCATAAAAATTGGAGTTTAGAAGTCGAATCATAACAGAATTAGGCCTTAAAAGCACTCAGATATTTGTCATCAGCATATAAGGTATGTGACTAAGATTTGGCAAAAGATGTTACTTCTTGAAGATTTAGAACTTAGTTGGATGGAAATGAAAATTTGGTGTTGAATTCATATGCTTTATCATTTGATTTTCATTTGCATATTAGATTTTAGGATGAAATGGAGAAGTTCTAAGGCAAAATATTGAAAGATTGTTCATGAGTAGCCTTGGTTTTGAATTTCATTTCTTGTCATTCGATTTTAAATCTTTAAGAGAAAGAATTTCAAATTCAATACTTAATGGATGATGATGCATGTAGGTTGAAGATGCTTAGAGAACAAAGGGCTGTGGCAAGATTAAGTTTGAAGGCTTCAAGAAAGAGTCTACAAATGGACAGCCTTCCATTAAAGAGGACAAATAACAAGGTGGTTCGAGATTGAGGACAAGGTGAAGATGCAAGTTCAAGATGGAGATCAAGGAACAAATTATGCAAGAAAATGATCAAAGCTACAAGTAAAGAAGAATCATCATCAACTTGAATTCCCTTCGAGAATCCAAGTTCAATTGGACCAAGTGGAATAATCCAACTACATAAAGAACCTATAGCACTTCTACAAGATCATGACCAGAACATAAAAATTTCAATTACAACCAAGTTTTAGTAATTTTCATGAGAAGATATCTAGAAGATAGAGAAAGTTTGTGAAGATGAAGCAATTTGGGAATATGAGCCATCACAATTGAAGGCTTGATAATGTTGAGTATCAAGAGATATTTTATCATTGCCAAGGATTTGATCAAGTCAATGAGATAAGGATGCCGATGTGATGCTCACTCATCTTCAACCAATCAAAAAGCTCCAGTTGCACGTGTCCAAGCACAATCAATTAGATCATGCCAAGTGTACATGTGGAGTCTACATAATACTTCTACCTAACCTATTTTCTCATTGGCTCTCAAAAGCATTGTAATTTTCTTTTTGGTCCACAAGATGGTGCCCTCATGTAATTGGACAAGCATTTAATGCTTGTAGCTATTAGGTAGATTAGGGCTTTTGTGGATTAATCTTGGCCCTTGATCTTGAATCAATCAAAACCACCCATTGTAAGTGAACAACTCTAAAAGGCCAACACCTTGTCATTTGTAAGGGAGAGACTTGGAGAAATTGTTGGTATGATATTGCCAAATTGTTCTTAATTCATTGTTGGTCTACATGGTGGATCGTTTGTATCATTTTGGAGTATTGCATGGTTCCTACATTTCCTCACTTAGATTAGGATTTTACTTATGTTGATTAAAAATACTATTTAGTCGAATGGAAGATATCGTGGATGCATCTTTGTTGAACTTGCATAGACCATCACCATACCACTAGTAGCTTGTTGATTGTAAGTTCGCCTTGTGTGGTCAATTGACATATTTATGAACTTTACTTCGATTATTGCTTGCACATTGATATGCATCAATGACTGGTGTTAATGGAATGCTAATAGTTTGAACATCTTACATTTACCTTAGGAGATTGCACTAGCATGGTTGATGTCAATGGCTAAACTAAGTCTGGTAGAGTCACAAAGATATTCATAGTTTCTTGCATTCTAGGAGTAGAATAGCCTTCTAAACCCTTTCCCTTTGCAATTTGTTTGGTTTGAAGAAGTTGAAGTAATTGATGTCCATTGATTGAAAAACTTAAATCCCTTTTTGACACCTAACATATCACATAATTATAACTGAGTTAAGTCCACAATAAGAAGGAACCTTGAGGTTGTTTCATTTGATCACACAATCCATATACATTGTTTAGCATATGAGCATCCTTATTCAAGAGAGGATTTGATATTTGGTGTTTAATCCTGAAACAATAAGTGTTTCATCTTGCATGTTGTAGTGGCATAAAACTCACATCAACAATACCTAGAGAGAAATGAGCCATGTCGAATCTTTTGAACATCAAATCCCCATAAAGGATCCAGAGTTTGGAACTTAATATTAAGTTGCAGATCGGTGATCAATGAACAACTATCTTGACACATTCAGGATGGAAAGCCTCTTTTGGGAAGACTCATGGGGTGGTTACCCCATGATTGATAAATTGATGAATATAGAAGGAATAAAAGAGCAGGTCAAGTAAATTTGGGGAACAAAAGTGAGGGACTATGTTGAGGTAGATGACTCTCAACCATCTATCTGATGAAAATGGAAAAAAAATGGAAGGACTTCCCCTGTAGGCTAATGACATAAATCAATTGAAGTAGATCCTTAAAGATCGAATAATTGCCTTCCGACTAGGCCATGATAGTCTAGTTTGGATAGGATCAAAGACAAGGCAGTACAACACTAGAGATGAATATAATACAATTATTCAGAATATGCAATTCCAAAAGACTTAGTTACCCCTGGAGTTATGTTGGAGCAAGCATTGTATGCCCAAGCCAAGAGTGTTTGCTTGGACTGCTTTGTAGGAAAGAATAATCACAGCAGAATGGTTTAGGAAAGTTGGCTTTGAAGGTCCCTCTAGATGGCCCTATGCGAGAAGGCGGAAGAAACTGTAGACCACTTGCTACTTGGATGCCCCTATTCCCAAGCTTGCTGGAAATGGCTATGTGCAAAACTTGGATGGGTCACAACGCTCCCAAATGATATAATGATCTTGTTCAAAAGATGGCCATGTATGAACAAGTTAAGTTTATTTGGGAATTTATGGATAAGCTGCTTCTCCCTACTCTTATAGGAACTATGGAGGGTAAGGAATAGAAGACTCTTCCAAGTGAAGAAATTTGTAATATGCACCCCGAATCTGCTCTTGTAATTTCCTGATTTTGATTTGCAAAGTTTGAATTTTTTTGCTTTTTGTTTTTTTTTCTATCTTCTCGAGGTTTTTGAGTTTTTTGCTTTTTTGTGTTTTTTGATGCACAAATATTGTTATACTTAAAACAAATAACAAATGCTGAAATAAACAACCAATTCTGAAAACTAAACACCAAGTTCTGATTAACTGATTTTATTTAAATTTCCAAACTCATACATGGTCGTACCAGGAAATCTCCAGGCTGACATCATGTGATGGCAACAATAGACATGGTATGGCTTGGAATTATCAGATTTACTGCAGATGGTTTGAAATCTTCTGATTCTGGATGAGGATCTGCTGTCTAAATTCTCCCACGTCCCAGCTAGAAACCAATTGAGGCTGTATGGCTAGAAATAGAGGTCTGAGATAATTTAGAAACTCTTGATTAATATTGGTAATTCCCTGGATAGTGCTTGATCTGTAATAGAAAGAGGAGTTTATACCAACTGCTGCCTGGAAGGCTGAAAACCTTGATGTCCAGATACTGTTCTCATGAAATTGCCCTTCAAATGGTACGACTGGCTACCAGACAATGGTGTTCAGATCTACAAAATTCTCCAATTGTATCTAATACTTGTTGTAGAAAATCTGATCCACAAAACTATTCTCCAATCAACTGCAAATGAAAGCAATTGCCTGTAGAATTCCTTGGGTGATCTTACACACCTATAGGCCTCTGATTTCCTGAGAGTTTTCATTCTCAGAAATAGATCTGCTGTTCAAAACCCCTTCAGAGCTCCCAACACAAGAATGCTGATGCCAAAATATGAAAGTCTAGATATCCCAAATTGCCTCCAAAAAACCCCTTTTTATTCAATTTGCTTTCCCTCCTAAATGGTTCAAACCGTTATTTTATTTTACATTCTTTTGCTAAGTTTTTATTTTTAAAACTCTCCCTTAGAAGTTCAATCCACATGAGGGTTACTTGTTCATCAAAATGTGGTCATTACTTAAGTTATAACTTATTTTAATAACCTCCTAGGGGTTTGTGCATGGCCCACATATTATTATATTATAAGTGATTATAATAATCACTTTTATTATTATTTTATTAACATCTAACTTAGGAAATAATTAAATTATTTCCAAATTATTCATAGCTTGCTCATCTGGCCCCCAATCTGAGTTTTGTTTGATGACACTTGTCGACTAATGTTGTCTAAGACTCTAACCATTGCGAGCTAATTAACAGTCTCCTAAAATTTAGGAACTCTTCTAAAAAATAGGAACTCCGCCAAAAGTCTCCAGGCTAATCTTGAAGGTCTCTTGATGCGTTTCGACCAACTCATAGTCCATCCCTAAAAAATAAGGATTCCTCCTAAAATCTAGGAGACTGTCCCAACCTGGTTAAACTGGCTCACAAAGCCCCAATATGTCTTCATAAGCCCCTGAATGGGTCCCTTACACAATGTGCTGGTCTACGGGAACCAAATAATAGGCCAACCACAATTGCCAATTGACTCGCCTAAGGGGGACATTACAAAATTGGAGTGTGAGAGCTTGCTAAATAAAGCAAAGTCAGCCATGTGGGAAGTTGTCAATAGCAGGAATGTGACACATGTTAAAAAATAAGTTAAATTCACGGAATGGGACAGTAAGATCAAACAGAGGTGGTTTGGATTGAAGGTTCCCCCCTTCTTTGGTATTGGGTGATTGGATAGCAGAGAGGAAAGACAAGTGCAAGTGACAACCTCCACAGCATGGCTGGTTTAAATTAAATTTTGATTGGGCATCTAGAAGTAAGTTGGGCCTTTTAGGAGCAGGAAGTATGGTATATATCTAGGATGGATCGGTTGTCGCAAGAATAGCTATACACCATTAGAAGAAGTGACCAATAACATGTGGAATTCAAGGTAATAATTGAAGGGCTATTGTTATGCAAAGATTTGGATATTGCCAAGCTAGAAATAGGAGATTCAACAATAGTAGTCAATCTAGTAAGGATAGGCTCAACGTGCAATTGGAAACTTAATGCATTACTAGGGAGAGCATTGAAATTATTGGAATGCTTTGAGGAATTCACAATCAATCATGTATACAGGGAAGTCAATGAAAATGCAAATAAGATGGCTAATATAGCTGCAAATGGGGAATTTGTTTCTAAAATTGGCTTGATAGAAGAAACTAGAAAGGATGAACATACCTCAGTTCGAAGATGCTTGTGAACAATAGATCAATGAAAATTCTACTAAAATACTGGGTGGCAACATCTGTGCTAGAGCTAAGTTGTTAGCTTCGTTGGACCCCCTTGGCTAATCATCCCATGTCATAAAGAATATTCGTGCGAAAATTGGAGAAAAAATAGATTTCGCATCATTAAACAAACAATGAAAGAGGATAGCATTTATTGAAGGATACTGGGATGAGCCTCAGTAAAGTAACTTTGGTAGTTTGTGTCTAGAGAACGCCTCATGACAACCTGTATCCCAATTTTGGGCATCCGTGGATAGTAGGTATGAAGATATGACATCACTATAAAATTGGTGTTGAGATTTGGCATTGATTACAATCACATAGCAGCTAGAACAAGGACACTTGGCTGGGTATGGGGATTTGGCATAAAATTGAAGCATGAGAATAGAGGATGGACTGTACCAGTTATGAAGGTGGGGATTGGCAGTGTGTGGAAAATAGATATCTTATGATAAATTGCCCTCAGTGCAATATGGAGTAATTTCCACTAATGATCTCCATCACTGAGATAGCAGGATCAAAAAGCTAAATTTTTTATAAATAGACTTATAAGAAAGACTCAAACATGCATTGCTTTGGTTCCTTTATACATTCTTACTCCCTCTCCTACATTCCACTTCCATGGATTCCCCCCTTAGACTGGTATTGAGCAAAAGACAGATGTCTTTTGTCAGAGAGATAAAAGATAAGAGGTTGAAGGCAATCATGAACTACTTGTTGATGCGAGTTTTGTTCCACTTACACAACATGCAGGACTAAATATTCAATGCTTCAAGAAACATAAAACATCAAATCCTCTCTTGAACAAAGTCATCTCCCATGCTAAGCTTTGCAATGAAGATCATGGAATGACTCCAAGGTTCCTTACACACGTGGATATCTAACTCAGTTGAAATGATGTGATTTGCTGGTTAATCACTTAGGCGGGCTTACATGTTTCATTCAAGGGTGTCAACTTACTTGCACTGCTAAAGATTTGGCTTCACAACGTGTGATAAAAATATATCCGTGATTTATATCACTTCCAACTTTGCTCTTTAACTCCTACTATCTAGACTACTATTTCTAACTATGGATGGGAAGACTAATGGATGTACTAGGACTCCTACCAAATGGAGGCTTGTCTGCGACTTCACTTCCACCTAGTGCAAAGCTTCAAAGGATCGCAAATGGTTTTCATATCAACACCTTCCCCTTAACCCAACTTGGAGTACAAATTAAGGATCTAATGCCAGTTGAACTTGAGCGCAATCACTAGATTACCACACAAGGCACTCTTGCATCTACAAGGAGCTAGTGGCCTAGTTTTATAGGGTCAACCAATCAAACATCCACAAATATCACCATACAATCTATCTACTTTTACTCTTTAACAACTTTGAAATGATATCCTATTTTAATTGAGAGATGTAAAGAACCATGCAAATACACCAAAATGATCATGTATATCCACCATGCAAGCCACAACAATGAATAGAGAACAATTTTGATAGTATTTTTGGCAACAATTCTCCAACATAACTCCCTTTACAAATGAGAACAAATGGCCTTGTATAGGAAGCTCAAGTACAATGAATGGCCAAGATTAAGAGGCAAAAATCTGAAATCAAGGGCCCAGATTGCATCCTATAAACCCTAATTAGAGTTGCCATAACTACAACCAATTACATGAGGGCACCAAATCATGGGCCAATAAGAAAATTAGAATGATTTCTCAATCAATGAGAAAATAGGACACTTGGCGCATTGTGATTGCTTGTGCTTGAAATCTGGAATTTTCTGATTGGAGGAGATAATTAACTGCCACCTCATCATCCTTGTCCTGTAGCTCTGATTGATCTTTGATGAACGGAAGATATCTCTTGGTACTCAACATTTCTAACTTTGATTAACTCTTCCGAAATCATCAACTCCTTGGCAATTTCCTCATGGCATGATTTGGGTGGGCATCCTTAAACTTGCCCCTAATCTGATTTGAACTTGATTGTACTTGGAAATGCCTTCAAGTGATTGGACTTGTCCCTCAGTAACTTGGTGTGAACTTCCTTCCCACTTGTGAACTTTGAACTTGAAGCTTGGAGCATACTTGCCTTGCTTTGGTTGTCTTTCCTTGGAGTCTCGAACATCTCCCTTAGCCATTTTCCTTGTAAAACAAGAGAGAGAAACACACATTTAAGTTTTGAGGTAATGAAATGAAAGAAGTCCTTAAAATCCCATGAAATGCAGTAACACTAATCATCCAGCAAGAAAGGAATTTCATTTCAAAATCTGATATTGACAAGATCTTAAAAGTCTGATTATGCTTCAAGTTTGACACCTGTAATGACATTGAAAACCAAGAAATGAAAATGGAAGATGGTGGGGTATGGGATCTTGCCTGGAAAACACACCTCATACCACACCACAACTCCCCTATCACTTGGAAAGAAAACCAATTCCAATCAGATCTGCAGCTTTCCCAGAATTCTGAGATTTAAATCACTGAAATGAAAGTCAACTTGCTACTTATTCCTGAAGTCTGCCATAATACTGATCTGCACAGCCTGCTGGAGGAAATTTGCATGGTTTTGGTGTTCAAATGGTTTCCAACTGCCCTCCTTATATATCTTTTATCAAATTTCATCAAAGAAGGCCGACTTGTTTGAGTTCAAATAATTGTTTGCTGATTGGATGACTCGATTGAAACTTTAATTCTGATTTCTTGCTTGAAGTGGGCCGACCTGCATGTTAGAAGGGAGATGGTGCGGAATTGTCCTATAGATAGGACATTTCTGCCCAAGAAGGTGAGAAGCCTTCTCCATGCCAAGACACCAACACTACACCTACAACTCCAAAGTCCAAACAAACAGCAATCACCCTCGAACGCCTTCATTGCCAATGCCAAAAGGGGAGCGGAAATCATCACCACATAGGACAGCCTGTCCTATGGCTGGGCGGAATCCGCCCAGTCATAGGACACTACGCAAAATTTTCCAGAATTTTGATTGTGTTTTTCCAAAAGATCAATGTTTCTTGCTTGAATTCCATGGCAAAATTGTCAAGTTGTTCGTTCCTCACGACTCCATGGCTACTAACATTTAGGAAGTGAGGAGGTGGGAGTCAAGACATGCATGGTGTTAATGTCCTATAAATAGGACAATTCTGCCCAAAGGAAGACTTGAAAAGACCACCAAAAACATACTCTCTAACGCTGAAATGACTTAATTCTTCGCTCAAAACACCTTCCACACTCCAAGGAAGCCATCTGACATGTGTAAGAGAGGGCGGAATTTCATGGTCTATGGGACATATCCCTATCCTATGACTGGGCGGAATCCGCCCAGTCATGGGACACATGTAAAATTTCATTGCTAATAAGGTCACCAAGACTCCAAAGCTCACTCTTCCTAAGGCCTTCAAAATCCTCACTCCATCCTACTCTTCGAATGCCCACACAACTACTCATCAAAACCTTGGCTACCATTGCTTAGGAAGGAGAGAAGTGGGAGCTAGACTCCATGGCGGAATTGTCCTATGGATGGGACAATTCCGCCCACCTTCAAGTCACTAAAACTTGCACTCCTAAGGTGGATTCTTCTAAAACTCTCTCCAAACACTACCATTCCACCTAAGGAATTGAAATGAAATCATCAAGGAGGGGCGGAAAATTGAAGGTCATAGGACAAACCCTGTCCTATAGGAGCTCGGTATCTGCCTAGGCATGGGACAGAGTAGACTTGCACTTTTATACTTAGCCAAATTTTCAGTTCAGGGGCAAGAGAATTTATACAAATATAACATTTAAGTATAAGTTTGATTTATTTAATCAGACTTATACTTCAATTTATATTTGTATAAATACCTTTCAGGATGTTTGAGATAGGTTTCAGCTTCATAGGAGTTAAGGTGCAGATTCTAGATTTTGGAGGTTTTTAAAAAATTTCAGGACTTAGCCAAATTTCAGGATTCAGCATGCCTTCAACAAAGCTACTTCCCACAATCTATCTTGGCTTTCTAAGATCAAATTGAAGTTGGAACAAGGATTCTCAAAGGGTTTAAACTTGTTTCATCGCAAATCCTTTGGTCTTGATTCCATATTCCTGAAAGATCTAGCACAACTCTCGCCCATGTTCCAGACAAACTTGACTTCCCAGCAGGCCAAAATTGCCAAAACCAACTCCTGAACTTCACCTACCGGACCTAAGGACTTGAAAACTGCCACCAACAAAGACAACCTAAGACCACTACTACTGTTTGCAAAAGAGGGGGGTCCCCATTACTAATGGGGCGATGGTGTGAAAACCTCACAACACTACTCCCATGTGCTTATCATCCAAGTAGTTAAGAGAATTTTGGGGAGGAATTCATATTCACTGACCACAGGCACAAGATAAACACAGACATACCAACTGCGGCTATGACCACTATATTGACGATTAGAGAATCCAAAATGAGCACTAAGCAACTCTAGCGTAAGGTGTTTAAGGAAGATTTTCTTGGGGAGCTTAACTTGGTTATGGCAAATGCGTGCAAGGAGCTTCAAATTTCCTATCCGAAGGATTACTTCGTGATTAGGCGTGGAGGAAAGGAGGTGGTAAAATGCCAGTTTTAACCATTGGGGATGCAAAATCCTTTGAGTCGAGGAAACTTGCAATTAGGCGCAATGTGGTGTTCCTACAAAAGCTATCGGTATTAAAATTGAATGATGGTGGGGATTGGATCAAGCAATATTTGAAGGATGAAGGCATAGACAACAATGATGAGAATGAGGATGAAGAATTTGGTGTGGAGATAGTAGAAGAGGTGATGAATGTGGTGGATGTAGACAAGTTGGGACGCAGTAGGCGCAACATTGGTTGCCCTCCTGTGGATTCACTGAAAGACAAAGGGAAGGCACTGGCAGAAGACTAAGGGAAGGCACCAGCAGAAGACTAACCTCCCCTCTATTATTTTAATTTTATATATGTCAATCAAATAGTTATAGATATGTCTAGTTTGTCTACAAAGGATGTGCCATTTATAGCTAGGTGATGGGTTAGGCATGTAGAAGGAATTTTTTGGTCTTTTTTTGTAACAAGGGATTGTTAATATTGTAGCCTTTACGGCTAAGATCAATCGGACACTTGAGACTAATAATAAAATATTAGTGTGATTTTATAATAATAAGGATATTATTATAAATGCAAATATATATATATATGTAAATTAGCAATTAAATTGAGGGCCCAAGGTAGGCCAGGTCGGCACTCTTAGAGGAGGGTGTATAATTGTTATAGTCAAATATATATATTGGTGTGATTCTTGGAGAGGAGACACCAAACACATAATGTGCGTTCTCTCCTTCAAGAATCGGTCATCCTTAAGTATTCAAGAGCAGCGATATTAGTTTAGCAAATTCGAGCATCCTAGAGGAGCGAATTACAAGGGTGAGATCCTTGGATTGAAGGGCTGGTAATTATGCGATTTGAATATATATGAGCAGCTTTATATATTTTGGATCTTATATATATTAGATTGGATCTGCAATATTCATATTGGCGATATATATATAGTTGCGATCTGGTCTGATCTGCAAACATAAATAGTGCGCTTGGAGTTAAAGGTATGCGGATTATATAGTGCAAGTCTTTGACTTGCAATTTAAGGATTATATTGCATGGAAGAAAGAAATTGGAAGTGAATATTCAGTGATCTATGTCACAACCGGGTTGATCCACCATTGATGCATTGTGGCATCTAAAGAAGGTTGAAGATCAGTGATGAAAGGATTTGCTTCGTGGATTGGGGATCCTCAGAAAATCATTGAGCAACAAAGGCATCATTTCCGGGTACTATCTTTCCTCTCTTGTGATTTCTTATATCATATCTTGTGCTTAGTTTTGTTAGATCTCTATAGATTGATATTCCTTGCTAGAATCTGAAATATACTAACAGGGATTTGGTCTCCAAGGTAATTTTGTATAGGAAGCCTTGATTTTGGCATGGCAGGTAGATGTCTTGGAGCAAGGCTTCAACTCCCTGGAAACATCTATGTAATTTTGCTATCATAATGAATATAATCTTCTCTCCAACTCTGCCGCGTCTTACTGATAAAAAAAAAGAAACTTTAAATCACATGTCATTTGAGATGCCTATTTTGGTAACATCAAGTTTTCATTTCTATCAAAGTTAATTAAACATCCATTAGAATTTCCATGTCTGACTATTTTTAATAATTGCAAGCATAGATGACTCTAAATATTCCACGAAAAATAAGTTGTATATTTTCTGAATATTGCACAAAATCATCATAGGCTCTTCCAGAGCTCTCTTTCAACTATAGTAACTACAAGAAAAAATAAACTTTAAATATAATAAATAAAAAAACTTTAAAAGAAAAAAATTAAACTTTAAATATAAATAGTAAATTTATTTAAAATCACACCTTTTGCTAAGGCTCTTTATATGCCATCTCCTAAGATCAAAGAAATGAAATATGAGTACAAGGGGTGACTCCCCCTTCCAAAAATAGATCTACCACTCCATTCATCTTCCTCTGTGACCCCATCCCCTTTTTTCAAAAGTTTTGTGGACTCCTTGGTGCCCTCTAGCTGTCCCCTAACCATCCTGACGTGCCTTGGTTGTCCTAGGGACTTTTGATATCCAACACATCAAATGCATTAAAAAAAAGCAAAAAGAAAAAAAGAAGCTAATGAAACATTCCAAAACAAACAATACCATAAAAGCAGGGCCTACCAAGGTACCTCAATTTAATAAGAACTTTTAAGACCCATTGCTGTTTCTGCATTCACCAAAAGAGAAAACGAACATAGAAGAAGAGGAAGACGAAGACAGAGTAGTTTACAAGATATCAGTTGGGTGATGATTCCAAGTTCTGAGCTTGTCTTTCAATGTACCTATGTACCATGCAGGATGCAACATTTCTTTTTTTAGCATCTCTCAATATAAATTATTCTTAAAAGTTTAAATTATGTCTGAGATTATAAGTCCTATTAGATGGCTTATGGAATCAATTAATTGCTATAATAATTATGTTATTTTTAGGTGTTTTTGATTTATATGTATTTTAAAAATTTAAATTTTCTTTTATATGTTATTTAAATAGGCATTCCTCGGTATCCCAAAATATGGAATTTTTAACATTCCCAAAAATGTGGACCACTCTGTTTTCTAACTGGGAGAAATGCTGATTTGAATACAAATTGTGGTGGGAAAGTAAAAATAGCACATTGAAAACTCTAAAGAAAAATAATTGGGCTGGAAGTACGTGGAGGTTTCAAAACAGTGTCCAAGTATTTTCTCCTACGTTTATTTTTCATTAACATACACATTTTTAAACTAAGACAATGCACTAAATCATCATTCGATCTGTTAGAGGTGGAGGTTTCAAAACAGTGTCCAACTATTTTCTCGTACATTTATTCTTCATGGACACATGCATTTCTAAAGTAAGATAATACACTAAATCATCATTCGATCCGTTAGATGTTTGGTTTTCCATAGAGCTTATCCCGGGACATTGTTGTTTTTAGTTTGCCAGCTAATGTGTCTGACCTCTGCCAAAATTTGAAATAAAACTGAAACTCTTTATTAGTTATGGATTACAAAACTGGTGACTTTATTTTCTAAATTCATTCAGGCTTGTGTTCATCTACATGCTCTCTGCAACAGTATAATTACAGTATCAATGCATAAGAAATGGGCCACTTGTTATTTTAGTTGTTCCTATACAATGATGTTCTTTCACATGATCCAGTAAGTGATCTATATCCTTTTTGATCCCCAGGAGATCATTTTGCTGCATGCATTGAATATGTATTACGATTTTCCCCTGTTGTGCAAGTTGAACAGCTTGTTATTTCTCAGCAAGTAATGCAACAAGTGCCCTCTGCTGGTATGCAGTCATTTTGTCAAAATAATAAAACAAGGTTTGAAAGCAACACTCTGGAACCTGCTTCTCAGCAATCAGAAAGGCCTGAAACTTCAACAAATAGGACAGATTTACCAGAGCTCAATTTTTTGCAAATGAGCATAGGTGATTTTAATGACCCATTGATGGCGGAAATAAATGGTAATGTTGTTCCATCTGCTGGAATTCATAAACAGAAAAGATTATTGAGCAAAAAGAGCAGAATGAAATCTAGCAAAACTGAGATTCGTACAATTGGTGAATTTGATTTCTTGTTTCGGCGCCCTCATTTTGATCAAAATGCATCCAAATTTACAACCAACAGCAAACAATATGCAGATGGCTTTGGGAGTATAAAGAAAGATGCTTCGGAACCAGAATTTCGACACAAGGTTGTGTTTGAGGAAGAAGTGCACCACTGGGAAGCTTCTGTTAAATTTCTGTTGTATGCAGGTCCCTGGGAGGCATTTGGTTTTGAATCACCAGGCAATGCCACATGGAGACTGAAAAGGCTTGATGGTGCTCTTGAGGAAGGTTTCTTGCATGACCATAAAAAACAAAGCATTCCTGCGGCAAGTCCCACAAATCTATTAAAATCTTACTGGGAAAATAATGAGTTCTTAGGCTGTTTTCTTGGCCCACATGTAGGAGAGACTCTCTTTGACAGAAAACATCGACTACAAAATCAGCTTTCTCTCTCACAAAATCCATCAGCTGCTTCATTTCTTTGCCAGACTTATGGTATTTCAGAATTACCAGAGCACATTGGCAATGCTGGGCATTTTTCTGATAAACACACTACTGAAGAAATGAAAAAACTAATGTTGACTGAAAATATGTCTGTTATGAAAATTGTCCCTGGTGCACTGTTGAAAGGTTTTCTGTTTTATGAGTATGAACTATGGCAACTTTTGAGAGGATCAAGAAGAAGAAATAGACCATTCAATATCTGTGGCCTTTGTTCTAGATTGACTGCAAACTCTTCAAAAGAGCAACAGGTCATGGATCCTCATGCCATCATTGAAACTTCTGCTTTGCAGGAAACCAACTACCATTTCCAATGTGCTTGTTATAAATCAGAGTCAAAACTTAATCCAAAGCATTTTATGGGATGGTGGACTCATATTGATAAATTTGCCAAATTTGCAGAGCATGGTGCTTGCATAAAAAGGAGGTGGTACATAGTTCCAAAGCAAGAATGGCTTTCACCGGTTATCATAAATGGTTCTGATGTGGAAGGTTGTGCAAAGATACTGACATTGCAAGAATTTTTGGCTGTGGCTGCCAAAGTTGCTGAAGAAGCTGCTTTGGCAGAGATTCCTCGAAAGCAACGTTTTATGGTCGCAGAAGTTTGCTGGGAAGCTGATTTCTTATATTCTATGGAATCTCAAGGTCAATCTCAAGGCATCTGGATTGAAGCAAGCAGAGGATTTGTAGTTGAAGAATCATGGCCAGATACCAGAGTGTACATGCCTCATGGTTATGTTCCAGATTTCTCCCATGGTTTGCAGCAGGGGATTAAATGAAATTGGTCCGAACCCTAGGTGAAAATCTTCAAGAGTGTGCAGTTGAAGACTTTGCAAAATTTAATTTTCACATGTATAATTTGAAATTTCATTACTAAGCAAAAAGTGGAGTTATTTGAGTTTTGTTCAAGCAGACACCTGTAGATATTCTTCACTCCAATATGTTGTTTTCCATGTCCAGCATAGATGGGAACATTAATTATAAATTCATGTATCTTTGGATAGATTTCCCCCACTGATCTGATCATTTTATGTAATTATCTCTTAAGACCCTTTTGAAATGATTAGTAGTTGAGAGAGTTTTATCAAATTTGTTTCTCTATGTTTATTTATAGAATATGTTGTTATTATCAAGACTTAACAGGAGCTGCGATACAGCTGGAGTCCCTGCCTTTTGTCAGGAAATAGGAGATTTGCTCTGTGTTTAAAACTTTAAAGCCTTCGAGTGAGGAAATAGCTGATTGCAATGTAGGAAATGTTTGTTTTGTGGTAGATCAAAGATATGTCATTGTTTGCTCTCCCACCATTTACTGGCATCGCTTTTTGGCAATGCAATGCTGCTAGCATTCCCTTCCTAGAGTTTACACCCATTTAGGTTTTCTTTAATTGAAATCTCGTGCTGTGAGTTTTGCAGTTTGGATTATCTGACCTGGTTCATGGAAATTGAATAGTCAAGAAGCTTGCAGTTTGGATTGTCTGACCTGGTTTATGGAAGTTGAACAGTCAAGAAGATTTGTGCTAGAACATTATGTTCATTCCTAGCTGACCTGGTCCATGAAAAATTTATAGAGCAAAATTCCCTATCATTTCTGTATAGGTATTCCCAAACATTTACAGAGTAAATCTGAATTAGTTTGCATTCTAAGTTGTAGATCTAAAGACAGAAATGCATGATGCAGATCCATTTCTGAATGCTTGTAACAAATTTGCAGCTTCATAGAAATGTATAGCTCAATAAGTGGTATCATTAACTATTAATTTGGGATTGTTTGTACTGCTAAACACAGTTCTTCTCTATCCCATTTTATATGTTTTCTGCATTGTTAATACATGAGATGAGATGCTACATATCAGTAATCTATATTAGTATCTTCCATGTGACCTTCCCCTGCTGCTTTACTTCAAGTGCATAAAACAAAAAAGTTAAATAAATCTTCAATCATGCATGCTATCTGCGCTTGGTGCCATTATAACCCAAGGAAGGAGAAGAAACTGAAAACAAGCAATCTCCTTTGAGATAAACTATGTAATTTAACAAAACTATCAAGCAGAACATAATATCACCTAGATAATTGAAAATTTGATAGAAATATTCCCAACTCTGAAGAACAAAAGGAAAAAGGTGGGAAAATGAGGTAATACAAAAAAGATAACATAGATTGCAGTGTTAACTCCTGTAGTGTAGCCAGGCTGCAGTTTAATGGTTGCACTAAATTAGCCTTTAAAGACTTGAACTCGCTTCCTGCATTCAATCAAAGAGATTTTTTTTAGCAATATCAATCAACTGTTGCAAAACATGAAAGGTTTGAAGGAAAGCATATGAATCGTACACAATCAAAGGATTACTTGATTGCCAATTAAGCCAGATAGCCATCTGAGATTGGTCTTGCGATACTGTTTCACGCTCAGAACCCCAAAGATTGTTGATACCCTCCACTGTACTATACTGTGAAGGATATGTTACTGTTGATACATCCTTGCATATTAGAGGAAATACGGATAGAAATGCAACTGCAAATATAATCTTACTGATGAGCATCATGATCAAATGAATTAGATTATATGCCCAACAAATAGCCAAGGCTCGGAGACTAAAATGCAAAGATTGCTGCCTGACAAAGCCAAAGGATGTAGCACACAATAAATAGATAATTGAAGCAGGACTGTATTTTTTCCAATTTACATGCAACACATTTATCATCTACAATGTAGGGTAAAATTTATATATATTCAGTAGCTACTAGCTAGCTATTAACTTAACATTTAACCTCTTAATGGTTTACTTTTCCATAAAGTGTAAATTGAAATAAATGCTACAAGGAAAAAATGTGTTTACATATAGAGATACTGATAGTTAAAACGTTGTTTAGTTCAAGTTCCACAAAGATTATTTTTATAAAGTAGCTACTAGCTAGCTATTAACTTTCCAGTTAACCTCTTTATGGTTTACTTTTCCGTTAAATGTAAATTGAAGTAAATGCTAGAAGAGAAATGTATTTACATATCGATACTCATAGTTAAAACGTTGTTTAGATCATCTGACATACTTGTTTCCTTTCATAAGAAACAAAGCATGCCAGAACAAAAGATTTTTGACCATTTCAGATCTCTCAAAACACATGTCTATTCTGTTAATCAAAATCCTCGACAGAATTTATGTTGAGGACATCTTGATAATTTTGAAGCATATATTTGTACATTTCAGGATGACAAAAAAGCGGAACAAATTTGGCATAATCCTTGTATACATTTTTACATTTTCTTTTGCTAATACTGAATGTGGTAGCTGAACAATCATAAAAAATGGGTTATCACTTGCATTGTTCTTTTGTTCTCTAAAAAAGGAAACATGATGTCATCGTATATATGAGCACTACTCTTCTAATATTCTGTTCTATTTTAACTGTAAAGTTATGATTTATTACACTCAGTCTGTCTACATGTAAAGTTATGATTTATTACACTCAGTCTGTGTCTACGTGTATAAACTATAACCCAATCGTCAAATATTAACCAAGATTATCCCTCTAGGCAGCAACCTGGTTGAATTAAGGTATTCGAGCTAGATTTAAGGAAGTCATCAAGTTTGGGCATGTTTCAATGGTCTATTGGTTAGGCCTGGGAAAATGAATGCTTCTTTGTCCATATAGATTTAACTTTTTAAGAATTAAAGTCCCATTTGGAATTTTGAATTGAACTTTTAAATTTAGAAGTCAGTGGCTTGTCAAATCATTTCTATTAAATTGACCTAGCAAGCTCACTAATCTTATTGATTCTCTTCAGAAGATATTAAGATTAGGCTAAATATATAATTTTAAATTGATAATAATCCTATTTAAACAAATCCTGCTTACTGAACACTCGCAGCAGATTGCTTTTTCTGAAGCAACCGTAACAATTCCACTGTCAATGTAAAACATTTAAGATAATAAAATCAAAATGTATTATGATTTATGGTCCTGTGCGATTAGTTTTCTCAAATGATCTACATTACATTTCTCTTTTCAACTTAAAAAAAAAATGAACTAAAAGAATTACCATTGACTGCAAAGATAAAGCCTCGAGCACCATAAAATCAAGTCAGTCAGCCACATGCAAGCACCGTCTTTCAATGCTTTCATAAATAGACACTCTTTCAATCTATGCTTCCAGAGACATAATGTTTGCTGCATGCCTCATGTTATGCATGTATGTGTTGGCTAACAGATTAGCCTTTCCAAAATTTTTAATAAATCCAGACTCTTTACCTAAACAAGACCAATACTAATCGACAGTTAAGTGAATTGGTGATCTATATTTTGTTGTGAAGGTACAGCTCCCTCCTTTAGATAAAATTTGGATTTTTGAAAGAAAAATAAAAGCTGATGTGTACGTTTAACTAAAAACTAGGAAAGGTAGTAACAACTATTCATCGCCATCAAATCACTGTAGAAAGTAAAGGATTACAACAAAGAATTTTAACTCAAAAGTTAATCTGCCAACAGTAATCTATGAACAAAACATTTACTCAGAGGCAAAACATTGATTTTAAACAACCTATAACCAACATAAGTAATTCCTAATCACAACATCCGTATAAATATTCCTACTGCAAAGAGCATTCATATTTAACACACATAATCAAAGTTCCAAGCAAATATAGATACTAACCAAAGATATTCTAAGACATCTAATCAAACCAAAAATTAACATCCATTGTATTTCAGAATGAACTGTAAAATCAAAATTGAGTCTCACTCATGTTTCAAAGAACAAGGGGAATTCCGAAATTGTCGATCCCTTGCTATGTTTTCTTTTTACACATTTAAAGTCTTTCTCCCCCAAGGCAACTATCCTACCATTACATTGTAACCAATTCTTTTTAAAGAATCTATATAAAAAATAAATGTCCTTTAAACCAACTAAAATAACAAGTAGCAAATAAAAACAAGTGACAAAGAGATGATCTACGGAGTCTTCTCAACTTCTCTTGTTGGTATTGGCGGCGATTGAGTGGTGTGTTTCTATTTATACACTTGTAGAGCTTTGGTGACGGCTATCATTTTATCATGGTCCATGATGGTTTTACATCGCACAACCCATAATATCTTTCCCCTTTTACCTCTCCAGTCTTGGTGGTGAAGGTGCGGCAGTGATTAACTCATCACATTAACGATGCATCAATCTGGTATAGCTCCTTATGTTTTTCTTTGTTTCATGTTGCAGGGTCAGCTATAACATCAATGTTTTTCTGGTACTCTACCTTTAGTTTACTAGCAGAGGCAACCTCAGAAATGTCTTTCCTCTTTAGTTCGTAGCCTATGTCTTTGAATTCGTGCATTACTTGGGTAACCATTTCTCTTCTTCAAGCAACTTATTCAATTTCACCTAACTTTTTTGTATACACTCACATTTCCACTTGAGGATATAAATCCATGTTTAGCAAGGGGTGTCGTGTGATGGAATTATACTCCTTGTCATTGCTACATCTAATCCCATATCCATAATTTCTCGTAATAATCTAGCATTTGATCTATGCGCCACTTTTTCCATCTTTGCAACCGAGATCTCAAATGACTATTGTTTCTTGTTATCACCAGTTCATTATAGGACCCACTCAAATTATCAATGAAGGGTGGTCCTCTAATTTGCAGTTGGGCAGTTAACTCTTTATTCTCATCAGACTCTGGGTCCATAATTGTTGTCGGAGCAACAATGAATTTTGTCTACAATGGGTTTAACAAAGACCTTAAGTATTCAGACAATGTTTCCACCATAGCTTTTAATCTATCTTTATCAAGCTTAGTCTTTTCTACTCTTTCCATAACTATGTTGTAACTTGCCAACGATGCAAATTTGCATCCATGCTAAGGGGGCCTAGGTCAATCCGAGTGATGTTGAAATTAGAAGGGGTACTTTGACTAGGGTCTTTCTGATTATTCAGTTGAGCTATTTCTAAGAAGAGATGATTAGAATTGTTGCTTTCCACTAGACAAGAAGTAGTCTTGAGCTTTTTGTTTTTAGGACAACATTGCAAGCTTTGAGAAACATCTTTAGGTGGTTACTGGAGAGTTTCCCACTACCTTTTGTTAGGTAGGGTTGTTTGAAGCCATGAGGCAAAATGCAATACTTGAGAGGCACTTCGCATTGCATCTAGAGAAAGGAATATAGACCTCTTTATTGGTGGTTTTTTGTCAATATTATGCACAAAGAAAGGGGATGGAGATTTGGGCTTACTAGGTACTTTAACTTGCTGCTTTGGATTTTGAGCAGTTCCCTTTGTTTTATCCACGTTCTTCAATCTCTAAGGGCCCGTTTGGACGTAGGCATATCGGCCGTTATTCCCGAATTGCGAATTCAGAATTTGAAACCCATTGTTTGTGGTCGACATGCACGGATGGAATTGGAATTTCGGTATGCCAATTTTGCCAAAAAAACGGGCATACCATCTTCCACTTGAAAAGGTGGAATTGGAATATCAGGCTCGCATGCCAGTTTTTGAATGCTAATTTTGAAAGGTCGTCGGGTCCGCGTGGGTGTTGGTATAATTTTTGACATCCGCTTTTTATACCAACTTTTTCACATCAACGGCATTATTTCCTCCATCCGCGTGATTGCCTTGTGCGAAACCCTAACTTGCGCTTGCGAGACTTGTTCGTTTCGGTCCGTCGAATGCAACATATATTTCTCAGAATCCCCATTGGTTCGGAGAGGTAAAAACATTGTTCGAATGCCATTCATCATCATTATTTCCTGCGCTTGCGAGACTTGTTCGTTTCGGTCCGTCGAATGCAACATATATTTCTCAGAATCCCCACTAGTTCGGAGAGGTAAAAACATTGTTCGAATGCCATTCATCATCATTATTTAGTGGTAAAATTTTTTTAGCAGTTAATAATGTTTTGTAGGGTTTGGCGACAAGCGTGTTAGACTAAATCCAACATATTTTATATGACCATTTCAGCTCTGTCCGGATATCATCGGCTCTTCTTCACATCGGTAACCAGTCTGTTATTTTGAGTTTGAGTTTATTTCAATGTTTTATTTTCAGTTATTTCAATGTTCTATTTCGCAGCCCTTTTGCTAAAGGCGATTACCTGTCCCTCCTATGTTTCTAGTCCCACCCTTTGAAACACCCCTACTCTACAAAGATGCCCTTCACGTCCTATGCCCTCACATCTTCCAATATCTTCTCCACTTCCCCCACCCTCAAAATACCTTCACATTTGGTTGAAGCGTAACAAAAACTCCTCTTACATATAGCTGGTACAGGGCAAGCGAGAAGCACAACCCTCCTTGTAATGAAAGACCTAGTGACTAACAACAAACCCCTCTTGTTGCTCATACTTTTGTTTAAAACTCTTTCAACATTCCCTCCAAATCAGATGCAAAACAAGAAGATCAGTTGCAGAATTAAAGGCCAGACTACTACGGAAATTTTTTTGTATGCCCTTTCATTTGGATCAAAGTGAGACTTTGTTTTTGGGATTTAGGCATACCAGAAAATTGTTCTGCTATACATGAATTTTAGGATGTTCACACTGCTTTACATTTTTGTTGAGTTGAAAATTTGGTTGCAGTTTCATTGATGGGCTTTCTAAATGCAAATAGTTAGCAATAGCATAATTCATCACTAAAAGTAGGGTCCTATTTCTCCTAATGTCTATGCCACAAGAACACTATCTGAGTGATTCCTAATAGTGTCTTAACAGTTCCTCTTTGTGAGGAAGGTGTTTTCTATCCCTTGTGTAATTGCCACTTGAATATGTTCGTATTGAACCATGCAAATGCTTTTCTTCTTGATAATGTCCTTATTTGTTCAAGAAGAAAAGCATTTGCATAGTTCAATACACAAGTGGCCATTACACAAGGGAAAATCACTGTGAGATGTCAAAAATAATACCGTTGCGGATGTCAAAAACAAGGTAATCACGTAGACGAAGGAAATAATGCCGTTGGATGTGAAAATGTTGGTATAAAACACGGATGTCAAAAATTATAATAACACCCACGTGGCCCTGATGACATTTCAAAATTGGCATTTGGAAATCGGAATGCGAGCCCGATATTCCAATTCCACCTTTTCAAGTGGAAGATGATATGCCCGTTTTTTTGGTAAAATTGAACCACATTAATGCTTTTCTTCTTCAACAAATGAGGACAGTCACTCTAAAGACAACATGATAATGTACACTCACTGTAAGTGTACATTATCATGTTGTGTTTACAGTGACTGTCCTTATTCAAGTGGCAATTACACAAGGGACAATCACTGTGAGATGTCCTCATTTGTGACAAGGACAGTCACACATGAGGACATCTCACAGTCACTGTCCCTTGTGTAATTGCCACTTGAATGTATTGCTATTCAACCACATTAATGCTTTTCTTCTTGAACAAATGAGGATAGTCACTCTAAAGACAACATGATGATGTACACTCACTACAACTGTACATTATCATGTTGTCTTTACAGTGACTGTCCTCATTCAAGTGGCAATTACACAAGTGATGCAGAGTGGTCTGCAGAAGTGGTTAGCAGAGTGCATAGGGTTTCACCAAACACCTATCTCCACTAACCTTGGAGACCAAATAATTGTTCACACACCTTCTCTTTGATGCCCTAGGACATCTCAACTCATAATACAACCCTCTTATTCAGCCCAATATGCTGCTATTACACCATTCCCATCATTTCATCAAGGAACACTTCACTGTTTCCTGCAAATCATCAGCCTTCTCGCACTAGTGCTGCATAGAATAAGTTAGATTTCTATTTTACATGTCAATAACAAGCCTCCCATGAAGTCTGGGCCCTTGGGATTCATGGGAGGTTCATTTATTTAAAGAAAACCTTTGACTGTTACAGAAAATTAGTAGAAACTGCCAGTTTATATGTTAGCAGGCGTAAGTACTTCTTCAAAACAGAATTAAAATTGATGCAACAGTGAGTAGAATGCAGTAAATAACCTTTCTAGTTCATAAACATATCATTCAACAATGAAGAATTCAATAAAACATTGAAACAACATTAAAATGAAAGCTAGGACTTACTAGGACTTTTATGACTCTTGACTGGCAAAGTACATTGTTCATTACAATATGCCATTATTGGCCTTAAAATATCCCAGTTGACATGTAGGGTTGCCTTTGATCTTCTGGTTCCATCTTGTTCCAAGGTGTTCTTAGTTGACTTGATAGGTGCCCCTGCACCAACAAGGGATAGTCACTGTGAGATGTCCTCATTTGTGACAAGGACAGTCACACATGAGGACATCTCACAGTGACTGCCCCTTTTGTAATTGCCACTTGAATGTATTGCTATTCAACCACATTAATGCTTTTCTTCTTCAACAAATGAGGACAATCACTCTAAAGACAACATGATAATGTACACTCACTGCAACTGTACATTATCATGTTGTCTTTACAGTGACTGTCCTCATTCAAGTGGCAATTACACAAGGGACAGTCACTGTGAGAACTTCTCATTTTGTGAAATTACACAAGGTACTTTCTTGTCAACATATGTTGTATACTGAACTTGCAACTCTATTCTCTGATTATGCATTATAGTTGGGTGTTTTCTTATGTTGTTTCGTGATTGTTTTGTTGGTATTTTTAGGTAATTCAATGGATCTCATTGATGATATTGATGATGATGATGATATTGAAATTGAAGGAGAGATTATGAGGAGAAGAAGACTCCTGCCTGTTATTGTAGTTGTTCTTGCCACCCTTGTCTCGACCATAGGGGAGTGTATAAAAGAAGGTAGTCGAAAAATGCGTAAGTGCACAAGAGATGCAATTCCTTTTTATAAGCGTGTTATCAACTCCAATGAGACGGATTGCCATGACCAAATACACATGACTAGACGATCTTTCTTTAAACTAGCCAATATTCTAAGGCAAAAAGGAAGCATCAAAGATACAGAATTCCTCACGTTAGAAGAACAATTAGTCATGTTCCTCCATACTCTTGGCCACAAACTGAGGAATCGTAAGATTGCCCATAACTTTGGGCACTCTGGAGAGACAGTAAGCCGATACTTCCACAAGGTCTTGAGGGCTATCTTGGCGCTCCATTCGGATTATTTTATACCCCCTAGTCCAAACACTCCTCGGGAAATTACTGGGAAGGCCCATTTTGATCCATACTTCAAGGTATATCTCTCAGTGGTTTAAGTTTGTTTAGAGTTTTAATCCTATTATTGTTTGATTAGACCTATGATTTATTTGAGTACAGGATTGTGTGGGAGCAATGGATGGATCCCATATACTAGTCACTGTGGATATCAACTTGCAAGCTAAATATCACGATAGAAAAGGCAACTTGTCGCAAAATGTTATGGGAGTGTGTTCATTTGATTATAAGTTTCAATACATCCTTGCTGGTTGGGAAGGGTCTGCTGCAGATAGCCGTGTTCTAGCTTCAGCTCTATCTAGAGCTGATCCATTGGTAGTTCCCCCAGGTTTGTAAAATATGATTATATTATTGAAGCATACGAAAAATAAGACAACGTTATGACAATGACATTTTGTTTTGTTTAGGTAAATATTATTTGGTCGATGCTGGATATCCTAACGTACCAGGATTTCTCGCGCCTTATCGGTGCACATGCTACCACCTAAAGGAGTTTTCAAGAGCAAACCCAATAAACACCTCACACGAGTTGTTTAATCATTGACACTCCTCGCTTAGGAATGTAATAGAGCGTACATTTGGGATATTGAAGCAGCGTTTTCCTATATTGAAGCATGCGACATCTTATCAAATCAAGACACAAACACATATTGTTTTGGCATGTTGCATACTTCACAACTTCATTACGATAGAGGACGGCCTTCCATCTGAGGTAGAATTTGAAGAGGAAGATGGTCGTGATGGGATAGATGTACCAGTGCTTGAGACATATGGGTTGAGCCAGCGTGAAAGAGATGATTGGGCCAATTTTCGAGATGAAATAGCAAGAAGGATGTGGGAAGACTATAGATCTCGATCTTAGTCGGTTGAATAACTATTATGGCAATGTTTAAACTAATGTCAGATTTCATAAATTTCACAAACTGATACTATACATTAATAAAAGCCGTTATGCCATATTTAGTGTTGTCATGTTATATTCAATGTTGTTATATTTAATGTTGTCATATTATATTTAATATTCTCATGTTATGTTTAATGTTGCTATATTTTATATTTAATGTTAAGTCATGTTATATTTAATATTGTCATGTTATGTTTAATGTTGCTATATTATATGACAAGGACAGTCACACATGAGGACAGTCACTATAAAGACAACATGATAATGTGCACTCACTGTAAGATGTCCTCATTTGTGACTGTCCTTACAGTGAGTGCACATTATCATGTTGTCTTTACAGTGACTGTCCTTACAGTGAGTGTACATTATCATGTTGTCTTGGGAGTGACTGTCCTCATTTGTGACTGTCCTTACAGTGAGTGTACATTATCATGTTGTCTTTAGAGTGACTCTCCTCATTTGTGACTGTCCTTACAGTGAGTGTACATTATCATGTTGTCTTTAGAGTGACTCTCCTCATTTGTGACTGTCCTTACAGTGAGTGTACATTATCATGTTGTGTGTGCATCAGATATGTCTATGGATGGTGACGTTCAAGTTATCCAAGCAACTTCTTCTTCCAAGAAGGTGTTCTGGACAAAAGAGATGGAACGCAAGTTGCTAGACTTGCTACAAGAGCAAGTGCAGCTTGGAAAGAAAGCTGAAGGGGGTTTCAAGAAAGAGGCTTGGACAGCCATCGAAAGGAGGTTCAATAATGAGATGAAAATGAAGCTATCGAAGGAAAACTTCAAGAACAAGCTGAAAACTTGGAAACAAGGGTATAGAGTTATGAAAGACTTGAGGAATACAAGTGGCTTAGCTTGGAATGAGACTACCCAAACTATGGATGCTGATGATAGTGTTTGGGACGAGTTGTTGAAGGTAACATGGTCTTCAAATCTCCTTTTAAGTTGAATATATCTTTTTAAGTAATGAAGGACCAATAATGAATTCAATTGTTATGCCATGATACAGAGAAAGGAATTTAAAAATGCCAGAATGTATAAGAGGCAGCCATTTCAATACTACAATGAATTATCCTGTATTGTTGGGAATGACATAGCTGAGGGCACTGTAGCTGCAACAGCTCAAGAGACGGAGGAGGATTTCATTGATGATGAAGATTTCAGTTATCATGGTATGGATAATGCATGTTTTGAGACTGCTGCTGATTTGTCTAATGATGATAACGAATCTATTGATACACCTACATCGAACCAATCTACTGCAAGCGGCAAAGATAACCCTTCAACATCGTCAAGGAGGCAAAAGAGGAGGAGGGGAACATTGGCAGGTTCGTTGGATTCGATTTGTGAAGTGATCAAAGAGATGTCTGCAGGCATTACATTAGGCCTTGCATAGCCTCTGAAAGTGGATAAATCATCTAGTTTGAGAAATGAGGCAGCGGAGTTGCATAAAGCACTTAAAGCAATCCCTGGCCTTCGCGACTCTACTATAATTGAAGCATACGAAAAGTTAATGCATGATCCACAATCAGCCGCATTGTTCTTGACAATGGATGAAGGGGAGAGAATCCAATATATGAAATTGAAGTTTGGACTTTAGTTGATCGATGTTTATTAGGTCTTCTGTTTAAAATCAAAACTAATGTTTAAAATCAAAACTAACTAACGTTTCTCTCCATTAAGACTATGTAATGCAGTATGAAGATATTTGATAGAATGAATGGAATGTCATTGGTTTAAGTTGAACTACTAATCCATTTTCAAGTGTTGAGAGTTGTGTTGAAGGGTTGTGCTTGGAAAAGTTGATGTTGTCTTTTAGATTTCAAATGCAATTGGTTTCATGTAATTTTGTTAAGTTTTGAGCAAGATATGATAAAAATACCATTGGCTGCCCTGAAAGTTTGTTTTTTCTAAAAGTTACAATTTGAAAATAGGCATGGTATGGCTCTGTACAGTCTAGTACGAACCTGCACATGATTGATAATGTTGATATTGTCTTTTACCTTTCAAAGACAGTTGGTTTGATGAAATTTCATTGGATTTTGATTAAGTTATGGTATTTTTCATGTTGACTGTCCTGACCCTAACTAGGATTTCCAGCGAGAGTAATAAATTCATAACCAGAGTTTCCACGGTTGAAAATTGATTAGGATCTTGTATGTTAGGTTGAAGCACTCCTTCCTTTGCATTATTATTGGTATTAGAGCCAAGATCATGCTAGGATAATCATGTAAACAGTAAAATTACTCTATAGCTGTTCATTTTATGTACTCTTTATGTATCTGATTTGCAGATTTATCCATGACACAAATGAGGACATCTCACAGTGACTGTCCCTTGTGTAATTGCCACTTGAATGAGGACAGTCACTGTAAAGACAAAATGATAATGTACACATACAATGAGTGTACATTATCATGTTGTCTTTATAGTGACTACCCTCATGTTGTATATTCTTCTCTGTAGATGCTACTGTGTGCTAGGGAAATTCTTACAATTGTTGGTATATTCTTAGAACTTGTTACACCTGGGATATTCTTCTCTGTAGATGCTACTGTGTGCCGTGGTCCAAACAGGCCCATAAATGTGGTTGAATAGCAATACATTCAAGTGGAAATTACAAATATTATAATGTATCTATCTAGTCCTCATGACTGCTCATGACAGTACAAGTGATATTTTTTTGGGGGTGGGGAAAGGTTCGAGACTTTCAGCTGTATGAAGAATCCTTTCTACCTAATACAAAAATGCACCCCATAAAACATCTGATTGGTTCGAGTATCTTTGAACTATTTGGGTCTGTTGACAACACTAGACCAGTGTCTACAGAATGACTAATTTCATGCAAGACAATGGCTCTATCTGACAGAGAGTCCATGCTAGGCTTCATGACTTGATGCATTTTATGTTGCCTTTGGGTGAAGATAGGGAACTGTAACTAGTATCAGTATTGAACATGCTTTTACTAGAACTGCTTGTGCTAATGAATCAGAGCAAAATTACCTTTGTCCTCGTTGAAATACATGTTGCATATATATATATATATATATATATATAGATATATGTATATATGTATGTATATATATATATGTATATCTATATATGTATATATATATATATATGTATATATATATATATATGTATATATATGTATGTATATATATATATATATGTATATATATGTATGTATATATATATATATGTATATATATATATGTATATATATATATATATATGTATATATATATATGTATATATATATATATATGTATATATACATATATATATATACATATATATATATATATACAGATATATATATATGTATATACAGATATATATATATGTATATATATATATATATATATATATATATATATATATATATATATATATATATATATATATATATATATATATATATATATATATATATATATATATATATATATATATATATATATATATATATATATATATATATATATATATATATATATATATATATCTTGACACGTACATATGTGTTTCTCAATCATGAATTGGGTGTTTGCCTGTCAAGCATCAATTTGGTCTCTAGGAATTGTGCACTCTCTCTTACTTTTGAAAAAGCATTTGAGCACTGTGCTAACTAATGAAAACTCTCTGTTTTGAGGCCCATAAACTGATCTTTTTACAGAATCTTGACCATAAAAAAAGAGAGTGATGGAACTCAATCCTCTTTGAATGAGGTCCCACCTGCTCTGCTTTTGGGTCACCGCACTATATAATGAAAGTGCTCATTATTGGCCACTTCCTTCATTGTTGTTTAGGATATGCTCAAGAGACCTACTGCCATTTTTTGGATACTGTCCAAAACAACACCCAAATCAAGGGGAGCAGTATGCAGCACAAGGGGATGGGAATAATATGAAAAAGAGTGAATTTAGTACAATGAGGAGGACAACAGAGATGCCTTTAAAGGGTAAAACAACAAATATAAGATTTTATAATACCATTTCAAATATGATTTGTTTTATTACAAATTAGAAGTATCAGGCTTGTCATGTTCATCTTTTTCTTCATTTCCTACAAACTCCATTTGAAAAGGAACACACCCTTCCTCCATGAGATAACTTTTCCACCAATCCACTTCTGAAGCATTCACAAACCCTATCCACTTTTGGAGAAAGGATCACTAGTTTTACAATGTCTGACCCAGAAGAAAGAGCATAATTATTCTCATTTGCATAGCCCACTAGATAAGGAACACAAATTGTGGCTTCAACTAAACCATTATATATCTCTTTCGAAGAGCTATATAACAAGGGTGTTTAGGAATACATACAATATTGAATGCTTGGAGCAAGGAAAAAGATGAAATGGATACACTAGTGATAGATAACAAGGTGTTGACATTTTGGTTTGCCATGGGAGACAAAGTGAAAAGATGTATGGTATGTGAGGCAAATTCATCTTCTACCACAAAGTCCCTATTTAATTCAAAACCAAATATAACACAAAAGCCATTCCTATTTTGTATAGTTTCTCCACACATATTTAGCATAGAAGTTTCTAGTTTAATTCTAGAAATAGTTTGTAAAGTGTCTAGTTCATGTGTGTGAGCCTACTTCATGTGTGTGGATTATAAGCATGCGCTGTCAGAGTGTCTGAATATTGAGTGTCTTATTGCTATTGCTATTGTTTAATTTTGGGATTGTTGATATAGGTGCATTATTGAAATCGGTTTGATGGCTCTGATCAATGTGCCAAGTTGTCGATGTGGTGGTGGGCAGTGCCAGTTGAAGATTTCACGGTCAGTGGAGAACCCTGGACGACAATATTGGTGTTGTCCAAACAAAAAAAAGGTTGCTAATGTGTATATATTTAATGTTTGTAATGTAACTACTATTTATTATATTTAATGTTTGTAATGTAAATAGTATTCAATACTAATGTAGATTGGGCATCGCAGGGCTATCATGATTGTGGGTACTTTAGATGGGTCGATGACAACCCATCTACATCTATTCGCCCATCTCCAGTTATCCACGATCCAGACATCCGCCCATCTCCACTCATCCACAATCCAGGATTTGAGTGCAATAGTTGTCAAGCTAGGACAAACGAAATTAAATTTTTACGATGCCTTCTCTGTATTGTAATTGCATATCTTTTGTGCGACCATATGCGTAGATGAGCTCAAGAAGTATTCAGTTTTGTATTTTGATATTGTAATATGTGGAGATGAGTTCAGGAACTAGTCAATTTTGTATTTTGATATTGTAATATACGGATATGAGCTCAGGAATTATTCAATTTTGTATTTTGATATTATAACTAAATATTATAATATGGATATGGCATAACTCCTCTTCACCCCAAGTGCGCATATATATGGTCCACATAGTTTTTTTCACAATAATTTTTCATGTTTATGGCTTAGGTGAGCCCCAATCTGGTATTAGTCACATGATTTAACGTTGTTTTCGTGGTTATTGTTTTGTAGAATTCTAACCCAGGTTTGTAGAGGAATTTTGAGGTTAACATAGATATATCATGTATAAACTCATTTAATTGGTCGTGTTTTTATCTTGACAAGCGTGGATCATTCAGGTAAGAATCAAAGGGGGTCATAGAAGGTAATAATAATTAATAAGATTTTAAAAAAAAAAAACTCATACAAAAGTGAGCAACTGAATGTACTTCATTGGTGTACTAACAAAAGCACAAAGTAGTTGTATGTTTTATGTATGCAGTGCCTAGAGACAAAAACAAGAGTTCGGGCATGACAGAGCGTCAAAGACTCATCAGACTAAATTATAACATTGTATCTGCATTATGTAAAATGAGGAATGCCTCATTCAAGTTGTAACACTATATCTGCATTATGTAAAATGAGGAATGTCTCCACTGTATCTGCATTATGTAAAATGAGGAATGCCTCATTCAAGTTGTAATTTTATATTAGGTCATGACTTTGTGGGGCTAGACCGGAGGTTTTCTTCACCCAGCTCTTTCCTACTGGTGCTCCTATTGAGCTAGGTTGGCCACATTTTGTAAAAAATAAATAATAAAATAAATGACTTGTTTATAAATTTGTGTATTTTGGGTCTACATGTTTTATAAATTTGTATAGGATTTTTTTTTTAATAAAAAAGTTATACAGAATGTTAAAAATTTTATAAACTTATAAACATAATTTTATTTCAAAATATTATAAATATTCAAAATCGCATACAAATGAAATAAAATAAGTATTCAAAAACAAAATAAAATATTATTATATTATTTTATTGCAAAAATAAAATAAATATTCAAAAACAAAATAAAATATTATAATATTATTTTATTACAAAAATAAAATAAATATTCAAAAACACGAACAAAATGTGAAAAGCATCATAACATTTGAAAAAATCACAAATTGTTATAAAGAAATTAAAAACAAATTCTCATTCAGTGCATATTCCAATTCCAAAATGTGGCACCCAAACGCGGAAAATACATCTTCTCGGTCATCTTCCAGGTGCGTCCAAACGGGTCGAACACATATTCCGGATATCATTTTGAGGATATGATATTCCAGAATTGCAGCATATTCCAGAATTGACTATATCCGGCATTCTGTATGCCTGCGTCCAAACGGGCCCTAAGTTTCTTCTTCACCTACTTGATCTTCTTTTTCTTGTTCTTCACCAGATGGTTTTTATCTAGTGTCAGGTAATGAACCTTCTCCCCAAGTTGGTTTGGGATCTGTATTCTTCTCGGGGGTTGTTCATCCTCACCTCCCATTGGATTTATTGAAGATGGTATCTGTGTAACAATAACTTTGCACATGTTGAGCCAAACTCCCCTATTTTGAAGGTTGTTTATCTCCTGCAGGTACAATTTTTTTATCATTTCTCTTTTTCTTGGCCACACACATTTGTGTTCTTCTCAACACAACAATGTCCTCATGTCTAGGCTATCCTCTTTGGGCACATCCTAATCAATGGGGTCTAATGGCTGAGCTTGCACCTATGAAGCATAAATAGGATATGTAATACTTGTCATTTGTGATATCAATAACATCCATCAAAGTGCAGAAATCTTTATTTGTTTCAAGGTCAATCTTGACCAGTCCCTCTTCTTGGCTTCAAAATCATTAACACAATAAGTCCATAAGTTCTCTATATTCGGGATATGATGACATATAGGGCCCAGACATAGAGTATTTTTAACAAAATCCTTTGAGTCAAATTGCCCCCTCAAGACATCACATGTATCCATTCTATATTTCTCCACTGCTTTCACAATGTTTATAACATTTGATGATATTTTATAATTGCATATCCTTAGATAGATCTAGGGAAATTTGTTTGCATAGCTTGACCATAATAATCTTGTCATCTGAATATTGCACAATTTCCAAGGAAAGTCATCAAAACCACCAATTCTAATATAAGTGAAAGTAGGGAATTGCAAGAAGTAGTTAATATAAGTCTATATCAAGGTTGCGACTTCCAAAGATATCCTCTGTTCTACACATCCTTGTAATTCCCTTGCCAATTTATATTAAACACACCATTAACCCTCTTGAAATCAACTTCGTTGTTCTGCAATTGTAAGCTAGGGTAGAAATCATAGATTTGGATATTGTCTTTGAGATCTTCCACTTGATTCAACCCGAGCCAATGTCAAGTGTATGCCAAGGCATATAGTAAATGAGGACATATAAATAGATTTATTGAATGGAAATTTAGTGATCATAACATATAGGCGATCATTGATCAAGCTTGCCCAATCTAAGTAATCCGCTCTAGGGAAAAGCAAATAACTTGAACAAAGAACATCCACTTATCCAAATTTAGGGCATTTTCATCCCCTTTAAGTTTGTGCAATAAAACTACCATGTTTGCATTTTCTTCTTTTATAGTGATTCTAAATATAGTGCATGGTAATTTTGATTAACTTGACCTAGGAGGTGACAACCAATAGCTGTCAATCATATTTTTGTATACTCCTTTTCACTAAATTGACATTGAGATAACACAAAATCCTAGTGTTACATATTGATCTTTGTTTGGCAAGCGAAAAAAGCTCTGGATGATAACTTTGTCAAGGGTCACCAAGACTTGATCATCACGAGTTTAGATAACTCTTGTATCCGGGTCATACCTATCAATACACTCCATCACCAAATCAATGCACTGTATAGCAATTTGAAGCCCTAAGCTTGAAGAAACCAATTTTCAACTAACTTTTGGGTTGTGGGATGATCAACATATCTCAATTTCCTATCCCCCACTTCAAAGAGTGCACATTCGAACACATTAGGATGATCGTACCCTAGGTGTTTACACTTCATGTTGATATTTCAATTACAATTTAAATTCACAGTTTATATTACTACTGATTATCTCCAACTTACAAAGCAAATGAGCACTGTATATAGACTGAGGAACTTAGGGTTTGATGCTCCCATTGCGTGGAGAATTTTGTGCCGTAGTCTCTTCCTTAGCACGTCCTTTAGTTGTAATTCACTTGGAAATGATAGATTTTTAATTATAAAAGCAAACCATTAAATCTAGTCATTTGAGCATTTAATGCTCGTACTCTCCACCATTAATGCCCCCTTGATGACGTTAGCCACAATTTTTAAAAGTTCAAAAAGTTGTTTCCATTTCATCCATTGGATTCCACTTCACATTTTGGAATTGCTTTTTTTCAGTGATATCCATTTGATCCTTCTCTAGGAAATCCACCTTCGATAAATGTAACAAATTCTCAAACTGCTTTTCAGCTCTAGAGAAAACTTGAACAAGTATAATATCTTTGTTGGGGCCTCGATGACACTTTTGGAACCATTGCTTTGAATAGTAATTTTCTCTGTTTCCAACCTTAAGAAGCCTTTGTTATGAGTTGTTGGAAAAGATCACTGCTTTCTGAACTGATTGTCAGACCCGATACGCTTAATAGGAAGTTCCCGAACTTCTTTCATTTCCCGACAGTGACTTTGGAACTCTAGCAATCAATCTTTTAGCTTTCAAAGTATTTTTTGGCAATTGAATTTATGTTCCACCTTGAGTTTCAGATTTGAGTTAAGTTGCAGACACTCGGTAAAAATTCGGAAGTGTCATATGAAGGATACAAGTGATATTTATGCTTTTGGGAACTGACAAGGAAAAGAGCACAAGACTTAGACCTGACATATGCCCATGACACATTTGAAGGAACAAAGCATGGACTGTTCTAGAAAATACGCCAGACTCCGATAGACGCTATTGAACCAAAACTTGGGGGCACTTAGAGTAATACTTAGATAAAGACAACTTTGACAAATCCAAAAGCCAAAGACGTCATTGGGACTATATAAGAAAGATGGAAAAAGAAAAAGACAGGGGAATCAAAGACTTAATAGGGACAAAGGGCTTAACCATATTCCGAATGGGTCGTCGGATCCCGATGTGTTCTAGAACATTGCATAGGGTCAGACAAGTTTTGAAAAGGACTCAAATGACTTGAAATGGTACTCAAAGTCATAAGTTTCAATTTAGGCAATATCTGGGTCTGACGGGAGACAAAGATTGTTAATGAATGAATGAATGAAGAGGTTTAAATGACGTCCATGAGACCAGTGGTTTAAAGGATCATGAAAGAACCAAATGTAAATCGTTTGCTGAAGTTTCTCTAAGTAGGCCCTTTTGATGTGGACCCTCATTAGGAAGGCAGCCGTTTTGTGCAAGTTTGCCTCATCAAAAAGCCCGGTCAAATTGTCCCTTGTAAGTTATCCTCATACTGACCGCGAATGTCCTCATAAGCAGCACACTCCTTGATAAAATGCCACTCCGTTTCAACCACCCCTCTACTACAAAACTTGCACGTTCTTTCATTGCTCTAAGGATAAAGCAATGGAAGAGGCTACATCTATCCAGCCATATCGAACAGCCTCTATGCATATCATCACCGGCAACAGGACTCCTTCGTGCACCGTACTCTTCATGGTGGTGAAATGGTGAAAGTAAGTCATAAAGGTTTTAAATAACAATTTTTTATTTGAAGGCATAGTTTTAAATAAACTCTTTTGATTTTAAATATTAATAATTAGATTAAATTTTTATGTAGTAAGTTTTTAATAAATATAATTATTTTTGGAAAATTTAAATATTTTTAAAAATAATTTATCTATTTATTTATTTTGATAATAATTATATTATAACATATATTATGTATAATTAAGTGATTTTATATGAAAAATTTAATAATATTATTTACAGATATAATTTTTAAAACTATAAATAATCACATCATTAAAATTTTCATTTAATGTGATGTAATCTAATTTACTGTTAAAAAATTTGATATATAATTTTAAAAACTTATATTTATTAATTATATATTTGCTATTATTTATCTATATATATTTTTAAAAATTAAATAATATTATTATTAAAATTTTGATTTAATATATATTACTTATGTTATACTATTATAGTGATTAAAATAATTAAACAAAATATACAATTAAAAATTTATTATATTTATTAAAATCTATTATATATTTTTAAAAAGTTAAACAATAATATTTATAATACTTTCATATTATATATCTTAAAATCAATGATTATTAGTCAAAAATTAATATATTTTCAAAAAAATCATATTTATTAAAAACGTAGTATATATATATATATATATATATATATATATATATATATATATATATATATATATATATATATATATATATATATATATATATATATATATATATATATATTAGTTGACTATATTATAATAATATTATTAAAATAAATTAAAATTTTAAATTTAAAAAAATAAAAATTTTTAAATTAACATATAAATTATTATGAAAAAAATTAAAAAATACACTTGACTAATAATATATCATATTGATTAATTTACCAACATAACTTTAAAATATATTTTATAAAATAATTAAAAAACAAAATTAAAATAAATTAATTTTAATACTACAATATTAAATCAATCACGATACGTTTAAACAACAAACAACCTAAAATGTATATCTTACCAAAGCGGACACTTAGTTTTTTTTTCATACTCTTCTTAAATTTTTTTTTAAAAAAAATTAGAAAGATTTCTTAAATAGTTTACGGTTAAGTTAAAACAGAACTGTACTATTTTTCCTACTACCCCTGTAGTACAGTTCTGCCGACTGCCCCTGCAATAGTATGGTTATGTTCTTGTAATAGTAATGTGATGTATCCAACCATATCGAATGATATGGCTAGATAGCCGTTGCCAATGGAAGAGGGGTTACAATTGATTTAGCTTGAGGTCCTTCCCATTGTAGGGAAGAGGCAAGACGGTTCCATCTGGGTATGTTAACCTAAATGCATTATTTTTGTAGACTTGATGGATTTTAAATGGACCCTTCCATAATGAATCTAATTTTCCATGGGCACCCTTACGTTCCCTTCTCTTATCACATAATAACACAACATCTTCTTCCATGAAGTTTCTGGCCTTACCTTTTTATCAAAGAAGTGTTTGACTCTTTCTTGATGTAAAGAAATTCTATCCACTATGTCTTCCCTCTATTCCTCAATCTTTGTTTGATACATAATCCTTTTCTCTAAAGAATTTTGGATTTTTTTTTCTCCCACAACAATTTACAAATTCAAGGCAACCAATTCTAATGGTAATGGCAAGGCAATGCCAATCCCATACACCAACTCAAAGGGCGACATGCCTATAGCTTTCTGTAGATTTTTTTTGTTTGCCCATAGCGCTTCATATAGCTTGTACCGATTTCTTTGATTATCAGATACCAAAATCTTCAATATCCTTATCAAATTCTTGTTGCTAGATTATGTTTGCCTTTTATGTAATGTCCCCAATTTTCATAAGCATCTTAATTAGGTTAATTAATTAAATGGTCCAAATATTTAAATAATATCATAAGGACTTAATTAATTAATTAAATAAATTATTAATTAAAAAGGGGCTCAAGTAATAAATTAATAAATAATGTATGTCGACGTGTTTGTAACTTTCAAGAAACCTCTTGGAGGCCTTTACAAGGCATTGGTTGGCTTAGTAGGTAATCATCATGAGTTTATGTTTTCTTTGTATTTCCGGAAGTTGAAGGTTGAAGGTTTGTACACAGTTTCAAAGGTGGAAGATCCTCCCTATTCTATATTCACAGTTTTGGTAGTTAGCAACCACCACACTCTGCCGAGGGAAATATTGCTTCTGATATTTCATCTGTACTTCATTGTTACAAATTTGTGAAGTCTTTTGTAGAAGACAAATTTGTATTCGACATATATTTGTTTATGTAATCAAAAGTGCTATCATTATTGTGTTTTGTGGTCTCAAGCATAATATTATTGGAGTCATTAAGTTATCTGTGCTAAATCAATTATTCATCTATGTCGAGGAGATAAGAAGCTGTGCATGGAGGTAGAAGTAATTGTACAATGTATGACACATATTGGGCAGATAATATCTGTACGACTATACTGTACGGGGGTGCAAGAAAATACCTCACTGTATAGGTGAGTTGTAGTCACCACACAAGTGATGTATTTGGTCCCACCACACACTACGGTTGGGAACTTCATCATGGGACAACAATCACCATATGACAACATAGTCACCGCATGTAAGAACATCTCACATGGGTGTCATACATTGGGTTGTGAGTCCATACGACAAATCATGTTGAGTAAGGTGTGGGTTGCCATCAGTGTCATGGGGAACATTACAAGCGGGTTTCCATCATAAGTATTGTTGAGAAAATTACAGTGGTATTAGAGCTAGTGACCCCACCAACCTGTTGGGATAAACATGACACCTTGGAAGATGCGTTGAGGGAGCTAAGAAGAAGTCAGGAGAAGCTCCACCAGACCCTCACAAGAAGGTACTAGCAGATGGAGGATACACTCAATTGCTTGAGCGAAGAAAGGATGAAAGGAGATTCACAATGCTTCAACACAAAGCCGACAATGCCAACCTTCCTCCCCAGGATTGGGCAAGTAGAAATGAATCCGCTCACTTTGGTCGAGTCATTGAAGAAAATCAAGCAAGATTGGGTTGAGGATGGATGGAAAAGGGACATATCTCTCAAGGACTACATAGACCTTCGAATGAAATATCCATCCAAAGGTAATATACTCTACAATAATAATATGAAGTGAGAGATTGAAAAATGGCTACACAACACCTTAAATCCTAAAGAAGATGAAGTCATGCCTACACTGCAGCTAGAGGAGGATTTGGACAAGAAAGAGTCAACAATTGTCCCTTCAAATGTAATACATCTAAATTTTCAAGACAACCAAAAAGGTGAAGAAGATGCTTGCACAAATTTCATTGAACTAGCACCCGACAAGCAACTTGATGGAAATGTGGGCTCTATCAGTGATCCTTCGAATGAGAAGACTCTACTAGTGGTTGACCGGCTTCATGGAGATGCTACTAATGATCTCTTGGAGGAGAAACTACAGTTGGTTGATTATGGAGTTTATCCTTTGGTTCTGCATGAGGCGTGCATGATTACAATTCTCCATGTGAGGGGCTTCCTCATGGAAACAACAAGATCTACCCAAGCTATGCGATTCCAGAAGAGATTGATAGCATGAAGGCTTTGGATCTGAGCATTGATGTGTTTTATGATTGGCGTCTATGGGATCCTGACGACTTTGTGCATGATAATGTTTATATTAGAGTGGTGTAGTGAAAGCCTACATCTAGGCTCATTAAGGAGGTGGTGTTCGTGGTCACGGTGCAACATGGAGATTTTTGGTGTTATAGCCTTCGAAACCCACGCTTGGTTTGGGATCTTGGAGCTTTGTAGTCGACAAACTGTTTGATGATGGATTTCTTGAGGGAAAGCAATCTTTGGGTGCCAAGGATTTGTTATGTCCCCAATTTTCATAAGCGTCTTAATTAGGTTAATTAAATAAGTGGTCCATAAATTTAAATAATATCATAAGGACTTAATTAATTAAAAGGGGCCCTAGTAATAAAATTAATAAATAATGTATCTCATCCTGTTTGTAAGTTTTGAGAAACCTCTTGGAGGCCTTTATAAGGCGTTGGCTGGCTCAGTAGGTAATCATTGAGAGTTTATGTTTTCTTTGTATTTCCAAAAGTTGAATGCTGAAGGTGGTTTGTAAGCAGTTTTGAAGTCGAAAGATCCTCCCTATTTTGTATTCATAGTTTCGGTGGTTAGCAACCACCCTACTCGCCCGAGGGAAATATTACTTTTGATATTTCATTTGTACTTCATTATTACAAATTTGTGAAGTCTTTTGTAGAAGACAAGTTTGTATTTGACAGATATTTGTTTGTGTAATTGGAAGTGCTATCAATATTGTATGATCTAAAGTGCTATCCTTATTGTGTTTTGTGGTGTCAAGCATAATATTATTGGTGTCATTAAGTTATCTGTGCTAAATCAATTATTCATTTGTGCCAAGGAGATAAGAAGTTACACATGAAGGTATAAGTAACCGTACGTCATATGACACATATTGGGAAGATAATAACTATACGGAGGTGTAGGAAAATACTTCACCGTACGGGTGAGTTGTAGTTACTGCACAGGTGATGTGTTTGGTTCCACCACACCGTACGGTTGGGAACTTCACTGTGGGATAGCAATCACCGTACGACAACATAGTGTAAGATATAAAAATGTAATGGTTGCCAAGATGTAAAGAAAATGAATGATCTATGTGTAGAAGGAGTTAAGGAAGGTAAGATCTTCTTCCTAACCCCAAATTCCCGAAGGAAAGATCCAAATTGATTACCCACAAGAAAATGGTCAATGCATAAATGAATCAGTCGATGAAGAATATGAAGAAAGAGGAAAACCTTACATTCCATTATGGAAGGAAGTATTAAAATCTTAATTGAAATGAATTGAAGACAAATACTAACCTCAAAGTACAATAGATCTGGAAATTGACATTTTCTGGTGTCTGTATTGAGTTTTTGGAAATTTTGCAACCGGATCTGGAACAGAAACACAGAGACAACGAAAACCCATAAATCTTTTTCTTTTCTGAACTAGGTCGACCTTGACCCCTTTATGTCGACCTTGACCTGCGCTGCTCCAACGAAAATTTTGTTCCCAGATCCTGAAAGTTTGCTGAAAAGGGTATTCGAATCTACTCTGTAATTCTTTGTTCTGCACTTGCACCTGTAAGAAAAGTGGTTTTGTTGTTTGGATGGGGGGTTTGCCTTGGTCAAACCCCAATTTTGGAATTAACCTTAAAATAGAATTGAAATTGCAGTAATAAACAAAGTAAATGGAACAATTCACCTTTCTTATGTTGAAACCCTTGTGGAGGATTCAAATCCTTGAATCCATAAGTATGGATGCTCCAAATGGATGTAGAATTGTAGGATGTCTCAAATCAATTGTCTTTAGATCTTCAACACCAATCTTGAATGGATCTTGGAATAGGAAGAAGCTTGAATGGATATGGATGGAGAAATCTTCAACAAGAGGGCTCCATAGAGTTTGAATCCTTCAATGGCTACTAATGGATCTCCTTGATGAATTGGATCTTGAATGCTTGAATGCTTGAATACTTGAATGCATCTTTTCTCCTTCTTGCTTTCTTCTTGATTGCTTGATTACTTTTCAAGCTTTTTTGATGGATTGAAATGAGAGAAGGCTTCGTTATATACTAGTCTAGGGCACAAACTTCTAGAGAAGTCGACATAGGAGAAATAAATTCTCATTAAGCCTATACCCTTATAAGTGGACCTAAATTAAATATATTTTGAGATTTTACCATTTTGAAGCTCGAAATAGCCGACCCAGAAGCGGGAAAATAAAATCTTTCTGAAACAACATTCGAAAACCTTCAGAATTTGAAATTTGGACCCTGGGTCTAGGTAAGGGTTAAGGTTGACCTTGACCTAGGTCAAGGTTGAGGTTGACCTTGACATAGGTTAGGGTCGAGGTCGACCTTGACCCTGAGGTCAAGAACGTCAAATTCTTAGAGTAGGATGCCAGAATTAAGTAGGAAATAAGCAGAAAATAGGGCAGGATAGGGGAAAAAGCCAGATCCAAGTCAAAGACCCATTCAAGGCATTCGACATGAACCCAAACCACTTACTCGGAGGGCTAAACCAGTCCTAAATGGAAGTGCTTCCATTTTCTAATGATACATTTAGCCCCCACTTTAGCAAGAGTATGGACTTGATGCAAACTCTTGGTAAAGGAGATCACAAAGAAAAATAAAATCTTATTGAAATCAAAGGGACAAAGAAATCCTCAAGCCCCCATGGACTCAAGTCTTTGTCAACCCCAACATTACAATAAGAGAGACATCACTAGAAAAAAGAGAGAAAAGGGTGTGATTACCTTGCCCAATGAGAACTTATGTCCATTGTGAATCACACAAGAAAACAACACAACTGGAAAGATGGAGTTGAACCACCTAGTGAATGTGGTTACTCACTAGTCAACCGATCAAGGATTCACCCTCAAGAATATTCTATTCCAAAAGAGCAAAGCCAAAACAAGAGAGATCCAGTCTTAAGGACACCTCCAACCTTAAGCGATCAAAACATTGAAAATTGAAACTAGAGGGATCAATAGATCCTATAAGGTAAAAATCCATGCTTTAAGGATTAGTCTCTAATCCAAAAGGGAGAAAAGTTTTGAAAAATATATTGAAAGTGCGTGTGTGCAAAAAGTGAGCATAGCGTATGCCCCCACGTTAAAGTCATTGCTAACACTTTAATAGGAGCAATGGCTTGAACGGAAACATAAACAACTCCACTGATTACATTTCCACTACGAGATGCCCCCAAGCGAAGACAAATCAAGGGAAATACCACATAAACATACAAAGAACACAGAAGGGATCTACCTACCATGGGGTTAGTATGATCATAAGATAACACACACACACACACACACACACACACACACACACACACACACATATATATATATATATATATATATATGATATTATTGCAAATGAATTGACATCATTCCCAAAAAAAGTAGAACTACAATCACAATGGAGGAAAGAAAACGTAAGAGTTATGAAGAAGAGTCTTTTCGGACCACAACATGGAGACCAAAAAGAATCAATGCTACCACATCGCAAATCCAAGTGGATTACACAAGGAAAATATTTATGAACAATAGCACAGGTACAACATAACATGAAAACAACATATAAAAGAATAGAGATACATATAGAGGAATAGTACAACAAGTTTGATTCCTTTATCACCTTGTACCAATAAAGTAACAAGGGTCATATAAAAGAGTCTAACAAACACATTACGAAAGAAGCACAATACAAAAGCCAAACACACAAAAAGCTACCATGAAGGACAAGCCAATCAAGCAAATCGCCTACTCTCCCCATTTCGATCTATATCATTTAGGGAAGGTGGGAAACTTGCAAGAGGGACTATATCCAACACAGTAGGAATAATAGCCAGTTCCAAACAAGGATCTTCTTGAGAATCGTGATGTTCGATACTAGGTGTAATTATCAATTGTGTTGAAAGCATATTAGGTAAATCAGTATCAATGTCAATAGTCTCATATTCATCATTAACATCATTAGGATCATCAAGAGTATCTTCTTCATCAAGATTAATTGAAATAGAATCTAAGATACGAATAGAATCATCATAATCATTCATCTTAACATCATTATTAAAATTAACTTCTTACAAAACATCAGACATAGGCTAGTCAAAAGAAGGTAACAAACTTTGAAGAACAGAGGCATGAGCCAAGTAGCTTCAGCCCGACGCTTCTTATGATGTTCATTGGCAGATCGGTTACACTTTGTTTTGTTTGAAATATGTTGAGAGCTAGGAGGAACAACCACTAGTTTTTTTGCATGTTCTATAGGAGGATTAGTAGAATTCTTACTAGGCTGAAAAGCAACACTAGGAGCTTGATTAACAGAACTATAAGCCATGGATAAAGGAGGTATGGAAGGCATAGGCAAAAGACCACGATTAAGATCCATTTGAGGCATGCTTAACTCAACAATCTTGTGATGCTTATAGGCTTTCTATGAGCGAAAAAGGTTATTAGGTCGAGAAGGACATGAATTAGGTAATGAAGGCCAAAAGAAGTCAAGGGTAGCACAATCCCCAGGCTTGGAAGGTTGATATAAACTATGATTAATTATTTTCACTTCTTCATCATGAACGAATTTCATACATTTATGGATAGGAGAAGCAACAACATGCATGGCATTCAACCAAGGCAAACCAAACTTAACTTGAAACTGATTAGAAGTAGGGACAACCATGAAGGTAGTGTCCACAACTTTACCACAAAGTTCAATAGGCAAGTTAATAGAACCAAATGACACATAGAGAAAACTATTACAAGTTTGGATCCACACATTAGATGTATCATAACAATCACGTTGTAAGTTCTTCATAAAAAGGTTTTCTTCAATGATAACATTGACTAAGGATGTAGGATCAACAAGACAACCACACACATGTATCTTAGAAATCCTAGCATAAATGTAGAGGGGACCATCAGGAGCTTTAATAGTCTCAGAATCATCAAAGGTGATCAAGAGTTCCCTAGGTCTTTTATTCTTAGGTTATTTTTGAGGTTTAGGTTGAGGTTTTAGTTTAGGCTTAGGTTGAGGTGGAACTTGAAGTTGAGGTTGAGATTGAAGCTGAGGTGGAGATACATGTTGAGACAAAACAACATACTCCACATGGTTAACAATATGATTGAGATCATCCATCTTTGAATCATAAACAATATCCACAGAAGATGGTTGAACAATGGTATTAGTATCATGTGTAGGCAAAGGATTCGTATAGATTTGGAGATTTTGATTAGGAGAGACAAATTTGTTCCCACTACCATCAAAATTATCAACAGATAAAACATTATAATCAATTAAGTCTTGAACCTTATATTTTAGAGAATAACATTTCTCAGTATCATGGCCATTTTGACGATGCTATTAACAAAAGGCTTTGGAATCAAAGGATTTGGATGCCATTGTAGTAGGTAAAAGAGGTCGAATAGGAGGCAAAGTAATCATATTAGCTTTCAACAATTTACTGATAATAGAATGTAAAGATTCAGAAGGAGGAGTAAATGTATGATTCAGACAAAAAAAAGTGGATGCAAAAATGACATTGTTGGATGCAACAACAACTTGATCAACAACTGCATTTGCTTGTTTATTTATCTTGACATAGTTGTTAGGTTTTTGAAACTTGTTGGGATTAGGAACAACATCACTCTTATCAACTGGAACATGAGCCATTGGAGTGTTGCTCTCAAATTTACTCACTTGTAATTGATAATGATGAAGCACTGCACAAAGTTGTTGAAAAGAGGTAAATCTAGTAAGCATAATTTTATCTCTAATATCCTTTTGTAAATTTGAAATAAACATACGCTGAATATCAATATCAAGAACTTGATAAGAAATTTGAGCATACAAATGCTTGAATCTACCAATAAATTCAATCAATTTTTCTTTAGTATTTTGTTTACAATGCATCAAATCATTTAAGGACACTTGCATACCAATATTATTTTGGAACTATTGGATAAAGACATTAGCAAGTTTTGGAAAAGAATCAATAGAATAAGGAGGCAAGGAACAATACCATTGCAAGGCCTTATCACGAAAAGTTCTAGCAAACAACTTGGCTTAAATCCTATGGTCATGAGCATAGTCACTACAAAGGATTTGAAATGTTTTAACATGAGTGACAGGGTCTCCCTTACCATTATAATTCTCAAGACGAGGCATATTGGCTTGCTGAGGAACAAGAGCACAAATAATGTTTCGGGATAAAGGATTTCCCATGTCACATGTAGGAATACTAAACTTGGATTGAGTTAAGGATGCAAGTTGTTGTTGTAAAGAGGACATAGTTTGACCTAGACTAATGATTGTGGAATCATTAGAAGAAATAGGAGGCATATAAACACTAGGGAAAGTGTAGGAAGCGGCAGGAATGGAAGACACAACCGGTAGAACACTTGGAACCAGAGTTGGAAGAGGGTTGGAATAGGTAAAAGGAATACTATGATAAGAAGGTTGTTAGGTAGGTAGAGACACCGTTGGAACACTCATAGGAAGAGATGGAATAGAGGTAGTCACTAAAGGAGGAGTATAAGTAGGAATGCTAGGTAAAGGAATGGAAAAAGGTTCCACACTAGTGACAGGAGGAGTAAATCCTAGATCTTGAGCTTCTTGAGCTAAAGTTTTAACATTTAAATGAACAAGATAAGTGATATCATGCAAGAGATTAACACCTTGATCACTATCCTGAAGAACTTTCTTAAGAGCCTCTAAGCTTGAATAGAATCTTGATTATGGTTTTCTTGAATAAGCCAATTTCTGATTTTATCAAGTTCAGTTGAAAGTTTTTGGACTTGTTCAAGAGGAACTCTTAAAGCATCATCATCATCATGAGATGAGTGAGAAGAGTTATGCTCCATAGTAGGATTGGAATCATGAGTAATCAAATTTTCATCTGGGATCCTAAGGAAAGGAGAGGAAGACTCGAGATCAAAGGAACCCATAAGTCTATGATTTCTTCTAACCGAGATATTATAAGTAGGACTAGAGTTAGTAAAGCTCATATACCAATGGAATGCAAATAAACTAAATTAGGAAAACACAAGGCATGGACAAATAAATGTTTTTGTATTTTTTCTTTATATGATTTTTTTGTTTTATTTTTGAAATGTAAATACAAGCATATAAAAGAAGGCTAATCTAATATACATGCAATATCTAACACCATAAAAAAAAGAGTTGTCTATCGTAGGTTCAACAATATGTAAGATATAAAAATGTAATGTTTGCCAATATGTAAAGAAAATGAATGATCTATGTGTAGGAGTTGGGGAAGGTAAGATCTTCTTCTTAACCCCAAATTCCCAAAGGAAAGATCCAAATTGATTAACCACAAGAAAATGGCCAGTGCATAAATGAATCAATCGATGAAGAATATGAAAGAAGAAAACCTTACATTGCATTATGGAAGGGCGTATTAAAATCTTAATTGAAATGAATTGAAGACAAATACCAACCTCAAAGTATAGCAGATCTGGAAATTGCTATTTTCTGGTGTCTGTACTGAGTTTCTGGAAATTTTGCAATTGGATCTGGAACAGAAACACAGAGATAGAGAAAACCCACAAATCTTTTTTCTTTTTTGAACCAAGTCGACCTTGACCCAAATGAAGGTCGACCTTGACCCCTTTATGTTGACCTTGACCTGTGGTGCTCCAATGAAAATTTTGTTCGCGGATCCCAAAAGTTTGCCAAAAAGGGTATTCAAATCTACTCTATAATTTTTTGTTCTACACCTGCACTTGCAAGAAAAATGGTTTTTTTGTTTGAATGGGGGGTTTTCCTTGGTCAAACCCTGATTTTGGAAGTAAGCTTGAAATAGAATTGAAATTGTAGTAATAAACAAAGTAAATGGAACAATTCACCTTGCTTATGTTGAAACCCTTGTGGAGGATTTGAATCCTTGAATCCACAAGTATGGATGCTCCAAATGGATGTAGAATTGTAGGATGTCTCAAATCAATTGTCTTTAGATCTTCAACACCAATCTTGAATGGATTTTGGAATAGGAAAAAGCTTGAATGGATATGGTTGGAGAAATCTTCAACAAGAGGGCTCCATAGAGCTTGAATCCTTCAATGGCTACTAATGGATCTCCTTGATGAATTGGATCTTGAATGCTTGAATGCTTCTTTTCTCCTTCTTGCTTGCTTCTCGATCTCTTGATTACTTTTCATGCTTTTTTGATGGATTGAAATGAGAGAAGAAGGCTTCCTTATATACAAGTCTAGGGCACAAACTTCTAGAGAAGCTGACATAGGAGAAATAAATTCCCATTAAGCCTATACCCTTATAAGTGGACCTAAATTAAATATATTTTGATATTTTACCATTTCGAAGCCTAAAACAGCCGACCCGAAAGAGGAAAAATAAAATCTTTCCTAAACTCGACATCTGGAAACCTTTGGAATTTGAAATTTGGACCCTGGGTTAGGGTCGAGGTTGACCTTGAACCCGAGGTCAAGAACCTCAAATTATCAGAGAAGGATGCCAGAATTAGGTAGGAAATAAGCGAAAAATAGGGAAGGACAGGGGAAAATGCCAGATCCAAGTCAAAGACCCATTCAAGGCATTCGACATGATCCCAAACCAATTACTTAGATGGTTAAATTAGTCCTAAATAGAAGTGCTTCCATTTTTTGACGATACAGATAGTCACTACATGGAAGAACAATCCACACAGGTGTCATACAGTGGGCTGTGAGGTGTGAGTTTGTACGACAAATCATGCTGAGTAAGGTATGGGTTTCCATTGGAAGTGTCGTGGGGAAAATTATAGGAGGATTGCCATCAGAAGTATCATCGAGAACATTACATGTTACCTTGAGGGTAGTAATTTGATGAGTGTACTAGAACAATTCCATTATCATAACATAGTAGGGCTACTTTAGAGGAAGAAAAAATTGTGGCAGTCCATAATCAGTTTCGAAGGGACTTTGAGTCTTACCAAAATATTTTCTTTGATAAAATCACAAACAACCTTTGAAGTAGTTTTCTTTGCTAGAATGGCCTCCACCCATTTCATTAAATAGTGTATTGCATGTAAGATATGAGTATTCATCATGCTTGAAGGAGGATTAATATTCCCAATGAAATCCAAACCGCATTGTTGGAATGGTTATTTAATTACTATGAGTTTGAGGGGTAAAGCAACCAAATGTGGCTTCCTAGAAAATTGTTTACACTTCTCACACTTTGACACCCAATAGTATGCATCCTTGAGCATCATTGGTTAGTAGTAGCATTTCTTTAGTATCTTGAATGTAATGACCATGGATGAATAGTGACCTCTACAAGCCTCACCATAGAAGGATTTTAAAAGTTTATCCTATCATTCTTTATCAACACATCTTAGGCAGGTTTTGTTGAAGCCTCCTTTATATAGGGTTCAATTCCAAATTATGTACTTAGTACCCTTCAACTTCAAATTTATCCTTTGTTTAGGCGTCATGCTTGTTGGACAGTCCCCATATGTGAGGTAAAACATGATGTTTGAGAACCATAGGTCTTGTAGACTCACTACCAAAATTTGAGGAGATTCTTCTTCCCCTTATGGCTCATTGTCTGCTATCAACTTGCATAACTCACAACCTTTAATGAATTTTGTCAGCTTGATCTCAATATCATACTCCTATGCTTTTTCTACCCAATCACCTCTTTTATTGCATTGAATCTCTTGCTAGGTTAGAATGCTCTTTACAATAGGGTCTAGTACAAATACAACATGTGAATGCAAGATATAGAACCTGAACTATTTCAATGTGTTAACCACTCCAAAGATTTGTTTTTTCATTTGCGAGTAATTTAGTTCATGTTTCTTTGGAGGAGTGCTCATAAAAGTGATCAGAGCTTTGATTTTCTCATTTTCCTACAATAGAATGACACACATAGTATATTCAAATGTGTAACAATAAATGATGAAATATTTGTTAAAATTTGGGTGTACTAGCACAAAGGCATGATCTATGGATTCTTTGTTGTTGTTGAAGGCTTGTTTGCCAGAATCATTCTAATTGAAACCTTGTCCTTCCTTCATCATGTCAACAATATGTTTTGTAATTTCAGAGAAATTAGGTAAAAATATTCTCATAAAGTTCACTTGGCCAAAAAATGACTTAACTCAAGTTCTACTTGATGGAAAACAAAGTTGTTGGATAGCCTTGACTTGATCTAGATCAATTTTGATCCCTTCTTTTTAAATTATATGCCCAAGGAGTTTGCCTTCTGTTACACAAAACTTAGATATCTTAGGATTCAAGGAAATACCATTCTCTCTACATGTTTGTAGAATCACTTCTAGATTGTGCAGGTGATCTTTTCTCCTCTTAGAAAATATGGTCAAGTCATCTAGTTATATTACAATAATCTTGTTCCTTAAATCACCAAAGGACAAATCCATATCTTGTTGAAAGGTGGACAAATATTATTAAGACCAAAGGGCATATGATTGTATGAAAAGGTACCCTATGGTGTGATGAAGGTCATTTTGTGTTGGTAGTTCTTGTCTACCTTGATATGATTGTATCCTGATAATCCATCAAGCATCAACATCAATTTTGAGCCAACTATATTGTGCAATACATGGTCCATGTTAGGAAGGGGGTCATTCTTATTTCCCCATTCCTTTTCTAGCTAGGAATAATTTTGGAAACCCAAGTAGAGTGATGGATATGATAAATGATTTTAGTCTTCAACATTTGATCGATCCCCTTAAAAATGGTATCAATAATTTTAGGAGTATATTTATGTTGCTTCTTCTTGAAAGAGGTGGTCCCAAACTTCAAAGGAATGTTGTGTTGGAACTGTCCACCCATGAAATTCTTCAAATCGTCCCATGTGAACACATCCTTTTATTTAGTCAAAAGATCAAGTAATCTTGTCTTCTCTTCTAGTGTGCAACATTTAGCAATGCAAACCAATATAGGATTGTTCAAATCACTAATGTTTACATTTTCATATTCACTAGATGTGTTTCTTGTCTCAACCATATTGATCTTAATGTACCCATCATGTTTGTCAAATAATCGGTTGAGAGAAACTATGCCTTTGTGAATTTTGTTACCTTTGAGTTGAACAATGCCTCCCACAAAGTTCTTGCAATGTGCTTTGTTGCCCTCAAAATAGGTTTACATGAACACTTCAATATTCTCTAAAATGTCTTTAAGTTAAATATCATTCTCAAAGACCTGCCATGATTCCACATTGTCAAGTACTTTTGGGTGATAAACCATTTCTATCCTATAAGGTTCATCGATGAAGTTGGGATGAGGCAAGAATAGTGAGGCTAATTCTGCTAGTGAATTTTCATTGGCATTCTATTCTTTGGGAATTGCCTCAATAGAGAAGCCATCCAAAGATTCAATTTCATCCCATACTTGATTGCCATAATGCTTTAGCCTTTCATTTTTCATTGCAAAGGTACCTCTCACTTGTTTTACAATAAGTTCCACATCTCTCTTGGCTAACAACAGTTTTATACCTCTTTCTTTAGCCGTGGTTATTCCTAGGAGTAACACCTCATATTTAGTTGTGGTGTTGGTGTTCCTAAATTATAGCATATAAGCTAGGGGGAAACTAGCACAACTCTTTCTTTGGACCTTTAAGTTGAGTGACTTCCATCAAACTTGAAAGACATAATTTAGATGAAATATTAGGTGCCAACGATCCTTCTATCGATGAATTTTCAAAGAATAACGTATAGTTTTTGAATTTCATTTCTTCATACAAAATTTGAGGCCAAGGATCATCAGACTTGAGCATGGTAAATTTAGATTCTAGTTTCATTTTCTTGTTTCCCAAGGGAATAAGGGCATGCAACTAATCCATCTGTATCTCACTGCCTAGATCTTTACAAAAGCTTCTACTCAATAACATACCATAACTAGATAGAATGTCATCAACTAAAATGGTTAGCTTTACTCTCTTTGTTGGATAAGAAGCTAGGGACACTTGTGTGTCTTTGATTTGGAAAATTAGAGGGATTTTTTTAGAGTCCATATAGTAACATTTTCCAAAGGTTTTAGCCATAAAAGAGCTAGGGATTTGGCCACTGAGGTAGGCATGTCATTATCTAATGCACCAAAGTCTACTATGCAATTTCTCATCCTATGACCATTTATGAAAAGAAACATGTAAAAAGGGTTGGGATTTAAATATGATATGGTTGGGTGTGATTTTTATTAACATATGAAAGACCTAACTTGGACACTTCAACTAGTAACAATTGGCCTTCAGAAACATTGACTGTAGCACTATTTGACTTGCAATGTTCCACAAGATGATTTAACTCATGAGGGTTATTAAATACTCTATGAGAGATATTTGAATTTTAGATGTTTCATAGAACTAAAAAATATCAAAAAAAATCTCAGCCTTACTTGTGGGCTGAGATGATGGTGTTTTTAGTGAGCTCCCTACCATCTTTGGTGAGAAGTCATTGTTGGATGATGTTGGTTTAGACTTCTGTAATGTAGATGCACATTTCTAGTTGATATTTTGTTGGCTTCTAGTGAGCATGACACATGAAGCCTCATCTAGGATGGTGAAACAATCACCTCCCCTTTCTAAGTTGGACTAATATTCTAGGTAATAAATTGCAAAGTCACTAGTGGTACCTAGAATTCCTTCCTCTTCTATGATCTCTTCCACTGTTTCATTTGTAGTAACCATTTTCATATATCTAGTTCTTTATGGAAAAGTGTTACCATCATGATTTTTGGTTAAATGGAATATGGACATGTTTCATTTTCCTACCCCAGGAGGTGCTTCTATAGCTAAACTGTAAACTAGGATGTTAAAGTTTTACCAACTTAATCCAATTACAGATTTAATTCCTTGATCCAAGCAATATTTGTGTGGCTATGTATTTAACCATTGAAATTACAATAAAGAGTTATACTTTAAACACTTAAATCAACTATGTGTTTAATAACATAAAAGAGAACAATAAAACTGAAAGAATTGAGAGAATAATAGAGAGATAGACGAGAAACACAAATACTTGATAACATAGTTCATCCTTAAGGATTACGTCTTCGGGTTCGCTTCTCAATGTTGGACCGCTTTATTGAAGTTGCCAAGCGAATTGGTTTGTTACAAAACTCCAAGCTCCACCTTGTTCACAATCTCTCTATCTTTTAAAATTTTGGTGTAGAAAAACACCTTGTAATTCTTCTTAAAAAATTCTCCCAGTAGATTTTTTTCCACCAAACATTCTCTAAGGATAATTTCCTTTACAAAGGAAAATAACCCCCTTTTATACAAGAAATATGCCATATTTGATCTAAAACCAAATAACCATTTAATAACCATAATCCCCTCAAATAAAACTAAGCCTAATTGAGGTGGAAACAAATACAACACCCCTATCTAATTTTAAAAATAACGACCCTTACAATTTCGGGCTTACAATATAATCTTTAAAGATATTATAATATTTTAAAAATGAGCCTTGATCTTCAATTTATTAGCTCATCATTGAAACAAGAAACAAAAAGGACACTTTCTGAATCCTATACCAAAATAAGTGCATGGTGTAGTGGTTGAGAGCTCTAGGTGGGATTTGGGAGGACGAAGGGGGGTGGGGTTTGAACTAGCCAACTCCCTTTTATAGGGATTTGTATTTATTTTAAAGCATTAAAATGAAACTAGTGCCAAAACCATTACCAATATTCTCGCGTGGCTTGTAGAGAGAAAGTAGCTTACAATTGTATCGTCTTAAAATGGAAGCACTTCCATGTTAAGAGTGTTTAGCCCTTCGAGTAAGTGGTTTGGGGTCATGTCAAACGCCTTGAATTGATCTTTGCTTAGATCTAGCTTTTTCCCCATTTTCCACTTCTTTTTTGCACTTGATTCCTTCATTCTAGGTGAAATTAGGGTTAGGATCCCAAGGATTCTCCTTAATTTCCCTCTTCTATGGCTCTATTTTGTAGGTAGGAATTAAAAATAGGTCCTCCTAGCCTTCATCATGTTCATCATAGGATTTTGTGCCTCTCCCTGGCACTCTACCCTGTTCTGACATCATTTTTAGGTCTCCAGGTACCCCCGGGACCTCCTGTTTCTCACTCTGACTGAGACCTTGAGATCTGTGACCTCAAGGTCAATGATGACCTTGAGGGGTCAGGGATTACCTTGAGGGTCAAGGAAAACCTCTTCCTTGACCTAGGTCAAGGTCAACCTCATCTTTGACCCTGGGTTCAAGTTTCAAGGTCTCGTGATCTCCGGATGTCAGATTTTAGAAAGAATTATTTTCCCGCTTTTGGGTCGGCTGTTTTGGTCTCCAAAATGGTAAACTCTTAAATTATATTTAATTTAGGTCCATTCCTAAAGGGTTGAGGCCTAATTGGAATTTAATTCCTCAAGGTGGCCCCTCTAGAGGATTGTGCCCTAGATCACTATAAAAGGAAGCCTTTCTCTCTCATTTTCTCCATCAAGTTTTGTGAGAAGATCTCTACATCAAGTTTTCATGCTCAAGCACTCTCAAGGAGACATTGGTGATCAAGCAAGAATTCATTCAATAAATCTTCCATTCAAGCATTCAAGCAATCATCCTCTTCTCCATTCAAGTTCTCCATTGAAGATATAGGATTCAAGCATTAAGCCTTTGAAGGGATTTCGTTCAAGCATTCAAGATTCCATTCAAAACCCTAGATCTAGCCATCATGGTGGTGTGATCTTCCTTCAAGATCCTTTTTTCATCTTCAAGATCTATTCATTCTTCCCTCAAGGTGGATTCCAAGCATACAATCATGGAGGTTTAGATTTACATTTGTTAGTGTTGATTCCAAGCTTTCATATTAACATACTTGATTAGTACATTTCAAATACAATTGCATATCTATTGAATATCATAGCTTCATTGTTAGATCTACTTCTACTACTTACTAGCATTCTCTATTTCAATTCCATTATTAAGGTTGATTCCAAACCGGGGTTTGACTAACGCAAACCCCCCAAACAAACAAAAAGACCATTTTTCTTGTAGGTATAGGTGCGGGATGATGAATTAAAGTGCAGATTTGGATACCCTTTTCGCTGAACTTTCAGGATCTGCGAACAAAGTCAAAGTCAACCTTCAAAATCTTGAGGTAGTCTTTGACCTTTTATCAGGGTCAAAGACTACCTGTTTCCAGAAAGACAAAAGTTTTCTGGGTTTTCTCCGTCTCGGCATTTCCAGTCTGGGATAGGTTGCAGAATTCCTTGAAACTATACACAGACACCAGAAAACAAGTATTTATAAATTAATTTCATCATGAGGTATGTATCTTATTTTATCCGATTTCAATTATTTCCCTTATAATTCAAATGTATGTGTAAAATATTGGCTTTGGGGTCTCTTTTATGTGCAAACCATTGTTCTAGGACCCCATCCATATTTTGTACTATACATTTTGGTGAACCCAACAAACTTATCCCCTATATTTTTTGGATTTAGATTCCCTATTGTGTTTGTTATATTATCTTGTGTGTTCACCATCACTATACATTTTGGTGAACCCGTGATAGATAACTCTTTCTTTTGTGGTGTTAGATTTACATTTTATGTTAGATCTTACATGCATATAAATTTCTTATCTTTGGTGGAATTAGATGCCCTATTGTGTTTGATTTTCATTTGAATGCATTTGGATATATCTAGATCTATTTTCTATGCATTTCTTTATTTGTCATCATGTTGCACAAGTTGTTCCAAATATTTTCCAAAACTTTTGGGGTTTCACAACATCCTCCTCTTATCTTACCATTGCATGATGTTACACCTAGAAAGACTTCATTTAGTGCATGTGATGTTGCTTTGTCCTCTTTTGAATTACCTTATAAGGATATATTAGAGCAAGAAGATGACCTTAATCTATATCTCCATCATATTTATCTTTATGGAGATGAGTTGAGGATTGATGTTAATTATTCTCCTAATGAGCCTACTTTAGAATGTAATTTACCTTCTCTCCCCTCTAGGGATCAAGATTTAGTGATTTATGGCGATCCTACAATGTGCTTTATTGGTAGGGATGATAATCCTCCTATTTGGGATGAACCTTTTCATTTAGATGTTGATTACTCTCTTCCTCATGAAACCATTATGGATGATCCCTTGGATAAAGACATTGATTTATCCCCTCCTCATGAAGAAGATTTGATACAAGAGGGTGATTTATTAATGGATGACATTTTCATACACGATGATAACTCTTTTTCTAAAACACATGTAGACATTTTAGTGAAAGAATATGACATTATAGATCCTTTACCTCCATTTGAGATTCCTTCTAGTGATGAGGCATTAGTGGAGAATGATATGAATTCCCTTAATGCTCTCCCTATTAGTGAAGATCTTACGGAGAACCAAGATCCTACCTCATCTCCTCTTAGGATGTCTTATTTACTTCCTTATTGGGAATCTATTTGTAGTGTTGAGACAACTAATATGGTTTTTCCGAAACCCTTGTTGATTGTCAAAGGTTGTCCTTGCATTACTATCAAAGGTAAACCTATGGAGTCTTTAGAGTCTTTTAATGACCATGATTCTATAGCTCACACATATCGTACAAGGAATAATCCTCAACCTAATCCGGTGGTTTCTACTTCTTTTCCACCTTCTCAACCTAATCTTCCTGCTCCACCTCATCTTCCTAGCAAGGAGTATAATTTGATAAACCAATTGCAAAATACCCCTGCCAAGATTTCTTTATGGGAGCTTCTTCAAACTTCACCTACCTACTATGGAGCCTTGCAAAAAGCTCTAGAAGCTCTTCCCACTCCACCTCCTAATCAAGAGAACATCAATAATTTCTTACAATGCATACATGCTACCTCGGGTCCTCCTGACATTATATTTACTCAAAAAGATTTTCCTTCTAAAGAAGTTCAGAATCAATATGATGCTCTTATGGTTGCTATTTTTATCAATAAAAGTATCATTCGTAGGACCTTGATTGATGATGGATCTGGGCTTAATATTTGTAGCATGGACATGCTCAAAGCGATTAACACTGATCTTTCAACTATTCAACCTAACAATGTTCCTATACGTGGCTTTGATAACATTGCTAAGAACACTTTAGGCATCATTACCTTACCTATCAAAGTAGGACCAATCATCCTGAATACTCCTATTCATGTTATGCTTGGACCTCTCAATTATACTATTCTTTTAGGTAGACCTTGGTTACATGAGATGCATGCTATTCCTTCCACCCTTCACCATAAAGTCAAGTTTATACATAATAACAAGATGTATTCACTTTGTGCGGATGATGCACCTAATCCTTGTCTGAATATTTAAACCCACACTACTCCTACTCCTAATAGTAATCCTTCTTCCTCTAATGCTCTTCCTGATGATGATTGGGGAACCTTGGATTTTAATCCTACCTTTATTGGAGAGTATAAGGTTAATGATCTTGATTTTATGAAACAACAAAGAGAGTTTGAACAATGAGCTTCTACTTCTAAAGCCCTTTATAATAACTTTATCACTGCTTCTACCCACAATGAACATATCAAACCTACTAATGATGACATAGTGACTACTGAAATTTCATTGACTCCTTCTCATATGGCTTCTTGTTATGGTCCTAGTTATTATTTCCTAGTTAAACAAGGATTCAATAGTCAAGCATGTGGTAAGCATAAAAAGGGAATTCAAATGCCCTTACATACTAGGGGGCATGAGCATTCATATGGATTGGGATTTAATCCTCAACAACAAATCAATGTTAACAACATCTCAAATAACACTTCAAAACATGATGAAAATATGAAGGAATTCGACCAAGAAGTTCTTTTGCCTAAACTCCTTCATGCTAAGATGATTACTGGACCTAAATGAAAAAAGAAACGTAGTCCATACTTGAAGACTCTTCCTTTTTGTTTATATCTTAGATTTCATGATCACTCTACTAATGAATGTCACACTTTACATTATAAGATTAGCAATCTCATTGATAGTAAGGTTATTTATATATCATGTGGCAATGAGTTTTATTTCAATCTTGTTTCCTCTAAATAACATATATGTTCCTATTATAGAGCTCCACATTATGTAAACAATGTTAGCCTAATACTTGGGGGCTCGTTGTCTTGCATAGTGATTGCGAGCGATATAATAGGTCCCCTTCCATCCTTGTTCCTACACTTGGGGGGCAAGGATGTCATCTCCTTTTTCTCCATCTTCTCGGGATTCACCTCTTTCCTTGGTTAAGTAGTATTTATCTATTATGTGATATCCAATCATACATGAAAATTTTGGTTTGAATTGAGGATCTTTTTCCTTGATCACAACCTATTTCGTTGTTTGACATTGGGTTTCCATGGTTGATATATCTCCCACTTTAGAAATTGAATAGTGTGCTATCCCTCACAAGGGTTACTTTTTCACTTCTTGCATGATATCTCTTTGCATTCATCCCTTCCATGGCCTCATAGGAGCTATGACCTTCTTGGCATGGACTGGGTGTTGTCTGTGGATATTGTCTTGATGTTGAAGAAGGCTTTATCCTTGTTTGTTTCTTTCCTTAACATGTCAAAATAGTATGTTTTTGCCATCTTAAGGAGGGGGGCATATATACGACCTCCCTCACTCTATATTATGCATTTTTGTTCTAACCTTTTGTTTTGCAGCATGCTAAATCTCGGAAGGTAATGCACATAAGTTGCTAAATCTTGAAGAGACACACATTTCCAATTTCAAATATGCTAAATCCTCTGAAGGTAACACACATAAGTTGCTAAATCCCGAAGAGACACACATTTTCAATATACTAAATCTTCCAAACGTAACGCACATAAGTTGCTAAATCCTAATGAGACACACATTTCATATTCATAGTGATATGAGAAGGTGGATCTATGGGTATTCCAAAAGCCATCAGAAGACACATTACAATTGCAACCATAGTTTATGGGTGAACCTATTGGGCTCTCCCTCTAGGGTGATTCACAGTAAGGTTGGCATCTTACTGGGTGAGGTAATCACTTTCTCCTTTCTCTCTTTTTTCTTTCATGCTAGTAGGACTGGATCATGAAGCTATGCTATTTATAGTGTTGCTCTTGTATTTCTTATGTAATCATTTATGATTTTATGATAGCTTTCCAAATGTGATATTAGTATGAGAAATATTTCTTAGCGAGGTTTCTTATGCTAATTGATTTAGGTTATTTAGTACTAACCCGTGTTCTTTTGGTTTTCTCTTTTCGCACCCTCGTGCATGTATGTTGACTTAGAATCCTTATTCTAGGGGCTTGTGACCTTAGCTAAGTGTTATGTTATCTCATTGTGAATGCACTTGGATCTCCTCTTTCTTCTCCTTTACCAAGAGTTTGCATCGAGTCCATACTCTTGCTAAAGTGGGGGCTTAATGTATCATCTTAAAATGGTAGCACTTCCATGTTAAGAGCATTTAGCCCTTTGAGTAAGTGATTTGGGGTCATTTTGAATGCCTTGAATTGATCTTTTCTTAGATTTGGCTTTTTCCCCATTTTCCACTTCTTTTTTGCACTTGATTCCTTCATTCTAGGTGAAATTAGGGTTAGGATCTCAAGGATTCTCCTTAATTTCCCTCTTTTATGGATCTATTTTCTAGGTAGGACTTATAAATAGGTCCTCCTAGCCTTCATCATGTTCATGATAGGATTTTTTGCCTCTACCTAGCACTCTACCCTATTCTGACATCATATCTAGGTCTATGGGCACCCCCGAGACCTCCTATTTTTCACTTTGACTGAGACCCTGAGATCTGTGACCTCATGGTCAATGAGGACCTTAAGGGGTCAAGGAAGACCTTAAGGGTCAAGGAAGACCTCATCCCTAACCTAGGTTAGGGTCAACCTCATCTTTGACCTTGGGTTCAAGTTTCAAGGTCCCGTGATCTCCGGATGTCAGGTTTTGGAAAGAATTGTTTTCCCGCTTCCAGGTCAGCTGTTTTGGTCTCCAAAATGGTAAAATATTAAATTATATTTAATTTAGGTCCATTTCTAAAGGGTTGAGGCCTAATTGGAATTTAATTCCCCAAGGTGGCCCCTCTAGAGGATTGTGCCCTAGATCACTATAAAAGGAAGCCTTCCTCTCTCATTTTCTCCATCAAGTTTTGTGAGAAGATCTCTACATCACATTTGTGATCAAGAAAGCATTCATTCAAGAAATATTCCATTCAAGCATTCAATCAATCATCCTCTTCTCCATTCAAGTTCTCCATTGAAGATATAGGATTCAAGCATTCAAGCCTTTGAAGGGATTTCATTTAAGCATTCAAGATTCATCATTCAAAACCCTAGATCTAGCCATCGTGGTGGTGTGATATTCCTTCAAGATCCTTTTTTTATCTTCAAGATCTATTAATTCTTCCCTCAAGGTGGATTCCAAGCATACAATCATGAAGGTTTAGATTTACATTTGTTAGTGTTGATTCCAAGCTTTCATATTAACATACTTGATTACATTTGAAATACAATTGCATTTCTATTGAATATCATAGCTTCATTGTTAGATCTACTTCTACTACTTGCTAGCATTCTCTATTTCAATTCCATTATTAAGGTTGATTCCAAACCAGGGGTTGACTAAGGCAAACCCCCCAAACAAACAAAAAAAACCATTTTTCTTGCAGGTACAGGTGCGGAATGATGAATTAAAGTGCAGATCTAGATACGCTTTTCGCCAAACTTCCAGGATCTACGAACAAATTCAAAGTCGACCTTCAAAATCTTGAGGTAGTCTTTGACCTTTTATCGGGGTCAAAGACCACCTGCTTCCAAAAAGACAAAAGTTTTCTGGGTTTTCTCCGTCTCGGCATTTCCAGTCTGGGATAGGTTGTAGAATTCCCCAAAACTATACACAGACACTAGAAAATAGGTATTTCCAAATTAATTTCATCATGAGGTATGTATCTTATTTTATTTGATTTCAAGTATTTCCCTTATAATTCAAATGTATGTGTAAAATATTGGCTTTGGGGTCTCTTTTATGTGCAAACCATTGTTCTAGGACCCCATCCATATTTTATACTATACAACAATATTTGCATTGCTTTTAAACTATTAAAATGAAAGTAGCAAGGAAGAGGTCATGAGTTCGAAACCTCTCTAACAAAATTTTGTTGAAGCAAACAAATCAATCTCCACCCAAGTGCCACATGAGACCAAGACATTGGACTGCAGGGGTACACAAGTCAACACTCGATTGGACCAATTGTACACCCCACCACATCTTTATGCTAACTGGTACTGCCACCTCAGCATGGTATTGCCATATCATCTATCATGTGTCACCATATGACTAGTTGAATTTTTGACTAGTTGCTGATGTCATGCTAATGTCATTCGATCAACCCTTTTCCTGAGAAACTTTGACCGATCATAACTTTCACATATAGACTCTATTTTTGAAATTGAATATAGTTCCAGAGTCAACACAAAGAGCACTATGAATTGGTTCCATTTTCTCTTGTATTTGATATGATCAATTTTTCACCTTTTTCTCTACCTCCGTGATTCACCTATTTGACCAAATCTTTGACCACACATAACTTCTACATACAGAATTCTTTTGAGCCCGTTCAAGTTGCATCAGGATTGTGTCAGGGAACTCCACACATTGTTGTATTTTTGTGAGAATCTAAGATTGATTTTTTTTAGGTTCTCTAGATCCACCTAGATCATTCCTCCCTATTGAGAATCTTTTGGACCTCAAAAAGTCTATTTTTGTTAGGAATAGTCCCAAGAGATAACTGAGAGGGGAGGGGGGGGGTGAATCAGTTATCTACAATATTCAATTCTTTATCCAATTAAGTATATAAGAACATTAATCATAAACACAATGAATGAACACTTAACACAACACCACAATTTTGGTAATGGGGAAACCCAAATAGGTAAAAACCCCGGTGGGAATTGACACCCACTAAGAATTGCACTAGTGTATTATGATCCCTGTTAGAAGATCTTACAACCCTGTTAGGAGCTGATCTTTACAATGTAATAAGTACAGTGACCTGGTCAAGGGTCGGACCCTATTAGGAGTCTTTTAAAATTAACCCTGTTAGGGGTGAGGACGCATTGTTCGAGATCACTGCTCAAAGGGGTGAAGGCTACAACCTTCTGATTAACAGATACACACTATATCTGGATCTTGGTCAACTGCACATAGACCCGCTGTCTGGATCAGTTCTAATGAATAGAATATACTCTTTACTTGGTCACATAGACCTTCTGCTAATGGCTCAATACTTCGCACTTTCTGCTCTGCTCTATTTTTTTAAAATTTTGAACCACACTTTAACAATCACAAATGACTTCCTATAAATATCTTTCCTCCAAATAATATAATCAAGTCAGCCTATTAGAACCATCTTGAAATCATATTAGAGAAACAATACAACTCTCCAATAACACCTCAGTTGGCTCTACTAAGCATGCAACATAAATTAGGACTTTATAATTCCATGTGAGTAGATGCCATGCTACACACAGTCGGCTTCACTAAATTATCTCCACCTTTCTTCTTATGCTTAATTATATCATGCACTCTTAACTAAACATTGTTAACTCTCCTCTTATCATAGATCCAAGTGCACATACCGTGATGATAGGCGCAATTACCACAATCTTATAAACACTGTTGGCTCTCCTAGATAAACTCAAGAAACTGTAACTATCAACTAGAGACTTCATAACTCAACTTGTACTACATATCTAACTTTGTGTTCATGATCATAACATCATACATATTTTTACAACATAAATATGAAGGTGCAAGGCTCTACTACAACCGTACGACCAATCACATACATAACTATTCCTGGGACCTGTCAGGAACACTCACTGATATAAACAACTGTATTACTGTCTTTACTCAAAATCAACCTCTGCATCTATGATATCATGTTGATAACATATCCATGCAACATATGCTGAAGGATCTCTTCATCTGACTTCCACGCATGTTGATTACCATATGTTGTCATCAATGACAAACATACAGTCAACAATCTAGTTTGCTGACAAATCTCCAATAATTTTTACATACAATTCAAGTGATGGCATGTTCACCTCACTTGTCTAGTATCATGTGTACATTCTATTGGAATTTTGTACATATGAATCATTATAAACACAATGAAAAATGAGATAGCACTCTTGACATAATCAACTATACATCCATCAGTATTCATTGTCACATCCATCATCGACATAGTACCAACTAGTAGGAAAAGAAGCAACAACACTGAATAAATTGATGAAATAGAAAAATTATCAACACTCTAGATCTCCTACACAGAAACACCATTAGAAAATGAATCACTCAAATCCTCTGTTACCATTACTAGTTGAAGACTTGTCTCTTCTTGTAACTGATCCTCATATTCTCCTATTTGTGACACCTGAACATCACTGGCTACTATAGACATGAGAGTTTTTTTATTGCTTGCATTTACAATCATTTTCAAATGTCTTGTGTTTATAATTGATTTGTCATTCTTCATGTGATGAGCTTTCACATTATATTCAATTCCATCCTTAAACAAATGATACCTATTATCCTCTATGTAGAAGATATCTTTCCTATCATATAAGTACAAGCTACCCAACACAATCCCACAGATATCTAGTGGTACCACATCAAATTCAACCTCATCTATGAAATTAGATGTTATTGTAAATCTTAACTTATATTGCTTTGTTATTTGCAATCTGCTATCATTGCACACCGAACCTAAAGGATAAGGTTTCTTATGTGGTTTAGTTTCTAATCTCAACTGTTTAACAATTTTCTCTGAAATTAGATTAACTTGGGACCCGCTATCTATCAGTGTATCAATTTTAGTGTTTCTAGAAATCACCCTTACATGAAATATTTCACATATTTTACCATCTTCACAAACAACATGACTTTTTGAAGTAGAAGCACATGAAACATTAATAGTAGAATCATTACTAATGAAAGATTTACCTTTCAAACCCACAACTGATATCTTTGTTTCATCATCAGAATCCGATCCCAGATCTTGAACGATAGCTATGGTCTTCTACTTTCCTTTACAATCCTTTTTAAACCACTTTGGTTGTAATTCTGGATGCAGTTTCCAACACTTTGCATCATTGTGCCCTTTCTTTTGACAATGTGAACAAGTAGGCTTTTCAACTTCCTCTTTCATCATAGTATCTACTTTCCTCTTCTTACCCTTCTTATTGCCTTCAACCGAAGGAATAAATTCCTTCTTTGAACTAAAACTTATGTTCCTTTCACCTTCTTTAATATGGGTTGCTTGTACACACATTTCATCAAAGTTAGATCGACTAAACACAAACAATGTATTTTTCAAATGTGAATTCATTCCACCTATATACTTTAATAGAATTTCTTGTGAATAAAGAGGAATACCAAGAGTTAGCGATTTCTTCTTAAAAACCTATGTATACTCTTGCACAAACTATCATTTACCTTGCCTAAGATTTTGTCAATCCATAATGGCTTGTTGCATATAGCCCAATGTATAAAACTATTTCTTTAAATAAGAAGTAAACTCATACCAAGATGAAATAATTTTACCATGTGTAGCAAGATCATCCTAGATCTTATTCTCTCACTTGACTAATGCAGTACCTCCCATTCTGAGAGTAGTTAGCTAGATTTTGGAAGAATAATCCAAGATATGATGAACCTCACAATACATTTCAATCTTCTTAAGCTAATTATCTAGTTTCTCTGCATCCAATTCACCATTATATCTGGGCAACTCAAATTTTGTATCAAGTTTTAATAAAGGCATGTTAGCTTGCACATGTTTCTTTTTGGAAGAAGTAGACAAAGAAGATAAAGAGGATGAAGATGATGAAGAAGAAGGCAAGAGAGGTTTAGGAGGGTCACTACCACCTCCTACTCCTTTAAATTTGTCATCCTTTGATGATGATTCAAGTTGTTCCTTCTTTCTATCCCTTCTCTCCTTTTTCCTTTGTCGGTCTATGTACAACTCTTCTATCATCATCTTCATGTCCAAGAACATTTTGTGAAATGCTTCTTCATTATCAAAGATTTCAGATCTGGGTGTCAGAGTTTTTCCTTATCCTTGTTCTACCATGTTTGATCTTTGAGTGACTCACCTCAAACCAATCTTTGGATTAAATTATTTGAGTGTACCTTATTCTCACTTTAATCTCAACTTGGTTAACATTCACCACCTGTAATTTCTTGTAAAACGGGCTCTGTTACGAAACTTGATCTGTAAACTAGGACGTTAAAGCTTTACCAACTTAATCCAATTACAGATTTATTTCCTTGATCTAGGTAGTATTTGCGTGGCTATGTATTTAACTGTTGAAATTACAAGAAAGAGCTATACTTTAAACATCTAAATCAAGTATGTGTTTAATAACATAAAAGTGAGAACAATAAAACTGAAAGAATTGAGAGAATAATAGAGAGATGGAAGAGAAACACAAAAACTTGATAATGAAGTTCGTCCTTAAGGACTATGTTTCTTGGTCCGCTTCTCAATGTTGGACCACTTCATTGAAGTTTCCAAGTGAATTGGTTTGTTACAAAACTCCAAGCTTCACCTTGTTCACATTCTCTCTCTTTTAAAATTTTGGTGTAGAAAAACACCTTGCAATTCTTCTCCAAGAATTCTCCCACTAGAATTTTTTTCACCAAAAATTCTCCAAGGCTAATTTCCATTACAAAGGAAAATAACCCCCTTTTATACAAGAAATATGCTATATTTGGTCTAAAACCAAATAATCATTTAATAACCATAATCCCCTCAAATAAAACTAAGCCTAATTGAGGTGAAAACAAATATAACACCCCTATCTAATTTTAAACTATATTTTTATAAATAATGGCCCTTATAATTTGAGGCTTACAATATAATCTTTAAAGATATTATAATATTTTAAAAATGAGCCTTGATCTTCAATTTATTAGCTCATCACCAAAATAAGAAACAAAAAGGACACCCGATGAATCCTATACCGAAATAAAAGTGTGGTGTAGTGGTTGAGATCTCTAGGTGGGATTTGGGAGGTCAGGGCTTTGAACCACCCGACCCCCTTTTATAGGGATTTGCATTTATTTTAAAGCATTAAAATGAAACTAGCACAAAAATAGTTACCAATATTCTTGTGTGGCTTGGTGGTAGAGAGAAAAAGTATCAAGCTAGAGGTCATGAGTTCGAAACCTCTCTAACCAAATTTTGTTGAAGCAAACAAATCAATCTCCACCCATGTGCGACATGGCACCAAGCCATTGGACAATAGGGGTACACATGTCAACACCTAATTGGAGCAATTGTACACCCCACCACATCTTTATGCTGACTGGTATTGCCACCTCAACATGGTACTACCACATCATCTGTCATGTGTCACCACATGACTGGTTGACTTTTTGAGTAGTTGCTAACGTCATGCTGATGTCATTTAATCAACCCTTTACATGGGAAACTTTGACCAGCTGTAACTGTCACATACAGACTCCATTTTTGAAATTGAATATAGATCCAAAATCAACACAATGTGCACTACAACTTGGTTCCATTTTCTCTTAGATTCAAGATGATCAATTTTTTATCTTTTTCTCTACCTCCTGAATTCACCTATTTGACCAAATCTTTGACTGCATATAACTTCTACATATAGACTCCTTTTGAGCTTGTTCAATTTGCATCAGGATCATGTCAGGGAACTCCGCACATTGTTGTTACTTTCGTGAGAATCTAATACTGTAGATTTTTCAGGTTCTCTAGATCCAACTGGATCAATAGCTAACCTCTATTGAGATGAGGGAAGTAATAATTGTTTATCACTGATAGAAATGATACTAGGGATCTTCCTCAAAATATCTTGATATGGTTCCTGAAAAGATTGACTAGATTTAGAAAACTGTCTCTTAAGTGCAATAATATCATTTTCCAATCTCTATGCCATAGGAACTGAGGACATAGTGGGATTATGATTACTAGGCTGCAACTCCTTCCAATTTGTGACAATGATAAAATCATCTTCCCGCTCTATTGTTGTGATTTGTGTATTCACCAAGTTTTCTACCATGGTTCACCTCAAGTGGAAACTAATATTTGGAGTCACCAAATTTAGGAAGAAATGATTTTGATTGTCCTTCATGGGTTTCTTATTGGTAAGGATCTTATTTACAATCTTGTTGAATTTGGCTACAAATTTCCTCATTGACACATGAATTTATTTTTTGATTCATGTTAATTATGCCAGTAATGCATGCTCATCCTCTACTCTCTTAAACCTAAACTAAAATTAGGTTCTCATTATATCTCAATCTATAATTGACCTAGATAGTAAATGGTAAAATCATTTAGCTACTCCTATCAAAGTTTCTACAAATAACCAAATTGTAAAATCCTAATGTTGCACCCCTAGAACTCCACAAGCAACAAAGAATTCAACAATGTGCTCATCAGTTGAAGCTTTCCCATCTCCTGTGAATTTGGGAAGGTTTTTCCTTGACCCTTTTGGTAGATCATTTAGTGCTCCCAAGTTGAGTGGGACAATGGTTTCCCCCATGGTACTAATAGAGCCATCATTAGTGTAAGGTTAATGAGAATGGGCACAAGATTGATTCTAGAAGGTAGAATGAGCACGTGGAGGGTAAGGGCTTGACATGTAGGGTAATTGGTGGTACTTTTGATGAGGGCAATCTATTTTTAGCTCATGTAGGGAGGATATATGAAATATTTTCCCTTTTTAGAGCTTCAAAGGTTGATTATGTGACCCCTCTTTCTTTCTCACCTCTAGTAAGCCTCCAACATTCTAGTGTAACTTCTCACACAGATAGACCCACACTAACTTCCAAGTAGTTGTCTAGTTATTTTGAGGTGCAAAATGTTGAGGAATGACTAGTTATTGGCATCTTCTTTCTCTCTCCAATGCCAACATTATATTTTTCACAAGTTCTTCTCTTTCTAGAACTTGTTTGGCCCTATGGTAGTCTTGAAAAATTCTTCTATATCTCTAGGCTAGGTTATTCACCTGAGAAATAATGTCTTCTTGTTTGTCTTGGAAGCCTAAATTAGATTGTAGAAAAAGGAAGATACTCTCATTCAACAAAACCATACATTCTCATAATTTTCTAACTGGTGCTTTTAAGTGGGACTATTCATTGTCCCAGTGGAGTCATTAAAAATCTGTTGGCTAACAAATTGGCCTTTCCAAAAGTTTTACTAAATTGAAACGTCTTACCCAAAAAAACCAATGCTACTAATCAACAATCGAGCAAGTCGGTGATCGATTTCTCTCTGAATTTTGTTGTAAAGGTTCAATTCCCTCCTTTAGATAAAATTTTGGATTTTTGAAAGAAAAATAAATGTTGGTGTCTATTTTTAACTAGAAAGTATGAAAGGTACTAACAACTATTCATCGCCATGAAATAACTACGGAAATTAAAGGATTACAACAAAGAATTTTAACTCAGAGGTTAATATGCTAATAGTTATCTATGAATAAAACTTTACTTAGAGGAAAAAAATGATTTTAAACAACTTATTACCAACAAAAATAATTCTTGATCATGAAAACATCCATATAAATATTCATACTAAAAAGAGGATTCATATTTAACACCCAAAATCAATGTTCTAGACAAATACAGATATTAACCAAAGATATTCAAAAACATCTATTCATTGTTAGAAACAGGGAATGCTGAGAGGGGGGGGGGGGGGGGGGGGTGAATCAGTATTCTACAAAATTTATCTTTTTCCCAATTATGGATATAATAGATTAACTTTATACATGCATAACATAAGAAGCTAAACAACATGCATAGCAATAAAAATAAAGAACTCATAACACATGATTTGTTCTCGAGGAAACCCTGGCCAAGGGAAAACCCCGGTGGGGATGGTACCCACAAAGATCCACTAATCAAAAGTATCATGTTAAGGATGTTGACCCTGTTAGGATTCTATTACAAACATATAGTGTATCAGTCCTGATTAAGGGACTATAGGCCTTGTTAGAAGCCTCAACCCTATTAGGAGTTGGTAGTACAAAATGTGATTACCAGCTAAGGCCACTACCCAAACAAGTAATGTACAATATACACTAATTAAAAAATAGGTCAAGGTACATAACCTTATTCTACTTGCATCAATATTTCTTCACTGATCTTTCACTATTGCTATTACATATGCTTCATATACTTCGCATCATACTATTACAAATGCTTGTTGCTTATTACAATTCTTACTTACTTTCTTACTTACACTTTACAATTACAAATAAATTTATATATACCAATAGCCTTAACCAAGAGTAAACATCTAAGATTTCATCCCTTTATATTGTTAAGACATTATTTTGATAAACAAAATAATCCCTTAACTCTTTACCAATTTTGTCTTCAAATACTGTCCTATCGGCTTCACACTGTCTTCGGTAAAACTATCATAACTTCTTTCGTACATGCTGTACTAACTTGTGCTCTGAGATGGGTCATCATTAGTCACCATAGAGTCTATGTTCAAATGTGCAAGCACTGAACTCACTCCAGTCAACGTCGGAAATGAAAACTGTATCCGGGTATACTGGTAAAAATATTGTCTCATACTTAGACAAATATGCAATGCGCTCTGTCATACTTGCTCTCTGACTTTTGTGATCTTCATGTGGATCATATGTTTCCATAATGACAACATCTATGCAATCAACTCAGCCAAATTGCCAACAATCTCCCTCTTTGTTATTGGTGGCAACATATGAGAAAATTGGCTAAGTGTGCAACTCCAAAATCTCAAAATTTACAAAATTGTGGCCACAGTATAACATAAATATACTATCCTTATAACTCCTCAAAAAATCTTATCTAAAATACAATACTCCCCCTAAGAGTATAAACTCTTATCATATATTATCAATTTTCTGCTAAGTATCTCTCCCCCTTTGACAACAATGACAAAATAACAGTAGGGAGGGCTACAAAATTGTATCAAAAAAGAGTTATACCTCAATCTATTTATTGCAAAGCTGGTAGGCTTGCGACACAATCTGAAAAATCTATCTTCATGTTTTCTAACTCCTTTTCCCATGACTTCTTAATGGAATCAGCCACATTGAGTAGTGCGCTCAGTCCATAAGATGCTATTTGACAAGCTTGGAGGTTTTCAAAGTTGAATTTTTGAAAAGATGTCTTAGCTGTAAGACAATCTTCTAACTGTTCTTCAATAACACTCAACTTCATAGTAACATGCTCTCTCAAAAGAGTATATCTCCTTAACTTCCTATCTTTCTCATCTTGTAAAATTCTGATTTCATCAAAAAGTTTCCTTTCTTTTCAACATTACTGACCTTCACATTAGGGTTAGATAGAAGGTTTGTTTCATTCAAAATCTCAGCTTCCTTCAATTTTATCTTCTGATCTTCCTCAGCTGTCAAAGTTTCTAATTTGGTGCACTGTATGTACAAAGCTTTTCCTATCTCCAAATGTTTCCTCAAATCTTTGATACAGATATCAAGAGTACTGATATCATTGTTGATGTATTGACTGATGTTTAACAACATTTCAGCCTCATAGTCTGCCTGTGCTTTTACTTTTGCAATATCAGCTAGGTTAGTGAACTCATCATCAAAAGTTCTCATCACTTTCTTTGCCTTGTCCATAGGGTCTGCTTCTACAATCTATGTGGTCACAATACTTTGTAGCTTTTCAGTTAGGTCCTTCAGACATCCTTCTAGACTTTTAACTTTCTTATTCTTCCCAATGATTTTGTTCAAAGATGTGATCAATTCCATTTGATCATCATCATCCACTTCTTTTCCCAAATCCTCAAACAAAGATCCAGTTTTCTTCTTCTTTCCAGTCTCAGGAGTAAGACTGATTTCTTCCTTTGAGGGTACAAATGCTTGTACTTCTGATACGTTGGGTTCTTCAACAGTAAATTGGGTCTGCTTTGCTTCTGCAGTTCTATCTAGTTCATCAAGAGCCGAATTGTCAACAATGTTCTCTAGATTCCTGAATACATTATCATTAGTATCCAAGGTTATCCTTGTACCTTCAACATTCATAGATTCTTCTTCAATATTAATAGCCAGTGAAGAAGGAATATCCTCTTGTTCTGCTTCTACTACTTGCTCTGCTACAACTGATGTCTCTCCAACAATTTCTGCCATAACTTTAACTATTGCTTGTTCAGTCTCTGCATTCACTTGTTCATATTGTCCTGCCATAATCTGAATGGTTCTCATTTTTGTCCTCAAATGGGTGCTAACAAGCTTCAGAATTTGTTTAAGATGATCATCATCTCTTACATCACATAGTTTCTTCACAAGATTCTCTCTAATAGATTTGTCTTCTTCTTGTGCTCTCATCTTCCTGTTAGCAAGTTTCTGCAATAATTCATTAGGTATCTTTCCTTGAATAGAGTCAAAACTCTTATTAGCCAGAATCAAATGCTTGACCACTGCATTTTCAAGATTCAATTTATCAGAATAGTTATAAAGGTCATAGTATTTGTTCATTTTTTTGAAGTCTCCATCTTTTATAATTTCTTCATTCACTCTCTCAACTCTAGGTTTCCATGCTTTCTTCTTCACAGTAGTGTCATCATCTTTAATTTTTGCAATTTTCCTAGGTACTGGTGGCACCAAAGTTTTCTACCTCTTACTAGGTCTAGTAGCTATTTCTTTCACTCTCTTGCTTGGTGTGGAGGAAGTAGATCTAGTAGGCTTTCTTACTACTTGTTCCTTCTCAGGTTCCTCTACTTTCACTTTGATTGGTGCTGCACTAGATGATAAGGGAGGTACAAATAAAATCTCTTTCTATCCAATATCTCTGATTGCTGCTGCTATCTGCTTTGCCACTAAGAATTCTCTCTTTGTCAATCCTGTATCCTTCAATATTTTCTTAATAGTGTTGTCAACTCTTTTCTTAGACTATTTCTCCTCAAGTATAGCCTTTGCGGAGTTGAAGTTTTCTTCAAAAGTTCCAAATCTATTACTGTGGGTGTCAATCTTACACTTAAGTAGCCTGATCACATATTCTTCTATCTCTGTTTTAGATATTTCATAGCCAAGAGGGTCTATGAACTCAATTCTAGGTTCAACTGCTTCAATGTATGTAAAGTCAGTGTCAACCATAAAACATATTTCATTCTTGTATTTCTCCACAAGAGACTATGGAATCCTTGATCTGCTAGACACAATATTCTAAAATGTCTTAATAACTAATATTGCACTCTCATTAACACTGTCAATAACATACTTTCTATATACTACATTAATCCTTTCCATTGTATTTAGTCCATCATTCCAATCATTTCCTATGGTGTAAGGAAATCTCCTCAAAAGATGAAAAAACATGTAAGTGATCAAAGATGAAAATCTAAATTGAGCATACTTTGTCTTCTTAATCTTCTCCAAGTTCTCAAATAGTTGAAATCTCAGAATTTCACACATATCAACTGGGACTTAGTCAACACACATCAAATAAGCTATGTGTACCATTCCAGCTGCCATGTCATCTTCTCTTGAATTTGCACAAAACTTGGTTGTTAGGATCTTGCATAGGTATCTAACATCAGGTTGTTTGACCTTACTAATTACAATTCCTCTACCATTATAGGATGAAATAGTGTTATCAATGACTATCTTTCTCATGTTCTTCTCATTTAAAGGAATAGCTCCAGATTTAGATAGTCCAGTGACTTCATGAATCAAATCATCTGTAATGTCTATCACTCTATCTTCTAGCCAAAACTTCCCATTATGAATTCTGCTAAGGATTATCTTAGTGCATTCTCCATCATCAAACTCATACTGCAATGCATACTTAACAATCTCATTGTCTTTCAAATGTTCATAACCTTGTTTCAAAGTCATGTCCTGGTTGTAAATCTTCTCATACTCACTTGAAAAATCACTATCACTGATGGTTTCTAACTTGCATCCCAGATAACTTCTTACATTCTCTAAATGCAAAAATCCATCTGGTACGAATGATAAAGCTAACTTAGGGTCTTCTTCCAGAGGTTCAACTGGTTCCCTTTTCATTCTAGGTCTATTTTTATCTCTGATATTGTGAATTAAAGATACATCCATGATTACTTCAAATTCCTTTTACCGATTCACAGATCTATCAAGTAAAATACCTCAAATTTGCAATTTTAGGGCTTGCGTAGATTTGACGCTCAAATCCTTCACCAAATCATTGCAAAATGCTTCAAATCACTGCTCTTTGATCTCTTTAACACTTGTGTTCACTTTGATGATCAAATAAAATCAATCATAATCTTTTATTACATCAATCTCACTAAGTTCTGACATTGCATTCAATTCTTTTGCCACTTCTTTCCAAAAAGTTGTTTCTGCTATCTTGCAAAACTTAAAACTTCTTGCGATCTCACAAAACATAATATTTTTCTTTGCGCTCTTAACCATAGCATTATAATATCATAAACTACCTTCCATTAACTGCGCAAGACTTAATTCATCATAAATCTACTTCTACACTAATCTAAGTTCCTAATCTACTATAATTTTCATAAATTAAGTGCTTTGAGATAGGTCAGGTAAGGATTCATTCTTACCACTTGATACTTCACCTTTCTGATTGTCTTCAATGTTGAATATGTCTCCTTGATCTGTGCTTTTAACAAACTTCACTTCATCTGTATTGCTACAACAACCTTTTTGTCTATTACCTGCATCTTCATTTCTTCTTTCATGATTTCTAGGGTTAGGGTTAGGATGAAAAACTCCATTGTTCATTCTACAAAACCTTGCTGTATGTCCAATCTTGTTGCATATCTGACAAACAATTCCATTGCTTCCATATCTTGGTCTAGGTGGATTAATCAGTGATCTGCAATTTCTAGCAATGTGTCCAACCTTGTTGCATCTATAACATATTACTCCATTTCTTCTGTTCATGTCTTCAGTAGGTTTCTCATCTGCATTGTTAGTATTCCTAAATATTCTACTATTACTATTATTCTTAACAAATTTAGGTTTCCTACATTCAATAGCTCTATGTCCAAATCCATGACAGTTATAACAATAACCATTAAGAGGTTTAAATTGCTTACCTGTGCAATCTCTCTTCATATGACCAATAGTATTACAAGAAAAACATCTACCTTTGAATTCTCTTTGCATACCTTTGGATGTTTCATCTTGCTTCGGTGATTCTTCTTCTTTAGGTGTATCTTCAGATTTGTTGATCTCATCAGACTTCTTTTCATCTAAGCTTTCAGATACTTTCAGATCTGGTTCCTTGCTTTCATTATTTGCTTTAAGAGTGTTAAATCCAAGACCAGTCTTATCATAGAATGGTTTATGAAAAGATGCTTGTGTATAAATCTTCTCACTAGTTGAATATAGCCTTTCAAGTTGTTGCTTGGATTGAGTCAGTTCGTCTTTCACAATCTTGTTGTATTTCTCAAGTTTAGCATACTGCACATTGACTTTCTCAAGTTCAGATGTTACATTTCCAAGTTTAGATTTCAGATCTTCATTTTCAATTTTTAGACTTTCATTCTCAGATTTTAGATTTGCTTCAATCTTGCCATTTACATCTTTCAAACTAAGCTTCAAATTTGCTATCTTTAATTCATGCTTAAGGATCTCATTTTCTTTTTCCAAATTGTCATCACAATCTTCAATAAGAACTTTGGATTTCTTTTCAGTTCTCAAATCTTCTAATTTGTTTTTCAATTTCTCAATGAGGTTCTTTGCATCATCATATTTTCCTTTCAGAGTGTCTCTTTCATCAGTAAGCATATCAATCTGTTCAAGAGCTTCTTCAAGATTCTTCTGTAGTTGATCCATATCTATAGAGATCTTACTCAAGCTGCTAGGCTTTCCTCGAATGATTCTTTTCTGAGTAACTAAGCTCTGATACCAATTGTTAGAAATAGGGAATACTGAGAGGGGGGGGGGTGAATCAGTATTCTAAAAACTTTATCTTTTGTCCAATTATGGATATAACAGATTATCTTTATACATGCATAACATAAGATGCTAAACAACATGCATAGCAATAAAACTAAAGAACTCATAACACATGATTTGTTCTCGAGGAAACCCTGGCCAAGGGAAAACCTCGGTGGGGATGGTACCCACAAAGATCCACTAATCAAAAGTATCCTGTTAAGGATGTTGACCCTGTTAGGAGTCTATTACAAACATATAGTGTATCCGTCCTGATTAAGGGACTATAGGCCTTGTTAGAAGCCTCAACCCTGTTAGGAGTTGGTAGTACAAAATGTGATTACCAGCTGAGCCCACTACCCAAACAAGTAATGTACAATATACACTGATTAAAAAATAGGTCAAGGTACATAACCTTATTCTAATTGCATCAATATTTGTTTACTGATCTTTCACTATCGCTATTACATATGCTTCATATACTTCGCATCATACTATTACAAATGCTTGCTGCTTATTACAATTCTTACTTACTTTCTTAATTACACTTTACAATTACAAATAAATTTATATATACCAATAGCTTTAACCAAGAGCAAACATCTAAGATGTCATCCCTTTATATTGTTAAGACATTATTTTGATAAACAAAATAATCCCTTAACTCTTTACCAATTATGTCTTCAAATACTGTCCTATCGGCTTCACACTGTCTTCGGTAAAACTATCATAACTTCTTCCGTACATGTCGTACTGACTTGCACTTTGAGATGGGTCATCATTAGTCACCATAGAGTCTATGTTCAAGTGCACAAGCACTAAACTCACTCCAGTCAACATTGCAAACAAAAACTGTATCTGGGTATACTGGTAAAAATACTCTCATACTTAGACAAATATGCAATGCGCTTTGTCATACTTGCTCTCTGACTTGTGCGATCTTCATGTGGATCATATATTTCCATAATGACAACATCTATGCAATCAACTCAGCCAAATTTCCAACATTCATATCATAAATTAATATACATTGTATTTTAGAATGATCTAAAAAACCAAAACTGAGTATGACTCGTGTTTCAAAGAACAAGGGGAATTCCAAAATTTCCAATCCCTTACTATGTTATCTTTTTTAATTATTTAAAGTCTTTCTTCCCCAAGAAAACTATCCTACCATTACATTGTAACTGATTCTTTTTAAAGAAACTATATCAAAAATAAATATATCCTTTAAACCAACTAAATTAACAAATGGAAAATGAAAGTGATGGGAACATAGAGAGAATCTAAGGACTCTTCTCAGTTTCTCCCATCGGTACTGGTGACTTTTGAATGACTTGTTTTTTATACACCTACACAACTTTGGTGGCTGCTATCCTTTTATCATGGTCCATGATGTTCATATTTTTTCTTTGCACAACCCAAAATTTATTTCCCCTTTTTATCTCTTCATTGTTGGCAATGAAGGCGTGGTGGTGTTTGACACATCACATTAAAAATGTATCAATTTGGGACAACTACTTTTGTTTTTCTTTGATAAATGTTTGTAGAGTTAGCTATAACATCAATGTTTTTTTGGTACCTTTCATTTAGTTTATTATCAAAGGAAATCCATGAATTTACTTTCCTCTTTAGTTTACAACCTATGTCTTTGAATTCCTCCATTACTTGGGTAACCATTTCTTTTGCTTCATTGAAAAGTTTATACAATTTCACCAAACTTTTATTGTATACACTAACATTTCCACTCAAGGATTTAAATCCATTTCTTCAAGAGGTAACCTATGATGGAATTATATTCCTAGTCACGACTACATATGATCCCATATTCACAATTTCTTGTAACAATCTAGTAGTTGATCTATGTGTCACTTATCCATCTTTGCAACTAAGATCTTAGATGACACAATATTTCTTTCTATCACCAGTTCATTATATAGGACCTTCTCATATTTTCAATGAAGGGTGAGCCTCTACCTTTCAAGTCTTTGATCCATTCCTCCGAAACCTTGTTGAACTGATTGTCAATTTGTAGATGGGCAATTAATTATTTATTTTCATTAGACTTTAGGTCCATAATTTTTGTAGGGGCACTGATGAACTATGTTGACAATGGATTTAACAAATACCTTAAACATTTAGACAATGTTTCCACCATATATTCTAAGCTATCTTTATTAAGCTTAGTTTTTTCTCTCTTTCCATAACTTTAGTGGTTGTAACTTGTCAATTATGCAAATCTAGATCCATGCTAGGGGGCCTAGGTCAATCCAAGTGATTTTGAAATCAACATGGGTATCTTGCTAGGGTCTTTCTAATTACTTAGGCGTGTGATTTGTAATAAGATATGGTCAAAATTCTTACTTTCCTCAAGATGAGTAGGCTTTAGCTTTTTTTTTTAGGAGGGGATTGCAACATCCAATAAATGACATCTTTAGGTGGTTGCTTTATGGCCTCTCTCTACCTTTTGTTAGATAGGGTTGTTTGAAGGCATGATGCAGAATACAATACTTGAGAGCTTTTCATTACATCTAGATAAAGGAATAAAGACCTATTTACTAGTGGTTTTTTTCAGTATTATGCACAAAGATAAGAAACATAGATTTGGGATTACCAGACACTTCAACTTAGTATTGTCGATTTAGAGAAATTACCTTTCCTTTATCCACACTCTTTGCTTTTTAGTTTCTTCTTCACCTACTTGATCTTCTTTTTATTGTTCTTCTCTAGATGGTTTTTCTCCAGTGTCAGGTAGTGAACCTTCTCCACAAGCTAGTTTGGGATCTATATTATTCTCATGGGGGTTTCTCATCCTTGCCTCCCATTGAATTTGTTGAAGATGATGTTTTTGTAACATTAATAGTAGGTGTTTGACCATGTTGAGCCAAACTTCCCTATTTTGAAGGTTGTTTATCTCCTGTAGGTGTGGCATTTTTATCATTTCCCCTTTTCTTGGGCACACAAATGTGTTCTTCTCAACACAATAATTTTCCTCCTGTCTAGGTCATCCTCTTTAGGAACATCTCAATCCATGGGGTCTAATGGATGAGCTTATACCTGTGAAGCATAAATAGGATTTATAACATTAGACTTTCCATCTATGATATCAATAACATCCATCAAAATGCAGAAATATTTTATTTTCTTCAAGTTTAATCTTGACCAATCCCTCTTCCTAGCTTCAAATTCATTAACACAATCAGCTCAAAAGTCCTCTATATTTGGGATATGATGATATGTAGGGCCCATACATAGAGTATTTTTAACAAGATAGTTTGGGTCAAATTTCCCCCTTAAGACATCATATCTTTCCATTCTAGATTTCTTCATTTCTTTCCCAATGTTTATAACATTGGATGATGAATTTCAACTGCATATCCCAAGATGGACAATGAATGGAATACCTACCTTGTGGATTTCACTACACCTCTTGTTCACCTCACAAATCTATTTGTATGACTCGACCATAATGAACTTGTCATCTGAATATTAGGGTAATTTCCAAGGAAAGTCATTGAAGCCACCAATTTTGATATAAGTAAATGTAGGGAATTGCAAGAAGTAGCTACCATAAGTATGTATCAAGGTTGCAACTTCAGGGGATATCCTCTATTATGGAAGCCATTGTAATTCCCTTGACAATATCATATTAAACACATCATTAACCCTCTTGAAATCTGCATAGCGATTCTACAATTGTAAGCTAGGGTAGAAATCATAGATTTGGATATTATATTCGAAATATTCCACATGATTCAACCCATGCCAATGTCAAGTGCATGCCAAGGCATATAGTGGATATGAGGACATATAAAATATTTATTGAATGAGAATATAATGATCATATTGTGGAGGTAATCACTAATCAAGGTTTGCCAATCTAAGTAATGGGTTACCACACAAATAACTTGAATAAAGAACTTTCACTTGTCCAAATTTAGGGCATCTTTGTCTTGTTTAAGTTTGTGTAATAAAACTACCATGTCTACAATTTACCCTTTTGTAGAAACTCTTTATATAGTGTGTGGAAATTTTGATTGACTTCACCTAGGGGATGAAAACTAATGCCTAGAAATTGTGTTTATGTATACTCCTTTCTTTTCACTAAATTCACATTGTAATAGCATAAAATCCCAGTGTGCATTCTTCTCTCTAGTTGTCAAGAAAAAAATATCTCGATGATAGCTTTTTCAAGAGTCACCAGGATTCAATCATCATGATTTTTAATATCTCTTATGTTAGGGTCATACCTATTAATACACTCCATCACTGAATCAACACATTGCATAGCAATTGGAGACCCTACAGCTTGAAGTCATTTAACTTTTATTTTGTTGAGTGCCTATTAGGATTAATGATAGGGGGAAATAAAGATCTATTCTTTTTAGATCATTCCAACATCTGACAATGGATGCATTCCAATAAACACACATGCAAAGCATAAAATTGATAAAAATACATGCATGTATTCAAAGAGAAATCTCACTCCATTTCCCTCCTATTTGTCAAGATCTTGTGTTTGAATATAGACGCTCTCAGAAGCACATGCATGAAGAGCTATGAAGAATAGAGATTGAAAGATAAATTATCACAAGATGAATATGCAAGGATGATTTCAAGAAAAACAAAATGCAAGAAAATGTTGAATGCAAAATGATGGATGTAAGCTAGAATGGATGATAAAACTAAATACAAAATAATAAGCAAGTGATAATGGATTTTAAGAAAGAATGAATGATGAGAAATGAGAAAGGTTATTGTTTAAATATATGTCCTCAGGAGAGAATCCCATATCAAGGTGAATGTGGGATAAAATATTGGATAATAAATTGTAAATAGGCTTGTCCCACATGCATTAAATGAATGTAGAAAGTGGTAGGGGAATATTATAAATAGAAAATATAGTGGATGTGAGAGGGATTTAGGAAAATGATATTTATTTAATTAATTTAATGAAATAATAATAGAATAAATATTAATTAATAGATTTAATGAATTAAAGGAGAAATATGATAATGATATAAAGATGATTAATATTATGATGAAAGATAGGATTAATATAATGGAAGATGAGATTATTAAATAATGGATCCACTCGATTAATGGAAAATTTAATAAATAAGAGGACAATTTTTACATGTCTACATTTTGCCCCTCTTTGAAATAATGCAGCCTATCACATTGTTTCAAAGAAAATTTATTCTTGCAAAAAAAATTGTGATTACTGATCTTTATGTGCTAGTTTGACCAGGTATGGATGATAGGTAAGCCCCCTCGAGAGACTGTTCAAGATATCCAAAGGATAATATCTCGATAGATCAAGAGGAATATTTGATTTGATGCTGCATAATTTATTAAGCTACACGAAATAATAAGAAACTGCACTAAGAAAATGATAAGTAGACATTTGATAAGTTTAACCGACCAATTGATGAAAATTATCGAGATAAGTAGATGTAATGAGATGATTGGGCTAGTTGATAACTAATTGAGCTGATAAGTCTAGTTGATAGCCAATAAAGTTGATTGAACTAGTTGATAGTTGATTGTGAAAATTATTATTTATTTGCAATCAGTTGATTGATATAGGAAGATAAGATGAGATTGATGTTGATTAATAGGATAATGTAGGATAGATCGGTTCCAAGTAGATGAGATGGTGGGACAAAGATTAATTGCAGGTAGATAAACTAATATGTATGATGATTGCAAGGTAATTCCCCATTATTGTTGTTGGTTGATAGGATGATTGGGATTGATGTGAGCACACGACAAGTTGATACAAAGATTGATTGATTAATCGAGGGGCGATGAGATTCAAAGAAGCAAGATGATTAATTTAAAATTTGATTCAAGTGAAATTTATCAAATGGAAAAATTTATTGAATGGTTTATTATGAAAAGGAAGGAGAGGAAAAGAATGAATATGAGAAGATGATGAGAAATATGATTGATGAAAGAAGAGATGAAGGGAGATGCAAATGATGACAAAGCAAATATAAGTGATGAGAATTATTGTTCCTTTTAAGGGTTAATATCATCATTGATCTTATATTGTGGAAAATGGATGACCTTATTTGGATATGCTTTAAATCCAAATGAATTGACATACCAAGTGCATTTATTGAAATAAATCAGATAATCAAGGAATGCCCATGTTCACATGAGACCCATATGTCCTCGATGATCTTAGACAATAATGTCCTAAGACAAGTCATCATATTACTAAGGAACAATACACAAGAAACAAACAAGTGAACATGCCCCATCCTTGCCCTTCTAGTCAATGACATCCTAGAGATAAAATCTCTAGTTAGAGACATCTTGAAAAAGCTAAAAGGAACATCACCGAAGAATAAAATCAAAATGATAGTTATCCTTTCCCTTCTAGTCAATGACACCCTAGAGATAAAATTCCTAGTCAGAGACATCTTGAAAAAAATAGAAGGAACGTCACCCAAGAATAAAATAAAAAAAATCAAAGATGATGAGAGATATTATTGATGAAAAAAGAGAGATGAAGGGAGATGCAAATGATGATAGAGGAAATATAAGTGATGATAATTCTTGTGCCTTTTAAGTGCTAACATCATCATTGAGATTATTGTGGCAAATGGATGACCTCATTTGGATATGCTTTAAATCCAAATGAATTGACATACCAAGTGCATTTATCGAAACACATCAAATAGTTGAGGAATGCCCCAATTCACATGAGACCCATATGTCCTCAAAAATCTTAGACAATCATGTCCTAAGACAAGTCATAATTTACTAAGGAACAATCCACAAACAACAAACAAGTGAACGTGCCCAATCCTTGCCCTTCTAGTCATGACATCTTAGAGATAAACTCTCTAGTTAGAGACATCCTAGAAAATCTAAAAGGCATGTCACCTAAGAATAAACTAAAAACTATCAAAGACATCAAATAGCCATCCTGCCTTCATGTAGAAATAATTCTTTTCATAATTTATGTACTTGATTTGATAGGTTGATAGGATGTTGTTATGTCTGCTCAATCGTACTCTTGTCATGTCGTGATTTTTTTTAAGTTCAAAGTTGTATGCTTAATTAAAGTGTTTGTGTCTCCACAATGTTTATTATATGTTTTTTTTAGGGCTTTTAAAAATTATTTTTAGGTTTTGTTCACGTCATTTATGATTTTAGGATTTTTTTCGAGATATTTTATAATTTTTAGGATTTTTCTAGGACATTTTATGATTTTTATGATTTTTTAATGATTATTTGACATTGATTCTCAAGAAAGATTGCATTTGTTTTCCCATGATGTCTAGCATTACATAAGGTATTATGAGGACAATGAGAAAAATTATGGGCAAGAAATAGATAAGAAAATGATAGAGGAGGTGTATGTGAGTTTCAAGGACTATCTTGTCAAGGTTATCGAAGCTAGGGATTGGGATATGGCGATGTCAAGCAATGAAAGGTGCATTGTTATAATGTGATGAAATGACATGAAGGGTGTGTGGTCCAAAGGAATGGACATGTCAAGAGGCTCTCAAAAATACATTTTTGCATTTTAATGTCCTTAGTTTTGATCAAGATCAAGGGGTTAAGATAGGATAGGGATAAGATATTGATAGGATAAGTGAGGTCAAAAGTGGAAAGGGATGATGGAGGAAGGAAAGAATAAGATAGTGGATAGGGAGCGAGGGTGTGGACAAGGATAAATAGATAGAATGTGTGATGCTTACGAAGATCCTCAACCTTGTCAAGACCAAAGATAGAAAAGGGGATATGGATGCATATAGGATAAGTGAGGGATGATGGTAGATGAGGGATATAAAAAGAATGTCGAGGATAAGATAGCATTCTTGAAATTTTCCCCTAGTGTAGAGTGCAAAAGGATAATGGATTACACATGACACTTGTTTGCTAGGTTTTCATCATGGTACTTGTCCAAGGGGCCACCAAAGTGGTTTTCACACATGGACTAATTTATTTCTCTTTACCTTTTTCATTTTATTTAGGAATTTTCTAAAAAAAAATAATTATAAAAATGAACATCATATTTAAGAAACTAATGCCCCTAGAATGACAAATTGACATTGAAGAACATATGCCATATGTTTCAAAATAATTCTCAAACAAATTTAAAATGATAGATTCTATTGGCGTACAATTATTTTAAGGTTCAAAGCCATTTTGGGAAAAAATTGGTAAAGAATCACAAGATAAATAATATGAAACTATTCATATTTGTAAATACCAAAAAAATTAGAAAAAGCCCCAAGAGGTGTGCTAGATGAAGATAGAGGAAATAAAGATCTATTCATTTCAGATCATTCCAACATCCAACAATGGAGGCATTCCAAAAAACACACACAAAGCATAAAATAGATAAAAACACACACAAATGCATTCAAAGAGAAACCTCACTCCATTGCCCTCCTATCGCTCAAGATATCATGTTTGAATATAGATTCTCTCAGAAGAACACACATGGGAAGCTATAAAGAATGAAGATTCAAAGATAAATGATCACAAGATGAATACACAAGGATGCTTTCAAGAAAACTAGAATGAAAGAAATGTTGAATGCGAAATGATGGATGAAATCTAGAATGAATGGAAAAAGTAAATACAAAATGATATGCAAGTGACAGTGGATTTCAAGGAATGGATGAATACAAACAAGAATGAATGATGAGAAATGAGAAGGGGCATTGTTTAAATAGATGTCCTTAGGAGGGAATCCCATATCAGGGTGAATGCGGGATACAAGATTGGATAATGAATTATAAATAAGCTTTTCCCACATGCATTAAGTGAACATAGCAAGTGATGGGGGAATATTATAAATAGAGGATATAGTGGATGCAAGAGGGATTTCGGAAAATGATATTTATTTAATAGATTTAATATAATTATAATGGAATAAATATTAATTAATTAATTAATAAAGAAATATGATAATGATATAAATATGAATAATATTATGATGAAAGATAGGATTAATATAATGGAAGATGTGATATTAAATAATGGATCCACCCAATTAATGGAAAATTTGATAAATAAGAGGACAATTTTTACATATCTATACTCATATTTAGTTGTATTCTCTTGGATTGGAGAGCTTTGTTGTTCTTTCTTCTTTGAAGTTATTGTAATTATATTTAAAAGAGTGTGTGGACCATGAATAATCTTCATCTAGGATATATTTATCATGATTTCATCAAGAGATTGATATCATAGTTTAGCAAGAACTTTGGCAATGATACACATTTATCATCAATGGATGATCTTCAATAGTTGTTATCTAGTCTCATGAAGGGTCTCTTCGATCCTATATCTATAGTGAGAGTTCATTGACATCTTAGATTTCTTTCATAAGATGTAATTATATTCATTTGATTGGGGGTATTGACATCTTGGTTACTTGTGGAGGATTCATGGTGTCCTTGCTTGAGGTTTTAGTTTATGACTTGTTAGTTTTGATAGGTGATCCTTGTTTGATAGTATGGTTTTTTAATGTCAAGTTTTACCCTTTATTTATAGCTCAGATTTTTGGTTTGTCACAAGTTCTCTTAGGAACATGATATGTTCTTTTGGGACATATTATATTGTTTTGAGGGGATGTGAGAACATGATGTAATGATTGGATTCCTAACTCTATAATTGGAGTTTTGGTAGTGGCCTTTTAGTAGTCTTTGTATTGATTACATTGGTCATGTGCTTGAGAGCTTCATTATAGTGTGGTGTTGCATTTGGAGCTTAGAGTGAGGTTATCATTTTAAGGTCCTTATGGATTCTTGGAAACTTAGGTGAGGTTGGAGTTCTCTTATTTTTACAGACATTTGTTGAGGTAAGACCCTTTAGAGATTTTAGTTGGAAATTTGAGGAGCCTACATCTAGCCATTGATTTGAGTTCATGGTAGACCTATAGATGAGATTAAATATTTATTTGGGTTCACTTGTAAAAATATATTAAATAATGAGTTAGATATTTAATGAGAGGGTTAGAAATGAAAAAATGTTTAATATTAAAACTTAGTACCAAAAAGTAAATGTGGGTTCAATGATTTTGTGAACTCACCATTTTGAGTCACATTATTTTACTTTACTACTTGTTGAATTTATATGTGGTCTACATTATGTTAAAGAAAGAACATGTTTAGTTGTTGATCTTAGATAGTTAGGTTTTTTCACCAGTTATTATTGTATCAATACTTCTTCTAAGGATTTCCTATGTGAAGCATTACATGGGATGTGTGGATACATGCTTGAACACATTTAGGGCTCATTTGAGAATCTTGATGTCTCGTATGTATTCATAAAAATTATGTAAGCATATTGTAATGTTTCATTAGTGAAGAATACATTAGGTATGGAGGCTTTTGAAGGCTAGGGTTTTTCCTCCATGAGGATTTTTCCATGTTATATCTTGTGTTATCTTGTGATATATCTTTGATCTTTAGACATGATTATTTTGTAAGCTTCCATTGTTTTGAGTCACATTGTTTTACCTTACTACTTGCTTGTATTTTTGTGTGATCTCATTCTATAAAAGAAAGAACATGTTTAGTTGTTGATGTCAGCTAATTAGGGTTTTGGTTTGGTTAGCGTTGTATCAATTCTTCTTCTAAGGGGTGCCCATGTGAAGTGTGACATGAGAAGTGTGGATGTGTGGATACATGCATGATTCATTTGAGGATCTTGATGTATCAAAAATATTCATAGAAACTATGTAAGCATATTGTAATGTTTCATTATTGAGTAATGCATTAAGTATGGATGCTTTTGGAGGATAGGTTTTTCTAAGTTATATATTATCTTATCTTGTGATATGTTTTTGATCTTTGTATATGTTTTGGTTTTGATATCATCGCATCTATTATTCTTCGGAGGAGTGCCTATGTGAAGCATGAAATGGGATGTGAGTTCATTATTGAACACATGGAAGATTAATTTGAGGATCTTGATGTCTCATAAGTATTTAAGAATATTGTAATATTTTATTACTATATAGTACATGAAGTATGGACTCTTTTGGAGGTTGGGGTTTTTCCCCTATGAGGGGGTTCCCACATTATATCTTATGTTATCTTGTGATATGTATTTTCCTTTAGATTGATTCTATCACACACACACACACACACACACATGTGATTCTATCTTAGATGGATGATAAGTTGTATATTGATTATCATGTAATGAGAAAATAACACTTGTCATTGTCTCATTCATTCCTTTGTACTCACCTTGGCTATATAAAGAAGGGGTGTCCTATGTAATGATCATCCAATATTCAAGTTGATTCTACTTGGATCATCTTGTATTGTATTACATTCTTGGTGAGGATACAATTTATTCTTGTAATATTCATACTGTATTATTACTGTCTTTCCATTTGGCTTCTAGATCTTGGGTGGCTAACTTCAAAGCCAAATATTACATGGTATCAGAGCTTTTTGAGTTCTATTGGATAGTATTTTGAGAAAGATTTGAGTGCATATTTTGGTGGATTTTGGGAATTCCTCTTTTTGGCTTTCTATTGTAGCATTAAATTATTGCTTACTAGTGTGTATCAGAGGTTGGCATCACAACAAGGAGGTCTAAAAACCTCAAGTTTGACTTTTGTTTCATCCAAATCAAACACCAAAGGCCAAATCTATATCCATTTGAAGTTTGGAAATGCAGCTACAATTTAGGCATCATAATTATGCAGGTGATTTCAAACAATGATATCTCAATGAATCCGGGGTAGAATTTTGTGATCTACATAGTGGTATAGGTGGTTTCTGATTTCAATGTTTGAAGTTTTCAAAAAATTGCTTAATCTAATTTTTGCAACTTCCAAGGTTTCATTCCGGCTCATATAGATTCTTTTAAGGTGTACTTTTTTTTGAAATTGCACATTTTTCTATATTTTACAATGATTCTGTTAATTTATAGTGACTATGATTAGAAATTATACTTTCATAATTTGGATTCTTTTTCAATTTTAAAACGTAGACCTTAGTTTGTGTACTATCCTAAAAAGTTTTCTCCCACGATTGGATTCTTTACTAGGACCTATTAGACCCGTTTTGATGATTTTGAGGTCCAAATATCTATTATTCTTGATCTTGGCAAGTTGATTATTTGTTTATCGCACCTTTTCACTTTCCCTGAGCTCCAAATTAAATTTGAGCCCTTTTCTCATGGGAGAGGTTGTCAATGGCAACATGTCCTTGGGACATGTCACCAATGGCAATGTGTCCCTTGGTTTTTGGGCCCAATTTTTTTCTGGGGCCTGATGTCAGGATTTTCTTTTATGGTCAACCTAGACCAAATTTGAATCTCAAAATGATGGAGTTATAAAAACCCTTATCTCTCCTCATTTTGGATATCACAACCATACTCAAGCATTTGTAATCAAGTTATCAAGATTTTCAAGAATTCAAGAGAAATCAAAATTGAATTCAAGATTTGAAGACAAGCACCCAGGATCAAGATCTCCAAGTCTCCAATTCTTCAAGATCATCCAAGTTAAAGGAAATCTTCTCTAATTGATGCAAGTTTCTCTCCCATGATGGAAAAGTAGAGAAATTCTCAATCAAGAAAGAAGATCCATCCTTCAATCTTTCTTCTTTCTCCTTTTGAAGTGTTATCAAGCATATCTACATTCAAGATCTAGGAGTGCATTCATAGATGTATGCATTTTTTAGGGAATCCTTGATTCTACATATCATTCCAAGGTCAACTCTTTGGATCTCAAGCACATTCAAGCATCTTCATGAATATGAGCGATTTCTACATCTGTTTATGAGGTTTATGCAAGGTAAATCTATTATTTTCGTACCTATTTACTTTCTTTTATGTTATTTTATCTCATTTCTAAGGTTGAATCCTGAACAGGGGTTTGACCAAGGAAAACCCCTCTAGCCAACCTTTTTCCCCATTTTTTTGTGTGCAGGAGCATGTTATAGAGCTATCAAATTAGATCTGGACAGATCAAGAACAATTAGATGATCTATGAAAAATTTAGATGAAAACACTAGGAAGATGATGTCATTACCACCAATTTCTTGCCATTTTGAGCACAAACTTTAGTCACGGGTAGGTTCTATCTTCTGGATTTCATTTCTATACATTTTTATTCTCTGTCTGTCTATTACAATCTTTTTTTTACCAATTTTTCACTGACTTTCCTAGTTAATAATTTACATTACTACATCTTATCATTCTCCTTTCATCAATTACATATTTTAGAGGAGGATAATTGTCCCACTTAGTGTTTGAGTCTCCTCTTGAACCTATTGGGTGGGGCATCTTCCTTCCTAGATGTGAAATTTATGGAAAGGGAAGTGATATATCCATGTGGATTTTCCTATTCTTCCATTTTCTTTATGCACATCTTTGGTGAACCCGACTCATAAAATTTCCAATTCTAATTTGGTGTTTAGATCTACATTTTATGCATTACATTAATCATATCTTTTCTATATTATATGAATTTATATTGGATGCATGCTTTATGTTAGATGTATTTTTCTTTAAACAAATTACTATTTTGCTTAATTTAAATTGCATACCTCTTTCAAATCTTAATTTTTCATTTAGATCTATCTTTCTTTCATTATCTTAATTTTTCATTTAGATCTATCTTTCTTTCATTATCTTGTGCATGAGTGTTATCACTTTGAGTCCTACTTATAGAATTCCAGTTAGGAGAAGTCGTAGACTTATGAGGTCCTTCGATACCAAGCCTTTTATTTTTCTTAGGAATCTTGATGAGACCAACATGCATACTAATGCCATTAATAATATTATGGAGAAAAAATCTTCCCATTATTCTCATGATGAAGATGAGGCCTTAAGAGTCCCTCCTATGCAAGTTCAAAATATTTCCAATGAATTTGAAAAATTTGAACAATGGTTAGGACAAGACAACTCTAATCCTAAGGTCATTTCCATTGTAGAAGGTTTGAGGAAAGTAATTCATAATGATGAGTATGATGTTAATATCCTATGTAGTATATTTCATCTCATTGATAAAAATGTTAAGCCTATTAGAGATTGTGCTCAATATGTAGGTTTCATTCCACATACCACTAGTGTTGAGACCTCCATGCCTATTTCTACCTCCATTCCTAGTGTGTCTACTTATGCTCCCCCTATCATAACAAATTTCACTCAAAATATCAATCCTACACATGTTAGCATTCCTAATCCTATTATTCCCACTATGTCTACAATTATGCCATGTGTCTCTTTATCTTCATCAATTCCCACTTACAATAGTGTTGCTTTTCCATATTCTACCATTCCTTCCATTTATCATGATTCTCCAAATATTTCAAAATCTCCCTCTACCGATTCTACCATTAGTAGCTTGGCTCAAACTGTCTTCCTTGCGATAAGAAATTTATTCAATGATCCAATATAAGTTCAACATTCCTACTTGTGACATTGCTAGTCCTTTGTCCTTGGATATCATTTATTTAGTTATTCCACACTACATGGAGATTCTTCATCTTAAGACTTATAATGGTAATGGTAATCCTTTGACCCATGTCAAAACCTTTCAAATATTGTGTAGTGATTTCTCTCGTGATCATAGGTTCATTACTAAATTGTTTACTAGAACCTTTCGAGATAAAGCCTTGCAATGGTATTGCTCTTTTCCTCCTTATTCCATTGATTCCTTCCAAATTATTGCCAATGCTTTCATCCAACAATTTAAAAATAATATCATTCTTAAGATTTCTTTGATTGATTTACTGATCCTTGAGGATATGCACCTCCTCCTTGAGGGACTTAACTCCCTCTGAGAGCTTGAGATAACCATCATAGGCTTTCACAACAAATTGGATGTCGTCAGTGTCATGTCCTTCCATGGCCTCATCTTGATAGCTATTAGAGATATGAGTAACTAAGTCATTCTTAGGTACACATTGATAGAACTAAATATTTCCTTCTTGCAAATCATCCTTGGGTTTGGTTGAAACCATTCTTTAATTTGAATCCTTCCCCTCGTTGCCCACCTAAATCCTATGAATTCTCTTGTTGTTGGTCTCACCCAGCTCAACTAAAATGTTTGGTAGTGCCCTTGGGTGTTCTTGTTTTGGGTAATTTACATGTATGTTTATTAATTCATAATTTTTGCCAAAATCTCAAAAACATAGACCATTGAAGTAGAAATAGATAAATGTTTCTTTCTTCATATCCTATCTTGGAATTCCAATACTTTCAACATGAAACTTTTTAGTCATCTCTTCCTAAGGGGAGGAATGCTATTAAATTGATGCAAGTGGCTCATCTAATTGTGAGCATTCAGTACATTAATTCATTGATCTAGATCTCTACAAGAGCATTGATACTTGTTTTAGCACCTTTGTTAAACCAACCTTTGATATAATCCTTTCCAACTATTGTTGTGGGTAAAATAAATTAGTAGGGAAAGGGCATTTTAAGTCCTACATTCTTCTTCATGATCATTTTACTTGGGTATCTTATTGCACCCTATTGTTAATACCCATTTCATGTATAATTTGTAGACTCCTTTTGTATACCACTCCTCGAGATGTACTTAAGGGGATGTGGTAGTGTAGTCATGTATTCACCATTTACTTAATCTTACTTAGGTTGTTGGTTTCTAAATTAGACACATTAACTATTTTTATTTTTGTGTAATTGAGAAATTAGAAAAGTCAAGAAGTTGTACTAGCTAGAAAATTGCGTAGTCAACATTTTATTAGATTAATCACATTAAAGTGTGATATATTATATGGTGAATAGGATTATTTCTAAGGTTAAATTTAAGATTTATAAGTTCATAGGATTCCTCCCTTTGCAATTTCATATGGTACAATTTGGAGGATGGGTGATGAATGAGAATATGAGATATTTTTAATAGATTATCTCCATGAGAAAAACATATTCAAGAAGTTATGCAAGGATATTATTGATGTAATATAATTATGTTATTTTCTTGTCATTTGAGTATAAATCTATAACATTTTGTTTGTGCATATAAAGTTTTATTAAGTAGCTATAATTCCATACCTTTTTATATCTAGATTGAGCTCATATTTATTTTTGGCATGACATGACGATATGTTCCATCTTCCCTTCTGACATGGTATAAGGGTCTTTCCAATAGAAATAATGATCTATTTTGGGGAGGCCACCTATCTTTAAAAGATATATTTTAGACTTAGTTTATTAATAGGAAAGCATGTTATTTAAGCTATTTTTAGTTGGAGGATGTATTTTGAAAGTTTGAGAGACATTTTTGAATATTGCTAATTTATCTAAGTGATAATTTTTTTCAAACACATTATTGAAATGGTGAAATTAGGACAATCATGCCATTTATAGTTTTCTACTCATAGTAGTGAATTATGTTTAATTCAATTACATATCAACGAGTGACACATTTTTACACACTAGGTTTTGCTTATACCATGATCCCTATCCATTTCTATCTCCTTTCAATTACACACATTTCCATGTAGCCTTGAGATCATTGTTTCCACACCCAAGCTCATGTCCATGCAACTTGAGATTGATACAACAAAATATGGAAACCAATCTTAAATTCAAGTATTTAGATCCAAGTTTCAACTTTTCCACCTCTTCCTTCTAGCTATTATTATTTGACTTGGCATACATTTATGTGACATGTTGTGATGTGTTTTTATCTAAAGACATTCAATATACCATTAGTTCATAATCTAAAATACAAGTGATTGCAAGTAGAAATCATTATAGCATACTTCAATTTCCAAGGGACAAAGAATCAAAATCTCTATCATATGCATATAGAGCACTTACAATGTTTTATAAATTGCTTTTGAATATTCACTCAAAGTCATAAAGTGGATCAAAACATGGATTTGACATTTTAGAACTTAATCTTAAGGAATTTTTTGTTCGCCAATCTAGATGTATCCTCAACAATCAAAGATTAAACCCATGGTTTTTAGGATTAAACTAAATAGTTATATTCCAAGACTTTCTTTAGATTAAAGGTCATAATTTTTAAATAATGTATCAATTTTAGAGCCAAGTGTGTCATTCCTCTCATTTGATTCACATTTATTTACTTAAATCTAAAACTAATCTAAGACAATTATTTACATTCATTTGCTAGCCTAGATTATTTATAAATAGAGCAATCTATTTTCTTAAAATATGCAATTTTCAATTGTGATTAAAAAATGTTTAGATACCCTGATATGTTTTAGTTATAAGATTTACAAATAAAAATCCAAACTTACAAAATCTAATGATAAATTTTGTTACACAAAATATGATTTCATCATTTTTATTGGAGTTTGAACATTATTCTTCTATTGATCTTCTAACTTAAACAATTTTAAAATTTAATTCAATATTCTTACTTTTTTATATATTAAATAATTAAATATCATTCCAATTTAAATATTAAAAAAATAAAAAAAATATTATTCCACTTATTAATTATTTTCACAATATATCAAAATTTTGTAAATATTTTTTTAATAATTCTAATATTTTTAATTAAAAAACTTCACCAATAATTGAAAAAGCTTTTGCTTCCTTTTTGTACTTTATACCATAAAACAAATAAAAAACTTAAACATAGATGATCACTTTGAAGAACCAAACAAGTGCCATGTAGTGGCTACTACTTGCCTTTAGTTTTGTAATTAGTTATAATCTATAATTTAATAATTTAATAATATATGTTTTTAAATAGATAATTCTTGAATTGTTATAATTAATTGTAATAATTATATATTTTTTTAGTTTTGTAATTAATTATAACCTATAACTTAATAATTTAATATAGATAATTATTGAATTATTATAATTATTTGTAATAATAATATTTTTTCATTTTAAAGTTGAGTAATAAGTAAACTGTTCTCTTTGAAAATAGAAAATATAATAATGATAATTTATTGTTATATATTAAATATTTAATTATGTAATAATAAATAAGATTGATAATATCAATATTAGTATTTTATAATAGTTATATTTATATAATTATTTTTATTAATAATTATAATACATATTGAGGTTGTGCTTTACATCTATTGTCTCCTCTTTAAATCTAAATAATCTAAAAATATCAATTATTAATAAATGTCCTAAATTATTAATTTTAAATTTTGTTCAAGTCAACAAAACCAAAATAAATGGCTAAGTTATGCAGTAAAAATGTGGCATTCAGTTTTATATTCCCAGAATTTGGTGTATAAGACTCAATTTATTTTAACCAATCATATCATCAATAAATAACTTTTACAATTTATTAACTTATAAAATGTGCATGTGAAGTATAGAAAAGATAATTTTTTCCACACAATAAGAAATATATTTAAATTTAATTGGTGATGATTGGTCCAAAAAGCTCATTTAATCACTAGTTAAGACCAACAATCAAAAAAATGATGCAATAGTACTTGCTTAGCCTAGGGGCAAGTACTAATAAGGGCTTAAACATAGAGAATCACTTTAAAGAACCTTTGAATTGTCTTCTCAAAACAGTATTTAGTTATTTATTTCACTAACTTTTGATTTCTTAATTTTGTATTGCAAAGTTAATCCGATCTTATATTCCAAAATACAGCCATATATCTCACAATTTTGTATTGCAAAGTTAATCTTATCTTATATTCCAAATTACTTGCATACATCATAAATATCCATACAAATTTGCCCTGTTTTGTTTAAACAAGACTTTCTTAAAATTTATAATACCTTCAGAATTCATGTTGCATATTGCATGCCCAAAGCTGCATACAGTACCTCACTCGCACTGACAATTTGGTGATTCTGCAGTGTCTGACAATTCAGTTCATCTGTATCTAGGGGATACTCTTCTTTCATACAATTGTAAGAAGAATTATTAAAACTCAATATAAACCCAGAAAAAAACTTATTTCTATATCTTTGCGAAAGATCTTACACAAAGAAAAACAATCTCACATGAAAAGAATAAGGAACATGATTGGGAAAAAAATCCACCGAGCTAAGTCAATCATGCAGGCCTAAACATTGATCAACACTCTGGAAATCTAGAAAGGACTGTAACAGCTTAGGAGAAGCGAATAGCTTTGCTAAGAATCCACATTACAAGAGAGAATTCAAAGGCGAAGAGTGTGTGCAGCAAACCACGATCCAGAACAAATCCAAACAGTGTGATGCCTCCATTGTTGTGCTGTAAATATGTCACTGCACAAAATAAAGCAAACTTTAATCACAAGCCAGATACATGCAATACCTGTCTATGACTATGAATTAAGCATCAACATGTAAAGTTTCAAATCACAGTACTACAAGCTTTTGTTTTTTTAGATCTGAGGCAGCAAGATGTTTTCTCGATAGTTTTGGATGCCTGAATTAGATTTCTTCAATCCAGTCATCAAAAATTATTGATAAAAGGATTTTGCTTGTTTTGTTTAGTGCTCAAGAACATGATGAACTTCAAATCCACAAGAATAGCAGATAGCTTATGTAGAGATCCTCACAAAGTCCTTAAAAAGGTGATATTTGTATCTCCTCTTTCTTGTCTGTTCAAGAACTTATGTCTGCACTGTAATTTTACTAAAATATAAGGAAACTGAAGTAATAGGATCAGCATTTTGTTAGTAGGCTTGAGACATATTATCTGACTTTTGGAATATCTTTAAGAATTAGAGATCAGGACATGGATTGTGATTTTTTGTATATTAAAAAGGGGAGATAAGGAACAGAGTGGTGGAATAGTCTAATGAATCAGAAGTAAGATTGGTTATGACAATCATAATTTTCGTTTTCCTCTAAAAGAAAAGAGGCCCCTATATTCTGTGATTATGTCATGCAGGGTGCTAGAAGAGAAAGCAAGATGGCACAGACATAAGCAGGAATTGGATGAATCATTGATGAATCCAAAAATTGTTGCCCAAAAGTACTTGGATGTCAACAATGCTCAATGAAACACAGAATGAGATAGTTCCAGTTAAGAAGAGGTCAATAGCACAAACTATTGTAGGTTATCTGTATACTAGAAAGATTCCTCTGGAGTTCTGACTGGAAGAGATATTGCCACAGATCTAAGGCAAAGGGCAACTGGTAACAAATTTCATTAAATTGTTTTTTCTCTATACTTGAAAGATTCCTCTTGAGTTCCGAGCGGTTGAGATATTAGCACAGATCAAAGGAAAGGGGCAACTGATCACAAATTTCATTTTAATATTTTCAGAGACACTAATTTCATTACATTTTATTTGCTTAAGTTATACTGATAATAGATCATCTAGTATGATCTATAATTAATATAAAAATCAACACAACGTTTTATTCAAAATCTTTCCAATTCAAGATATAACAAATATTATGTTTAATGAAATAAATCTATTCAGTGAAAATCACTTACCAAATGCTTGTCTAATCTCAAAGGCAGCTGAAGCATCCTTGGATGGAAACATGAAAAACACCTCAGATGTCTCTGAATCACTGGCAGAGTCAACACAGGAGAAAGGATTTACAGAACTCTCTACATGTGACTGAGGTGATGGTAAATTTTCTGTCTGAGGATAAGAGGAGCCATAGGAGGTGCAGGTAGCCAGTACATGCCATCTTGTAGCCACAGAAGCTGTTCCTTGAGCTCTGTGTGTAATTTTTGCAGCTCCCAACAAGCAAAGTAAGAAACCAGTGACTTGGACTACAGAACAGACCTGAACAAATCAATATAACCAAACCTTAGATTCTAATGTCCAACCAGACAATTCTCTCACTTGAATTGAGACACAAGTAATGAATAATTATCCTATTTTTATTAACAAAAAAATCATTAATCCGTTTAATTCAGGGGGCATTGCCCTCTAAGGTACCTTGTTTGATGATACATATTGCAATCAAATGAATGAAAATTAATCCATTGAATTAGCAGGTCATTTCTAGCAAACAGTGTTACATCATACATTCATGCATTTAGAAAATTGTGTCCTGATCCTCTGCCCTAATTGCTCGTCGGAACAAAAGCTATGCAGAGAAAAAGGAGAGCAGAATTTGAAAAAGGATGAAAGAAAAACACGAAGAGAATACATACCACTAAATCTCCAGAATTGAAGAAATTGATCCTGGTGCGAGAGGACAATGTCATCAGAAGAGCGGCAAACTGACTGATGGTAATTGTAAGCAAAGAAGCAAGAACAAAAAAGCGGAAACGATGGCTGGTAAGAAACAATTGATGCCTAATTCTCATGTGCTCCTTCAAAATAATACTAACATCAGAACTGTACTCTTCAAGAAACTTCCTGAAACCATCGAACCGAAGAATTTGCAGATGACATGTCAAGCGGAACAGCATACAAACTAGAAGGTAGACACCGGTTCTGTAAAGCCACGACATAATAACAGCCGTAAAGACTACCACAGTGCTAAGGATCTGGCCACTGATGAAGGGAATTGAGACGGTTACAGTTGAGTACCATAAAATTTTGTGAATAATTTCAATAATGAAGGAGGGAAGGAGAATCCAAGCTAAAAGTTTGAAAGCTTTATCAAGCTCCTTTGTGTACCCTAGTTGCACTTGAGCAGTGTCGTCACAGAGTTGGTCCAAGAACAAGAATTTTCTGAGCCCGTATTTTCGCAGGTAGCGGGAAAGGCAAATAAAAGAGATGGAAGCAAGGATGCACTGAGGAATCTGAACGAGCTTATCAAAGGCATAACCTTGTTTATCACATTTAGGGCATTTTACAAAGAAAGAACTGAAAAAAGGAACACAAATTGTAAAAAATATAAACAGAATCACTGAAAATGCTCTGCTGAATCTGGTGGATTGATCAAGTCCCCAACAGCGAAGGCTTGTCCTGAAATGCCTCAGTTCATCTCTGCGGTTCGAGCTGGATCTTTTATACTCCTTACTCAGGAGGGAAACCTCGCCGCTGTTGCAGCCGCTGCCCTCCTCCTCATCTTTAACCCTCTCCTCTAGGAGTACAATTCCAAGATCCTCCATTTCTACACTGGTTTCTAAACCAAATAATTACAACTGCCTCTGCTGAGCCCCATTGAAAATGAAGCCTATATAAGAAATTCATGGCTTCTCTACAGAATAAGATTCCAAGCAAACCCAAGAAAACGAAGTTCTTGACAATACAGTGAAAGGATTCAACCGACCAAGAAAATGCATAAAATTAAAATGCAATCTGTTGCCCTCTTTGGTTTTCCTTTGAAATTCTTTATGTTTTTAAGTTAAGAAGCAACTGTGGAAAAAACTAAAGTAATACTCCAGCTTAAGATGCGTAGAGAGATTCTTGCATGTTTCTTCTTTCTTCAGTGCTTTGGCATTTCGGCTTTTGCTTTTGAGCCAGAATGTAGCTTTCCAACCAGGCCTCAATATGCCATTCTTTTTTCTTCTAAACAAGACAATATTTCCGTCCAAAATAACACTCTCTTTTTAATTTATTATTTATACCATCCTGCTCATCTCTGAAAGATGAACAAGTGAAACCTTTGGTAAGATTTGGCTGTGAAGTTATCCAATAATGCATATCAGTGGAAGGGGAGTATCAACATGAAATAAAAAATGATAAAATAAATAATATTCTAGTCAACAAGAATGCAAAGCATGTAAGTCAGTGATCACAATAAAAGTATTAGAAGTGTCTAAGAGACTAAAAACACAATAATCAAAAGTAAAAATTTTCTTAAATAAACACAAGTAAATGTAAAAATGGTCTAAGTGGTGAACTAGCTAGGAAATAAATTATTTATGAACTATGTCACATTCACACCAACCATTTGCTTTCCCTCTAGATCCCTTATGTGCAACTTAAGGAGTAAAGAAAAAGATGCGAAAGACAAGTCTTGACTACAAGATTTGATGAGGTATTCATGTATAACAAAATCCCTCTATTAAGGAGAGATTGAGAAAACATAGTGGGAAAACCTCCTCCCAACCCCATGAGAGAATGAAGTGAGAAGAGCTAGGTAAATATCCTCGAAGGAATGATGTCCCACACCACCATGAGATCTTGTAGATGAAAGTACCTCCTCTAAGTGAAGGGTTTGGTGGAAATATCGACAACTTTCTCTACTAAAGGGCAATTGTGCAAATCAAGGACCTACTCGTGTATCAACTCCCACATAAAGTGCATGTGGATCTTGATGTGTTTGGTTCATTGATAATGGCTTATGAGTTTTGATATCTAGATGGAACTTGTGTTATTCCAATAGATAATGGCTTTGAAAAATAAATTCCAAGCTCAATGAGGACATTATGGAGCCAAATAGCCTTAGAGGTGGTATTTACAATCCTCAATAGTCAAGCTAAGTCAACAAGTGAATGATGGTGTGTTGATTCTTCTCTACCAATGAATGGGACTAGAACCAAGGTAAATGTTGTAGCAAGGTGTGAACTTATAATTATCGAGCTCACTAGCCCAATCAAAGTCTATGTATCTAATCAAATAGAAGCTTGCACTTGTCATTAGGGAACCCCAAATCTATGAGTTTCCTAGATATATTAAGGAATGTGTATAATTGGTTTTTAATGAATCTCATTAGCCATGCTAACTGCAAGGGGGGGATGAATAAAGTAGATGAGGTTTCCTACAAATTGGCAAACAATGTAGCATCAATCAATAGAATGGAACACTTGAACTCAAGTTTGAATCCTAGTAGAAATGGAGTCAAGTTAGGCTCACAGTCATCCATATAAAATTGAGCAAGGAGAATTTTTTTCACAACCAATGCTTTCATCCAAATGGCCTTGCCTATGTACCCATTCTTCGGAATCAAAGGCCTCATTATTCACACACAAGTAATAGAAAAATCACATTCTCATATCCAAGATAAGATCTTTGAGCTCACTTTTCAACTAAAGCTACTCATGGATTTTATGCTTACAAATTAACCTAATTACAATGATATCAATGCATTCCAAATTGAAGACATTGAAAATTGACCCTTTTTTCATCACCAACCTTCTTCATTGCTTATTCATATCCTAATCAATCCTAAACCATCCTGATCTAACCCTAACCCATCTTAATTAATCCTAATTATCACTTCCTAATTCATCCTCATAATTCCAAATTCATTTATTGATCTTACTAATATCCCTTCTCTCGCATATTAATTAAATAATATTTATTATGTAATTTGTTTATATTTTTCTTCTGTTCTAATTAAAGATCAATTGGGCTAGGGCCCAAACCCCCCCCCAAAAAAAGTAACATCAAGTCATACAACAGTTCCAAAGGAATTCATGAGCAGTAAATTCAACCAACAAAGAATAAACCGGCAACTAAAACAACGAGAGTCCAAAAACTACACATAAGAAACTAAATAGAAGGGAGATGAAATTCCTTCCACTCCTCGTTGAGTTCTTGAGTGTATCTAGAAAGGAAGTCTTTCTGGGTTGACGCATAGAAACATTTGGACCAGGTCCCTCATTTGCCTAAATAAGTCCCTCTTTCGCCTAAATAAGTCCCTCTTTCGTTGGATGGGTAGAATTCAGCTGAGTCTCCTTGCATTTTCTCCTTTTGGTCTTCCTGTAAAGTGTTGAAGGAGGAGGTCATTTTATGCATCATTTCCTTGTTGAACTTGACCACATCACCAACTTTTTGTTAATATGGCTTTGATTCGCTTTGACATTACCCAAAGCCCTAATCATTTCCTATTTTTCCTCATCAGATGGGATGAGGGATTTCAGCTCTCAAATTTGGTCCTCCATTATGCCCTAGTTATACAATTTTTGCGCCAATTCATTTGCCACTTCCTACATGCGGGTATCCATATTAGTGTCAAACTAGTCACTGGCTTTAGCTTCAACCTTAGCAATTACTTCCAATCTATTAATTTTCTTTCTTTCCATGTCAAGTTAGGCAATTTACCACTTAATAATAGTGTTTTGACGGTGGTAGAGAACTCACAACTTATCAACCTTGTTCACAATAAGATATCATTTCTTCTATTGATTAAACAATTTCAATTATTTAATTAATTAATCACTTTCCTTAATTATTCTTATCTTTCAAGAATAATTAATTTCATAATCATTTAATTGTCTAACATTTTCTCTATGATCAAATTTATTCACCATCTACATTTCCATCTTTGTTAATAAATGAATAAATATTCATTTACTCATGCTTTTCTCACAAAAATAAATAATTTTAATTATGTATTCCTCCTTTTCTACTCACACCTCCACTCTCTTTCAGTCTTTTCCACTTGTCTTTGGATTCCTTCCAGCCAATTCCCTACTCTCATCCTATCTTTGACAAATTTACTCCTACCCAATCCTAGCTATCCATTCCTTCTAGGTTGGATTTAAACTCCACTTTCCATTTCTCTCCCTCCAAATCTATAATTAAAACCTCTCCATCTATTTTCTCTTTAGCCAGACTTCATGAGCACTTCTTTTACCAATCTTTTATTCTACTTGTAGGTTTATGAGGGCAATACTACTTTTAGTTCAGGAGGAGATTCATGAATAATTAGTTGGAAATATGTGTTGTGGTATTGTCATTGATGTCATCCCTTAACATTATGTTTTTTTGTCTAGCTTTGGTTGTCATTTTGTGGGGAGAGTGTTGAAGGTATGATGTGATGTTGTGTTTATCCTCACTGTTGTACATTATAAAAGATGAAATTGTTGGAAAAATGATTATGTTTTTTTGTAGTTTCCATAGAATGCAAAAGATACTGCATATGGTTGATATTTTAAGTTATTCTCTATTATAGATGTCCATCATACACTTGGTGTTGACATATATACTCAGTATGTTGTGATGGTACTGATTATTTCCTTGCAGAGACATTTTTCAAATAATGTCTATGGATTGTGGATGTTTCTATCCAGGATGATGTTGTTCACTTGTGTTGTTGATTGGAAGTATTGCCATGATGATGTAGTGTAAGGTTGGATTTTTGGTTGAGAGCAAAGATTGATTTCATAATTACATCATATTAAGATGAGGAGTAGAAGCATTGAGATAAGGATCAAAGCATTAAGATGAGGATTAGAAGTGTTGAGATGAGGATTAGAAGCATGCCAATGTTGTTTTGATACTACAAGATTTTTATCTCTCCTTCTTCTCTTAGATGAGAAATTATTACAAGGATGTTTTGGTCATGCAAGATGTTGAAATGTGAAATTGTACAAAAGAGCTTCGTTGGCTTCCCAAAAGAATGCTTTGCATTCCTCTACATTGTTTCTAAGGTCTTGTATTTTGGAGCATATATTTTGTGTGTTGTGGATGATGTACTCCTATTATTTTAGGTCCTTGATGTTTTGTGGATGGCTTTGGTGTATGCAGTGTGTTGGCAATTTGGGTATCTATCAAAATTGGTCCAAAAACTACTTTGCATTTCTCTACATTGATGTTTCTAATGTTGCAGTTGGGAGGGAATGTTTATAATGTTTGTGCATTATTTCTATTCCAATATTTGATAATTTAGTTTACCACAAGTATGTTTATGGTGATGTGTTTCATAATTGTGTTTCCTAGCCTTCCATTTATGAAGAAGTATGTATAAGAAGGGTTGTGTAAACTTGGTCAACATGAAGATATGAAGTATGTATTTAGGAATGATACATTCTAATTTCAAAGAACATCTTTACGTGGTCTACATGGAAATGGTCATTCATTCTAGTGCTATATTATATTTGAAGTTGGTTTCCTATGTAACTTGTGGATGTCTAGTTTGCAATGTCTTTCTTCCTGCTTATGCTTTAATTTGGGGTTTGCACCAGCATTAAAGATTGTCATGTGTTGTTTTGGAGCTATTCTATTAATCAAGATGATCCAAATTGTGCAAATTTAGTTTGGTTATTTTTTTGGGCCAGTTGGTTAAGGGTTACACACTACATCTATGCATTACCTTGTTTCTAACTTTGGAAGATGTGCATCGATATATTTAATGCTATTTTTATAGGGGAAATCTACACAAGCTCAACAATAAATTAGTAGCACCGAATTATCCAAATTAATCAAACTACTAATAACCATAAAATACCTTATAAATGATATAAGATAAGCATAAACTTAATGAATTGAACTCTTGCACCCATGCCCTTGAGGAGGAATAAATGGTTAATCCTAAGGCTTTTATTAAAAACATCATTGATACTATGGAGGGTTATTTCATGACTGAGCAGGACAATCTTAACATTGGGGAGAAGACCAACCCTGATATCTTGGCCACTGATGATGTTTTTATTAATGAGGCTGAGGGAAAGGTTAACCTTGATCATGAGGCTAAGGAGGAGGGTAATAATACTGTTAAGGAGGTCAACAATGTTGTGGATAATACTGTTGAAGACTCTAGTAAAGAGAGCCTAAGGGCTATGGATGAGGAAAAGCCGGATTCTATTGATTCCCCCAGCTCTAGTAAGGAGAATAAGAAGGATGACAGTGAGAGAAGCTCTGACAGCAAAAGGTCCCACTCTTTTAAGGAAGATCTCAGAGAGATGGATTCTCATGTTAAAAGATCTATTGTTATGAATCCTCTTCAAATTGCTAAGAATAAGTCTATCTATAGCTACAATCTGGACAAATAGGAGTAGAATGATCTTGTTGAATTGAAGAACATGTGTATCAAGATGGAAATAAAGAATATTATGCTGGAGGAAAATATTGATAATCTCAGGAAGGAGGTAGCTTCTAATGCTAAAGTTGATGTTTTTGAAAAAAGTTGTAGAGATAGCCATGGTTCCCATTAATGAGAAGACAAGCAAGAATGAAGCTATGCTAAAGAATATGCTCGTTATGTAAAATTCTGGAATGAAGTCTACTTTGGAGAACTTGAATACTTTAAGTAGTGTGCTGGAAGGTAAAAAAGATGGCTCCATGATTGATAAAATCAATTTGACTGTTCCCAGTCAACATATGGGGCCGGGAACTAGAACTAGGTCGAATATTAAGAAGAAGATTAAGGTTGAGGATCAGGATATCATGAAGCTGAAAGACTCAATCAAGACTATGCAGAGTCAGCTGGAGGAATCAGAGTGCTTCTTGAAGACTCTGACCTGATCATGGTGCTGGAGGACTTTTTGGTTTCACCTTGCTGATGGTTTTTTGTTGCTTTGACTAGTTTTCCGCACTTTTTGCTTTTTGAAGTTAGTTTTTATTGAATATCTGGGAAGTGTCCCTTTTGTAGACTGTTCCTTTTTGGGATAGTTCATTGTCTTTTTGGTCTATCATGCCTATCTTTCTATATCTTTGTTAAAGGGTTTCAGGGCCCCTTCAAAACCTATTTTTACCGTAATAAAAAACATAATGAATTGAAAATAGGATAAACAAATTCAAAATTCAATCCTTATACCTTACTTATTTACTTCTATCACTTCTCTGCACTCTTTGGGATGTAGATATCTGGCACTCAAAGTTGGTTTTTGTAGCATCCTGACTTAGAGCTTTGAGAATATGAGATAAAATGATATCTTGATAATACTGAAAATAGAATGAAAGCATGAAGTTGATTAATAATCTGCATTCCCAAAATGGGTTTGAAGGCGGGTTTATATAGATTTTTGAAATTGAATGAATGGTCGAGATTGATTTGAGAAAATCAAGATCAGTGGTTGAGAAAAATGGAGACTAATTGATTTTCAAAGTGATTTTGGCAATTTTTTGGTTACACGATGAGATAAGAGAATTTGTTTCCATTTTCAACTGAGTTGATTTGGGAAAAAGATGAGCTAATAGAAATTAGAAGATTTTAAGGATTTGGAAAATATTAGTTTCCAAAAATACAATATTAAGAGATTTTTGAGGATTTAATGCAATTTTGAAAATGATTTTTTCTCTTTTATGATTTATTTGAAATCAGAAATTTGATTTTATTTTTTGCATTTTTTAATTTCAAATTTTGAAATTAAACTAAAATTAGAAATGAAATGAAATTAGAATGAAATTTAAAATGAGGAATTTGAATTTGGAAGAAAATGAAATGAAATTAATTTAATTGGAGAAATTAAATTAGTCAATTCAAATAATTTCAAATAATTATTTAAATTGTGGGACAATAGAAATTGAATTGAATTTAATGATAAAGACCACTTAATTAAATGTTGATTAATTAAATAATATTAATTATTAAATTAATAGAAGGGGAAGTGATTAAATGATGTTGTGATAGGATTAATGAGGAATTAGGGTGAAGAATGTTAATTAGAAGAATAATTATAATTGATTGAATAATTAAAGAACTATTTAATATATAGAGGAAAAATTAGTATTTATTGATCACTCATAAGCATGTGATGATTTTAGGTGTCTATATTTTTCCCCTCTTTGATACAATGTCATTTTGAGTGTTGTGTCAAAGAATGTCTGATTCAAATCTTGCCCCAACATTGTGTCAAAGAATGACTTGTTTAAATTTGAAGCAATTGGGGATTTTTTGTGGCAACGACAGGGACAAGATCTTCTTGAATTATGTAAGGATTATAGTGGATGAGGAGGAGGGTGAGAAGGAGGAGGGAGCCAAATTAGTAAGGAGGGTTTGCAAGCGAAGAGACAAGGTTTCCCTACTAGAGGGAGAGGATGAGGAGGAGGTTTCTAGCTAGCATTGGATCATCTTCCTTTAGATTAGATGAGGGGAGCAATAGTAGTGGTAGTAGTGATGATGGAGGAGAAGAGGAGGATGTGGCAGTTGGGGTGGCAGAGGAGATGGGGATGTTCCTATAGGTGATGATGTGGCTACCATCCTAGAGATAGGTATTTCGATAGAGATAGCGACACTTCGAGGCCAAGTGGGAGAGCTGACCGGGAGATTGAAAAGAGCTGAGATTGAGAGGGATTATACTAGGATTCAGATAGAGAGAGTAGAGATGGATCATATTTCCACCATTGAGTCATTGACTAGGGTCGGTATCATAGAGGTGGCCCACTAGGTAGTTCACATTATAGAGGAGATGGTGCACTAGAGGAATGCTTATGAGTTATTTGTTCTGCCAAGTAAATGCCTAGGGAGCTATCATTCCCAAAGGTGATCAAAAGGTAGCACTGATGTTACTAGACCTATAAGGAGACTGCCTCCTTCACCCAAAGAAGGACCTTCTTTTCAGCAAGTTGGATGTGTTGTCGTTGATGTCAACATATCATTTTGGTCACCAGTGTAGTACACTCAGAGGTTAGGTCAACTTTAGTGGCTAAAGGGAATTGGTTGTGCACATTAGGAGATGTTGTAAAGATTATATTCTTGGTCTTTGTCAAGTTACAGAGGTGCACATGAAGATTTGGATGAGTTATGAGGTCAATTATGGTGACTGGCTCTTATAATGTTTGCTAGTGTTGAGAGGGTGACAAAGATTGGTTTGGTGTGCACTTCTAGGATGATATTTTTGTCTATGCATCAATGAGTATGTTTGGGACATTCTGGTGTGTCCTCAGTTCAATATGTTCATAGTCTAGAGGTCTGCAAGGCATTTTTTAGGTATTATAGTTGAAAGTGACAGTGTTCTTGGGGTTCGGTATGAGTGATGTTGATGAATTCAAAGGTTTGAGTGGCTTTGAATATTTGTGTGTTCTTTATGATGCCTATGGATGTTATCGGGTTGTGTGCCTACTAATTTGGTGGTTTGCATTGACTGTGGTGATCAAGTTTGGAGGAATTTTTAGTTGGTGATATTTTCTTATGTTCTTAGTTGATTTGATCAGTAAATCATTTTTATGAAGATCGAGGAGTGATTTATAGATGTGTTATCAACTCAAGGGTCTTTATATCAACTGTTGCTATATTTTGGTGGTCAACATGCATTTGAATTTTGATTATTTTGGTTTGCCGATTTGAAATTTGAATTTGCATTTTTTTGACCTTGTTTAATTTTCAAGGTTGATGATTAATATATGATTTTGGGGAAAAAATCATGTGTCTGGATGCATGTGATTTCTTGCAAAGAAAGGGTGTAGATCTGTTGGAGGTTGAATTTCTCATTTGAAGGATTAGAGAGGATTTGAACATAAATCTAATTTTTCTTAATTGGAACTGACCTAGATATATGGTAGATGATACTATTCAATTCATAAAATCTTAGATTGTATTCTAATTGACCATTGTAGTGGTCTTGTAAGGTAGTAAACCTTCCTTTGGGTTGTAGCCCTAGGAATCTTGATCAGTGAGCTCGAGGAAGTGTGCCTAAATGCATGTGCATTTCTCATTTATAATAATATATACTTTTAACAAGGTATATGTACTTATTGTGGGTTCAAGCGCCACCATGGTTTTTCCTATTTGGGTTTCCATGATAAAAATATATATGTTATGTGTTGTGGATGTGTTTTTTATTCATGCATGTAATATTAACTCATTAAGATCATAAATAAGTGTTTTTATGTTTAATGGTTTTGAAGTTTTTAATTTTAGGAACAACTGATTCACCCTTCCCCCTCTTAGTTGTTTTCTTCCTTATTTCCTACAATTGGTATTAGAGCCTTGTCCCTTGAAGGAAGCTTAACAACTTGAGGGTGATTCGAAGATGACAACTTATAAGATAGTCCATGATTTGATGGATCCAACTAAACCTTGTGGAAGAGTCGCATGATAGTTCATCTCAAATTTATTGATGAATATGGTTGGAAGGTTACAAAGTCTACTTACAATTCTCCTACAAACCCTACTACCCCACAAGAGATTAGTGATGCCAAAGCCAATATCAAGGAAAAGGAAGCTTTGTTGAGTGCCTTGATTGATGTTGAAATGACTAATGTCATGGAACTAGAGATGAACCATGCGATGTGGGAGAAGTTGGAGACCTTGCATGAAGGAGACAAATAAGTGAAGGTTTCCAAGTTGTAGAGCTTGAAGGGAAATTATGAAGTCTTGAAGATGAGTGAAGATGAAAATATTTCTTCTTACATGCTTAGGGTGAATGAGGTGGTGTGTGTCATCATATGTGTTGGAGGTATCTTGGAAGAAGATGAAGTTGTTGAAAAGGTAATAAGATCACCGCCTCTCGCGTATAGACACAAAGTTGTAGCCATTGATGAGATTTGTAAAGTAAAAAATGTGATAAGAGACAAGTTGGTTGGTAAGCTTATTGATTGTGAGCTTAGTGTGTTTGATAAAAAAGCCAAAAATAGAGGCCATCACAAGGACAATAAGGCTCTAAACCCAAGCAGTGGCAGTCACAGGGCCCTAGGAGAGACCAGAGACCCCAGGCACCCTATACACCTCCCTCATGGACTCAACAGTCCTCTAGGGGTAGTTACAGTGGGTCCAATAGGACAAGAGGTTCACAGTATTATGGGTCTCAGGGGGTGCAGATTCAAAGCACATAGACCTTTCTACACATGAGGTTCCATGGGACACATTTCTCGAGAGTGTCCTCAGCGAGGTAACTAGTGAGAAGCTTTGTCAGAGCCTAAAGTTGGAGATATGGGCAAGTCCCATGGAGTATTTACAACAGTTGATAACTACTAGGAAGAGCATTAGGCTATAGTCATTGAGGCCACAAGTATGATCGAATGTAGTAGTGTTTCTATCCTATTTGATTTGGGAGCTACTAAATTCTTTATTTCTCCATTGGTGGTGGAGCATTGCAGGCTAGTGGTAGTTAGGCAAGATGATAGATGGGAGGTAGAGTTAGCCTCAAGATCTAGAGTAGTCATTACCTCATTGGTTAAATATTTCTAGATTCAGCTGAGTAGCATGAACACCATAGAAAACCTCAAAATTACCCCTCTTAGTTCATATGGGTTAGTACTTGGGATGGATTGGCTTTATGCCCATAGAGCCAAGTTAAACTATTTTAAAAAGAGGATGGAATGTTTGGATGATGATGGCACTGCAATAGTGATCTCAAGAATTTAGAGACCTTTATCTATGTGTATGATCTCCACCATGAAACTTAAGTGGTGTATGAAGAAGGAATGTCAATTGTATGATATCACCATCAGTGACAAAGAGGATGAGGGAGAGAAAGAACCCTCACTTGATGACCATCTTATCCTATAGGAGTTTTCATGTTTTTTTTTGTTAGAGCTACCTGGTATGCCTCCTCATAGGAAAGTTGACTTTCATAGAGATCTTGTTCCAGGGGCCAAGCCAGTTTATAGAGAACCTTATAGGATGACCATGAATGAGCTTAACGAGCTCAAGATTCATCTTGAAGAATTGTTAGAAAAAGGGAACATTTGTCCTAGTGTGTCTCCTTGGGGTGCACCAGTGATCTTCATAAAGAAGAAGGATGGATCTCTTAGGTTGTGCATGGATTATCACCATTTGAATAAAGTAACCATAAAAAATCGGTATCCACTTCCTTGGATTGATGAATTATTTGATCAGCTTTAGGGTGCTCGAGTATTCTCCAAGATAGATCTTAAATTGAGGTATCATCAGTTGAGGATTGTGGATATTGATATTCACAAGACCGCATTCCATGCTAGATATGACCACTATGATTTTACTATGGTTCCATTCGATCTTATGAATGCTCCAGCTGTGTTCATGAGCCTCATGAATGGAGTATTATGTACCTTCCTTGAGAAATTCTTAGTAGTGTTCCTTGATGATATATTGATTTATTCAAAGGATGAGAGAAAGCATGAGGAGCACCTGAGATAGGTATTGCAGTGCTTAAGAGATATTCAGTTGTTTGGAAACCTGTCAAAGTGTGCATTTTTTAGACCAGAGGTCAGATATATAAGACATGTTATATTTGGTGATGGGATCTTTGTTGACCCATCGAAGATTGATGATATTATGAATTGGCCAACACTTACCACTATGACCGAGGTTAGGAGTTTTACGGGTTTAGCTGGTTACTACAAGTGGTTTTTGAGGGATTTTCTCAGGTGGAGCACCCCATCACTTCTCTTCAACGAAAGAGAAATAAGTTTGAGTGGATAGAGAAGTGTGAGAGGTCTTTTCAGGAGATCAAGAGAGAACTCACCACCACACCTATCCTTGCAGTGTCAGAGCCTTCAAAAAACTTTGTGGTTTGCATAGATGCATTTGTAGATGGACAAGGAGCAGTCCTTATGCAGGGTGGATGAGATATTTCCTAGAAGTCTAGGAAAATTAGGGCTCCCGAGCTTAACTACCCCACCCATGACCATGAGCTTGCAGCCATGGTGCATGCCTTAGTGAGATCGTGACATTTCCTCTTAGGACATTGGTTTGATCTTCCTTTAGATTATCAGAGCTTACAATATATATTCTCACAGCCAAAGCTTAATGATCAATAGAGGAGATGGATGGAGTTCTTGTGTGAGTATGATTTTGATGTTCATTACATCAAGGGGAAGGAGATTGTGGTCGCAGATGCCTTGAGTAGGAGATGGAATGAGATTTCTTTAATGTCCATTGGCACAGATTTGAGAGATCATATTCTTCACCACTTACATTAGGATGAGATGTATGCAGAGATTTGTGAGTTGGATTGATCTCAGAGACCCTTTGAGGGGAATTTTTCAGAGTATTCATTAGAGTTTGATGGACTCTTATACCATAGAGAATGTATTTATGTACCTTCCTCTAGAGTATTGTGTCAATTTATTATGCTAGAGGCTCATAGATCCCCTTATGCAATTCATCACAGAGTATGCATGCCAATTGGAGACAAATTTATCATTGGCTAGGCATGAGATTGCAGATTGCTGAGATGGTGGCTAAGTTATTAGAGTGTGAGAGGGTAAAGGTAGAGCACTGCCATCTAGGTGGTCTTCTTTAGCCTCATGAGGTACCCGAGTGGAAGTGGGACACCATTTCTATGGATTTTATTGTTGGCCTTCCTATGTCATCTTGCTACCATGATGCTATCATAGTGACAGTTGACAAGTTGACCAAAGTGGCTCACTTATGACCCGTACGTACTACCTTCATCACACCAGCAGTGGCACAGGTGTTCTTGTGAGACATAGTCAGACTTCATGGTGTACCTCGTAAGATCATCTCTAATAGAGATTCTCTTTTTGCTTCATCATTTTGGAGAGAGTTACAGGCAACCTTGGGCACTAGATTCAATTTCAGTACCGCCTATCACCCTAAGACATATAGATAGATTGAAAGGGTCAATAAAGTGTTAGAGGATATGCTACACATGTATGTGATGGATCATTAGATCCAGTGGGAGAATTACCTACACCTAGCTGAGTTTTCCTACAATAATAGGCATCATATGTCATTGGGTATGCCCCCTTACTAGGCTCTTTATGGTAGGCCTTTCAGGACACCATTGAGTTGGGATAGGATCAAGGATAGAGTTTCCATTGGTCTAAAGTTAGTCAGAGCTATGGAGAAACAGGTAACCTTGATTAGGAAACATCTCAAAGAGGCTTAGGATACGTAGAAGAAGTATGCAGATGTGAAGAGGATAGATCGAGGTTACCTAGTTGGAGATAGAGTCTTCTTGAGAGTGCTGCCACATAAGAGTCCAATCCATTTTGGAAAGGTCTCTAAGATTTCACCTCAGTTTGCTGGACCTTTTGAGATCCTAGAGAGAATAGGACCAATTGTGTATTGTGTAGCCTTGCCACCTAGCCTATCACGCATCCATGATGTGGTTCATGTTTCCATTTTGAGGAAGTAAATTTATGACGAGTCTCATGTTATAGATTGGGATGCCTTGAAGGTGGAGTCAGATGGGTAGTTGGCCCTAAAGCCCATTCATATCTTGGTTCGACAGACCCTGGCCCTTTGAGGCATAGAGCTGGACCAGGTTAGGGTCCAGTGGGATTTCTATGATGAGGTGACAACCTCATGGGAGGATGTAGTTTAGATGGGATCTCCATACCTCCACCTCTTTGGTGAGCTCTAGGAGGATGTTCATTCCTAGAGGGGTAGGATGTGAGGCCTACCTCAGCCTGTCATAGTTCAGTATTGATTTTCTAGTTCATACTTTACAATTGATATTTTATTTTGACACACTTAGACTTATTGGACATATAAATTATTATTTGAGGATTTGATAGATCCTATACTATGTTTATTTTGCACCTTGGTTATGCAATTAATATGCTTATTTGATGCTTTATGATATTTGTTCTAGATGACTCCTATGGTTAGGATATATTATGTTTTGATGATGCAAAATGATGGATATATTGGGATGTTAATATGATGCAAATTGATTCAGAAATTCATGTTTATGTATATTAAGATCAAATATAGATGTGGTATTATGTTATAATGGATTACTAAAATGCAAGTGCTAGTTTCTATGTGTTTGATTTATATCATTTACTTTGCTGTGTCATTATGGTGATTTCTTGGACTACTGATGTTTGCAATGAGTGTGCAGGAGATTGACCATGGCTCTAAATACGAAGAATAAAGAGTGAATCTATGTTTATTAGTGAAACCAAGGTTCTGTCTAGTGAAGAGACATGAACCTCATTGTCTCGTATTTTATTCATAAATGTGTTGTTGAATGGTTGTATTTAATTCAGTAAATGTGAAATTATGTTTAGTCATCCTATGTGTGTAATGGGTTGTAATTTATGTAGTGTCACTTGACACATAAGTCTATGAGGTGTTGACATGACTAGTCTTTTTAACTAGGATAATTATGACACCAACTAAAGGGTTAACCTGTAGAGTTTTCATGCTTATCCCAGGGTTAGGAAGCTTCTAGATAGGTCAAGGTTAGATAAATTCGTAGGTTAACTTTAAGTGAGGTTTTGGAGGGTCTAGAAAGCTTCTAGAGGCTAGTTAGGGTCAAATTTAACTACCTCACTTAGTATACTAGGGGTTAGGGGTTAAATTTTGGTCATTATGAGGCCCAAAACTCATTAATGACACCTCTAAAATATCCCCAAAGTCAATCTACGAGTTTAAGAGTTTGGAGAATTTGGGCAAGCCATCTTCTCAAATCCATTTAGTCTTCAAACCTCATTTATGAGGGGAGGAAGATATTTGGAGAAGTTATGATAGGGTACTCCTCCATTTATGGTTGTAAGTTAGTGGTTGAGTAGGAGGACATTGAGAGGGGTTTTGGTAGAATTTCTAGGTTGTTCACCTACTCTCTACTCTTAGAGACTTGCTAGAATTGGAAGGAATTTTGGAGACAACTTAAGATAAAGTGGAAAATCTCTTCTCAAAATTCTCATTGCCTTAAGCTTGGATAATAGGTTGGTGCTCATACTCTTTTATTTTTGTGCAAGTATGTTGGAAGCTTGGATGTTCTCTCATGGATTTCTTTTTTGATCTTGTTGAAGAACCCCATTGATGTTTTTGGGTGTTTAGTTTATTTTCTTGTTATGCATTTTTATTTGTGTTGAGTTTCTTTTTGTTTGTTTTTAAGAGAGTTTTCAAGGCACACTCACCCTTGGGAGTGAAAAGTAACCTTGAGGGGTGAAGGGGTTAGTGACAACCCTTTTCTAGTGAAGAGTCTCCTCGTGTGTGGGAGGGATAAACATAGATGTTTTGGTCTCCATGATGCCAACTTTTTCCTATGGACAATTGGGGGTCATAAGGAGTTTTATTGGCTTGAAGCCATGGTTTTTTTGTAAGGAGGATTTTGGGAAAGAATTTATTTTGAGCCTATGTGTGGCATTTGTTTTTCTTTATATTAACTTGGATTCTCCTCATGGGTATGGTACACTTTCACCCCATTTTTAATAGTAGTTTGAAGGCCTATGTGTATGACTTGGTTATGGGAGTTTTATGTGTTTTCTTGTTTGAAAAGTTGTTATAGGTTTGCTTGTTTGTATATGTTCACTCTTTACTCCCCTAGCTCGGGGGTGGCCTTGTAAAGGCCTAGGTTGGGAGGTGAGCCTCCATAACCTATACATTTATGCAGGTTTATGTTATGGTTCCTATGGAAAAAGATCTGGATGGAATTTTGTGGAGTTCTCCAATTTTGTGAAGATTTTGTGTTTCTAGCCTTATGGATAATATGTATTTCATTTCTATTGTAAAAGAAGGGTATTTGATGTATTCAGAAAGTTGAAAGTTGTAAGAAGTTATTTTACATTAATATATGAATGGAAGGTTTTATTCAATTTATTGTAAAATAATGTTTGGCATAATATATGTGTATACTTTAATTGTCAGATTGTTGAGCTTTCTCCATTGTTGACAGCTCCAATCCTGCAACCAAAAACAAAAAAAATAGAAGAATGAAGACAAGAAGAAGAAAAAGTAAATTAGTAAAAATTGTAAAGTTAAAAATAGACATTTATACATTTTCATTCAAAATGGATTCCAAATGTTATAAAATTTGATTTAGTTGCCATAATTGACTTTAGGAGGGAAATTTGATTTCCCAATTAATTTAACTTAGATGCCTTATTTGACCTTGAAGGAAATTTGATATCCTAATTAAATTTAATATTTTCAACAAAGATATTTAATTACATGTGACTTTTTAAATAGGTCACTTTTTGGATTTTTAATCCAATAGATCATTAATGTTGGAGATTAAATTTATTTATACTCTATTGTGAAGAAAAATTATTTAACCAATTGGATTAGTAGCTTAAATTGATTAAGTCAATAATTGAACTAAATTAGTTTATTAAGGTAAGTTTAAATATTTGTGTAATAGACTTTAATACTTAAATGAGTTTATTAAATTTATTTGATAAGGTTAAATTGAGTAAATTTAATAATTGGATTTGTTATCAACCTAAACATTGTTATAATCCTATTTATATTTTTAACATATTATAATAATGCAAACCTTTATAAAGGGATACTTAAAATACTATAATTAGGTAATTAACAATTAGTTTATCATTAATCCTTGATCAGTTCCTATTCAATTAGGAACTTAACAAAAGGAGAATGCAAGTGATATTTTTTAAATCTAAAATCAAGTTATGTTTTTATCATCATAGTGGAATAATTTTAGTCACTCGTAGTCAAGCTACTTCCCACTATAGTGCTCCTATTAGTAAATCAATTAGTGACTTTAAAACTATAGGGAGGTTGACCAAGTCAACATTGGTCATGATGCCCCTTGGGAACCATTCAAGGTTCTTATCATATAATTGGGAACTGCAACTTGTTAGTCAACTTAGACAACTTCAGTGCCTTAATAATTTTTTTTTTGTGGGTGTGTTTTGCTCAACGTTTGGGCATGACATTTGGTTTCTCTTTTATGATTTTACCTTGGATTTAACTTGTTTATGAATTTGTATAGATATGTTGGAAACATTTATTTTCAAATTAATCTGGTGTTTTTTTTTGGAATCATTTATTTTCCTCTCTAACATGGTATAGTCAAGAAAATCAAATTTAAATCACATTAAAAAAATCACATTTAAATCATGTAACAAAAATCACATAACAAAAATGACATTTAAATCACATAACAAAAATCACATTTCATTCTTGTTAACAAAATAAAATAAAATAAAAAACCTTATTCAGGTGGTATTCCAATTCTAGAATTATGGAACCAAACGTAGGAAATGCATCTTCTCAATATGAATTCCAAGTGAACCAAATGGTTCCAGCCATATTTCAAAAACCATTTTTCAAATTTAAAACTTCTTGAATTGTCAAATATTGGAATTTGACAATTCTAGCATTACTTAATTCCACCAAACAAATGGACCCTTAAGGTGAGGGTTAGAATTAGAATTCAATCTCTAACCCTAACCCCACCCCAACTCCAATTGAACTAACTAAATTTAATATTAAATATGATTATTAATATATTATTGAATATTAATGATAATATTCTAATTATCAATAATATTCTAATATATTTTATTAACTTTAAATAATATTATATATAAATTAAATATAATATTATTGAAAGAATTGAAAGCCACTACTAGCATACATGTATTAGATAATAATACTCAATATTCCAAATTACTAATTTACTTTCTATAAAAATATTTTATTTTAATTTGAAAAGAAACTATCTATTTTGTATGTGTCAACAAGTGTTTCATTTATTGTATATCAACTATACAAAAACACTTCTTTACAATACTAAAAATATAAATACTGACCCTTATGTGACACTTATTATAAATTGAAATCATTTGACTTTTAAACAATATATAACTAGTAGTTGTACATGTTGGGTAAAATTGTGGACTTAAATATGAGAAAATTCTATCTTATGTTTCCCTTGAGTGTTGGTTCCTTCTGTACACACAAAAGTCGTGCACTTCTATGAATCCTTACAATCAAGAACACTCAAGAATGAGGTCTCAAAAATTGATCCATAGCTCTTTATGTATGGAGTTGCAAGATTGTAAAATTGCTCTCAGCTAGAGCTAATAAACTTAATGACCTTGCTAGTCAACCACACAATGAGAGATTCAAGTGAAGACAAGGGCAAGAATGCCAATATCTCCAAGAATCAAATGAAATGCAATGAAAGTAAGCTAAGAATGAAGATGCAAACTAATCTATGAAAATGAAAGTACAATGCAACTAAACTATGAAAGGAAAGAACAAGTGTTACAAATCCTTCCTATTTAAACTATGTGAGATTAATCTATTGCATAAAGAAAGTCTATACTAAGAATGCCATGATTATGCAACTATGAAAGCAAGCTAAATGAGATGCAACAACAATGTCTTCAAAGCTTGGATGCAAGAAAGTCTTCAAAGAGCTCCAAATGACCTAGAAAACCTGCAGCATAAAGTTAGCATAAAAGTGAATGATATGCAAATGAGGAAGAGAGCTCTTCTTTTATAGGAAATGAGAAAGAATGGACCATGGAGATTAAGAGGCAAAAGATTTAATCAACGATGGAGCATCAAAGAGGAGCAATCCATGTACACAAGTATCCTCCAATGAGAAAATAAGAGTTGACTTTTGTGTCCATATGAGACAAAAAGTGCTTTTTTCCTTTTTTATAAAATAGGAATAATGTTTTATTTGTGCAACTTAGGATAAGAGGAAAAGGTGGGGGCTTTTTATTTAATTAAAAGAGGAGGAAACTCCTTTTAATTAAATAAAGACTTAGGATAAAATGGTTAGCCCAAGACAAATAATAAAAAATGATGAAAGGATTTGATCAAGGAAATTGATATTATTGATAAAATGCTGATATTTTTGAAAATATTGATTCAAGGATTTGATAAATTACAAGAATGGGGCCCAAAGTCTAGGTGACCATTTTAGGGTTTATACAGTTAGCATGTTGTGTACGAGGAAAGCAAAAACTTGCACAACCAACGACAGATGATGATATGTTCACATATCCAATAGGATCACATGTTGTTGCAGGAACATGGTTGCGCACATATATGATTATAAATAATGGCATTCCTACGTTTAAAGACTATGATAAGCACAAAACCATTCTCATGTATTCACACCTTGTTATAGCAGCCAATGTTAAGTTGTTGAAACATCAAGGAAAACCAAAGACAAATGAACTTTGGACTATTAGTATTGTTGATCATGAAGCAATACTGAATACTCTCAAGCAAAGAGATGACCCTTCATGCACACTTCAATAGGTAAGTTCAACTCAAGTTAAAATATAGTTTTGTAATTTGCATATTTAGATGCCAAAAGGGCACTTCTTATATTCTCTATTAACTTTTCTTTTTCCTTCCAAATGCAGGGATTGGAGTGGAAAGGACACTTAATTTTTATATATAGTTGTGTAATTTGCATATTTAGATGCCAAATTTTGTATATAAAACCAACAATCGAATGTAATGTGCATAGTTATATGCCAAATTTTGTATATAAAAACAACAATCGAATGTAATGTGCATATTTAGATGCCAAATTTTGTATATAAAAACAACAATCGAATGTAATGTGCATATTTAGATGCCAAATTTTGTATATAAAAAATTTGATGCAAAATTGGAAATATAAAAGAGCCCATGGGGTTCATTTGCAAATATTAAAAGCCCACATTTGTATCATCTTAATGCCATGTAAAGTGCAAAAAATGTGTTTCCTTACTATGAATGTTGTATCCTTATATAATTTGTATCATCTTAATTTTGTATCCTTAAATTTCTATTGTCTTAATTCCATTACATTTGTATCATCAAATGATGTAATAGTTGGAATCAGAGTCAAAATTGGTCAAATGTGTCCAAAGTAAAATGATGATTCCTTGGGTGAAGGGATAGTGTTTAAGGATTGCATTCTGGCACTGAATGGATTGTGCCATTAGCTCCAGTTGGGCGGGTAAACTCTAGGAACAACCCCGTTTCAACCACTGAGTCAATAGAACGTTCTGGACATGCCAGACCAAAGTGTCCCCAAGGTGCACTAAGCACGATTGGGCAGCGAACTTTCTAGGCTTGTAACTCAGACCCCGTGAGAGGTATCGGAGATCTGTGAGATGCTATAAGATGGCATTTCTAAGGCCTACAATAACCTCTCTCCATTCTTGGAGATTCAAATTTTTTTGAATTTGGCACACTAGTCTCGCTCGATGCCAAAACTTGCAGTGAGGGTCAGTTGAAAGTTGTGCCAATGGATTACTTCCAAACTGTTCATCTAGGCACCGAGTGGACTACGCCATTAGCTCTAGTTGGGTGGGTAAATGCTAGGAACAACCCTATTTTGACCACTGAGTTAGCAGAATATTTCAGACCACACTGGACCAAAGTGTCCCCAAGGTGCACTAAGCACGATTGGGCAGTGAAATTTTGAGGCTCAAAACTCAGACCCCGTGAGAGGTATCAGAGATTCATGAGATGCTACAGGATGGTATTTATGAGGCCTAAAATAACCTCTCTCCATTATTAGAGAATCAAATTTATTTGAATTTGGCATGCTAGTCTTGCTTGATGCCAAAACTTGCAGCGAGGGATAGTTGAAAGTTGCGCCAATGGATTACTTCCAAACCATTCATCTCAGCACCAAATGGACTGCACCATTAGCTCCCCATTAGCTTTGGTTGGGTGGGTAAATGCTAGGCACAACCCCATTTGACCACTAAGTCAACAAAATGTTCTGGACCATGCTGGACCAAAGTGTCCCAAAGGTGCACTAAGCATGATTGGGCAGTGAAATTTCGAGGCTTGTAACTCGGACCCTGTGAGAGGTATCAGAGATTCATGAGATGCTATAGGATGAAGTTTCTAAGGCCTACAATAACCTCTCTCCATTCTGGGAGATTCAATTTTTTTTTAATTTGGCATGCCAATCTCGCTCGATGCCAAAACTTGCAGTGAGGGTCAGTTGAAAGTTGCACCAATGGATTACTTCCAAACCGTTCATCCTAACATCGAATGGACTATGCCATTAGCTTTGGTTGGGTGGGTAAACACTAGGCCCAACCTTGTTTCGACTACTGAGTCAATAGAACGTTCCGGACCACGTCGGACCAAAGTGTCCCCAAGGTGCACTAAGCATGATTGGGCAACAAACTTTTGAGCCTTGTAAATTAGACCCCGTGAAAGGTATCAGAGATCTATGAGATGCTATCAGATAGTATTTTTGAGGCTAAAATAACCTCTCCATTCTAGGAGATTCAAATTTGTTTGAATTTGACACACCAGTCTTGCTCGATGCCAAAACTTGTAGTGAGGGTCAGTTAAAAGTTGCACCAATGGATTACTTCCAAACTGTTTATCCCGACACCGAATAGATATCTCCATTAGCTCTAGTTGGGTGGGTAAATTCTAGGCACAACCCTATTTTGACCATTGAGTCAGCAGATCATTCCGGACCATGCTAGACCAGTGTCCCCAAGGTGCACTAAGCATGATTGGGCAGTGAACTTTCAAGGCTCGTAACTCAGACCCCGTGAGAGGTATTAGAGATCCATGAGATGCTATAGGATGATGTTTCTGAGACCTACAATAACCTCTCTCCATTCTAGGAGATTCAAATTTGTTTTAATTTGGCACGCCAGTCTCGCTCGATGCCAAAACTTGTAGTGAGGGTCAGTTGAAAGTTGCACTAATGGATTACTTCCAAACCGTTTGTCCCGACACTGAATGGACTACACCATTAGCTCTGATTGGGTGGGTAAACACTAGGCACAACCCCATTTTGACCATTGAGTTAGTATAACATTCCGGACCACGCCGGACCAAAGTGTCCCAAAGGTGCACTAAGCACAATTGGGTAGCGAACTTTCGAGGCTCGTAACCCAGACCTCGTGAGAGGTATCAGAGATCCATGAGATGCTACAGGACATAATTTTTGAGGCTTACAATAACCTCTCTCCATTCTGGGAGATTCAAATTTGTTTGAATTTGGCACCCCAGTCTCACTTAATGCCAAAACTTGCAGTGAGGGTCAGTTGAAAGTTGCACCAATGGATTACTTCCAAATTGTTCATCTTGGCACCGAATGGACTACACCATTAGCTTTGGTTGGGAAGGTAAATGCTAGGCACAACCCCATTTTGACCATTGAGTTAGCAGAATGTTCTGGACCACGCTGGACCAAAGTGTCCCTAAGGTGCACTAAGCACGATTGGGAAGCAAACTTTCAAGGCTCGTAACTCAGACCCCATGAGAGGTATTGGAGATCTATGAGATGCTACAAGACAACATTTTTGAGTCCTACAATAAACTCTCTCAATTCTGGGAGATTCAAATTTGTTTGAATTTGGCATGCCAGCCGCGCTCGATGCCAAAACTTGCAGTGAGGGTCAGTTGAAAGTTGCACCAATGGATTACTTCCAAACCGTTCATCTTGGCACCGAATGGACTGCACCATTAGCTCTGGTTGGGTAGGTAAACACTAGGCACAACCCTATTTTGACCACTGAGCTAGTAGAATGTTCCAAACCACGTCGGACCAAAGTGTCCCCAAGGTGCACTAAGCACGATTGGGCAGCGAACTTTCGAGGCTCATAACTCAGACCCCATGAGAGGTATCATAGATCCATGAGATGCTACAAGATGATGTTTTTGAGGCCTACAATAACCTCTCTCCATTAAAGGAGATTCAAATTTGTTTGAATTTGGCACGCCAGTCTTGCTCAATGTCAAAACTTGCAGTGAGGGTCAGTTGAAAGTTGCACTAAGCACAATTGGTCAGCAAACTATCAAGCCTCATAACTCAGACCCCATGAGAGGTATCGACGATCCATGAGATGCTACAAGACCATGTTTCTTAGGTGTTCCTAGTTTATTTGCAGGGGTATAGACAGAGTACTGAGATTTTGTCCAAAAGACCAATATATTTTGATATGGCCAAAAGGGTGTTTGATTATTGCTAAAAGGGTGTTTGATTATGTAATTAGGCTAGTTTTAAGTCTTTTAGCCATTGGGAGTAAAAGGTAAGTCTACAAACCTTGAAACCACTTTAATAGATATCCTTATATACCTCAAATGATGAATTACACATGTGAACACACGTAGCACATAAAACATACACATAAATTTTCTTAAGTCATGAAGCATACATGTAGCACATAATTATAAAGCATACAACATGAATTCACTTAAGTCACGTACGTAGCCCATACATGTGAATTTAGGTTATGAATATTGTACTTGAATATACATGAATATACTTAAGACATAAATTGTACACATGAGTACATACACACAAGCATATTTACATACTAACAATGAATAAATGAACACATAATTAAAAAATTGGATTGAATATCAAGTTTCATATATATATCAAAATGAACAATAATTCTGTACATATTTATATGTCAACATATCTAGATACAATGTGGCATACGCCATCTCAAAATATGTCATATGACATCTCAAAATAAGAAGTTCAACTACAAATATTTCTAGGACATCCTATTCTACTGGTGGATCATCGAAATGGAGCCTCTTTGAAGTACTCTTCGGCTCTAATGGATCTTGCATTCAAACACAAAAGTGAAACCCCAAGTTAGATTAAAATTCAGAACCATAGTCAACAATAATAAATAAAATTTAAACTAAAATTGAACTCTCATATACCTCACCTCTCTATCTCCTCTCACGGATAGGAGACCTAATATATGTCCTAGGTAGCACAGGAATAGTGCCACCAATGACGACTCCCACCTGTATATGTTTATGAACATGAGATTGATCTATGAGTTATACTTTTTAATGTTAAAAACTTGGTAGCAAATATATGTTTACAAAATAACTAAATTAACATTAAAACTTACCTCTGTTGAACTTTCTTCAGGGATTGTTGGTTGAGTCATCAATGATACAAACCCTTGCCATTCTGGCTCCCTCAAACTAGGAGTGACCTACAAAAGTCAAATAGATACTTCATTTTATCATAACTTGACCATATTATATATACTTGATAGAAAAATACACCCAAATAACTTTATAAATGTACGTAACGTGGGGCTATCACTTTGAATGGATATGCCTGTGACTCTATCGTGATGATAGGGTCTCATGACATCGTCACATGCCACTCGCTGTCAAATAAACCATATAAATTAAAAATGAGTATGCACAATTGACAAGTATACATGTATGCATAAACAAACTAAATTACTTAATTACCTTTTCTTTATCAACAGATGACACCTATACCCCCTCACATTGCCCCCTGGTGGCAACTAGTGACACTTGCATTAGTATGTAAAAGATGATCATAAAAATTAGAAAACAATGTACATATACTATTATCATAATTTAAAAGGAAACCAATGAGTACATTAAAACATATGTACTGTGGAAGAGTCAAGACCAAATGATATGGCCGAAAGCATGGACCCCTCCACCTGTGCCATCTCCTCCTCTGTCATCAACTGAACATAAATGTAACACATAAAAAGACATAAGTGGGAAATTATTATAAGGTAATTCTACTAAAAATACGAACAATAAAATTTAAAAATAATGTAAAAAGTGAACGGTTTACCCTTACCATAACAGTGGCAGTCCATGGCACTATAGGCTCCTGATGCACATCTCCTTGAGTTGCTTCAGTGCCTGTAGTGTGGTGTGTAGAATCATCCCCATCGAAGCTAAAACTATATGTATCACTATCAGTTAGGGGACCAAGGCAAATATTCTTGCATATAATGCAAGTGTGGGCCACACAAACATGTGAGCTCGTGGAAGCGCCAGAAGCATCAGGATGAGGAGGCAACAATGTTGTGCTCTATGTAACTAGCAGATCACTCAACGTGCGAATGGCTCGAATAGTCTGTGAGATGGCCTCAACAATAATGTCTGGATGCTGCACTGTGGGAGGTGGTGAAATCTTGGGAGGGGGGACATATGTGCAGGATTTCACCCGTTATGTCAATGGCTTGTCTTACAAAGCACCTAAACCTACACCCTGGTTTTGTCTCATACTCCAATAATCCACCTTGTGACAGAGCACAAATTCAGCATACAATTTTCTAAGAAAATAAATTGGGACATCCAAATTGTTGTGAGGTGCTCTATCAAAAACCATCCACCAATGGTCCCAAAAGTTGTCATGTATTGCACTATTTGTGCACCATATAATTGACAACTTGGTTTTTTTAGGGTCTACTTTTAGATCGGTTTTAGGATCCACAAAAAGATTAACTATGTCATGTTTTGTTATATTTACATTCATGACTTGATCATAATCAAGCCCATCATCAAATTGGGCGTGCATGAAATCACGCCAAAGAAGTGCAACATTATGTTGCTGTGTTAGTTTCTCCATGTTTTCAATTATTGTGTTCAATGTTGTAAACATGGGGCACAATGTGGGGATATTGGCATATGTGGTTTCAAATCCTTTAAGTTCATTTAGATTATGTGCTATTAGATCTTCTAAATGATGAGGGTTTGTGATAGGTACATCTTCTGGAGGTAGGGGATTGTTGGGAGGTGGGTCTGGATTGTTTGCGGGATCATTAGGAGGGTTTTTTGATTCCATGTCTGATAGCAATGAAAGAAAAAAGATAATTACAATGAATTTTAAAAAACAATTCAAAAACTCATTGCTACCCTAATTTTTATATATAAAACTATATATTTATATTTAAAAACAACAAAAAATAATTAAAATAATAAAAAATAGAAGCTTCACTTACTTGGATAATTTGGGAAAATTCAGATAGGGGATTTGGGACCGGATATCTGAAAGCCTAGCTGTGTTCACATTTTTGCAATGAAAAAATGTTGAACGCGGTTGGGTACAGTGATTTATATTCATTGGCAAATATCAGATATCTGATATTATCAGATATCTGATAATATTGGATATCTGATTATGCCTTCAGGTTTGGCTTTTGGTTTGGCTAGGTGTACTGATACCCAGGCCTACCAAAAAGTCAACAAATCTATTTGTGCACTTTTGGATGAGTGAAAATAAGTTTTTTTCACATCGCCACTTTTTGGCATACCATGATCCTGCACATACCCATTTATTTCACTTCTTTTCCTCTCCAAAGGTACTTCACACTTGTTTAGCCATCAGAGCTTTATTTGTAGACTTAATAGGCCTTATTTTAAGACCTCCGAGTCTCTTTGGCTTGCAAACATTCTCCCAAGAAACCAAAGCCAATCTTTTATTTTCTTCAACACCTGTCCAAAGAAAGTGTTTCTAGATTCTCTCTATAATTTTTGCATATTTAGAAGGAATCTTAAAAATACTCATAGCATAAATGGGCATATTTTAAAGGGTACTTTTCACAAATTTAACCTTACCCACCTAGTTGAGGAGCGCACCTGTCCATCCAAAAAGCCTTTTGTTAAATCTGTCAATGAGGGAAGACCAAAAGGAGTCAAGCGGGTTCAAACCAATGAGAGTCTAAGTAAGAAGAAGGGAAGTCCCAAATGGAACATCCAATAATTCTTGATATCTTTCTTTTCTTTTCCTTAGGGGTGTTGATGAAAAATAAAGAACTTTTATTTTAGTTGATCAATTGCTGTGTTGCCCCAGTATAAGTATTAAGAGCTTCCTTCATATTCTTAGCTTCTTTGATAGAGGAAGATCCCATTAAGATAGTGCCATCAACAAAATTCTCATGAGAGCAAGTAAGATCAGTAGTGGAGGGTTTGATACCTTGGATATTTCCATTAAGAAGTAGTTTTTGAAAAAATATCCCAAGACATTTAGGAAGTCCATTGTTACCCTAACCTAGGGTTTTAGGTTGTTTGTAACAAAATTGTAATAAATTTTGATCTACTAAATGAAATTGAACGAAACCAACTTTTTTAGAAACTAGATTCATTCTCTTTTCATCTCCAATTGGTTTTAAGTAGCCATATATCTATAATAAACCATACAATATAATGCGATAAGACTGATAAGAGAAATTTAGAAATAGCACCCACTAAAACGTTCATAACTTCCTCAAAACTCAATGAAATTGAATGAAAAAAAGGAAAAGAAAATAGATTTTATGATCTTTCATATCCAATCATTTTTAGACCAATATAAATTTATAAAAACATGTACATACAAATAAATAGAAAGGAAATGTTCATATTTACCAAAAATATGATAAAATGGCCTCTGGTAGCACCCTTAAAAGTGGAGTTTCTCCTATTTCATTGTCTACCATGAGAGTGGTTGATATTTTTTCAAGTGTATTACGCTTTAGTATTCATAACTCCTAAGCCAAAACATAAGAAGTCAAAGGCTATCCAAGTGTGTGCAACTAAGGAATCAATGCTAGTAAATGACTTTACAGATGACATCCAAGACCCAATATTGACCACGAATACCAAAGACATTAGAGAAGGATCCCTAGAGATAATTATTAATAACATGTATGTCGTGGTTGGGTCAACAATTTGGAACAATGGATTGACACAACATATGGTATCAAATTTTCATACATGCCTTGAGCTTATTGAGGCCATGGTTAGGCACTTTGATGTAAAGGCTGGAGTTATCCAACATGGAGAATTGAGGATTGTCATAAAACCATCCACTGTGAGGATTATAATGCTATATTTATTCCTCATGATCCAAATAATACATCACCCTTCAACAAGATAAAGTTGGAATACAAGTGGGTACATGCTCATGGCCCCTTTGGTTTTCTAGAAAGAGAAATGCATACGAAACTCCTTTCTCTCTCGAGGTTTTAGATGATCCATGTGTTAGAATAAAAGAAGCACACAACTAAGAGGGGGGTGAATCAATTGTGTTTGAAAACCAAAACCTTATGTAATCTTTAACCTTTAATCTCAGATCTAAAATTAAATCATAAAGGAACTGATCCAAAAAATACAAGAAGACATAGAAATGTGTGTGTGAATTTTGTACCTGTCTGTAGACACAACAATTCAGTAAAACATTAGAGGTTAGTTGAAATCAAAATTGTGCAATGAAATGGAAACTAAACTAACCAGGTGATTTACTGCCTTCTAGTAGATGCGATTATGTATTCTCAGATTGGATCGAGATCAATGACCTTGATGACACCTAAATGAAGGATTTGAATGCAAAATCTAGATATGAATTAGATGCGAATTAATCTATTTTTTTTTTGGTTTTTCTATGCAATAATATGAGAAATCTGATATGAATCTATTCTATATGAAAAACTGATATGCAATACAATTAATCTAACAATGATATGCTAAAATATGAATGATCTCACAAAGTTGTTGATTCACAAAGAGGCTTCAATTCTTCAGATACCAATTCACTAGCATAAGTTTGCAAATTATGAGATGATTTGTGAAGATCCGAGCCTTGATTTTATAGAAATCTAGGGCTTTGGGGATGTATGGAAAAAGCCATAAATCACTCAGTTGATTTTTGAGTGAATAGGGAATAAAAGATAGTTAACTCACAATAAATCATGCAAAAAATAGCTTTTTGATTTAAATCAGAAGTTGAGATCAACTTTCAACTCAAAATAGAAATGAGTTTATCTTTAAAACAACTTGAATTGATTTTTTGATTTATAGTTTAACTATTTTTTGGATGTGCATAATTAATTATGAATTAATTTAAATAAATAAAGTGATTTATCCTCAACTTAACTAATTTTAAAAATAAAATAATTGATTTATGGGTTAATCAATTATTAAATCAAACTTTTATTCCAAAATAATATCATTAAATATGACAACTTGCTTTTAATTAATTAAATAAGAATTTAATCAATTAATGATAGGAATTTTGATTTATTGTCAAATTTAAGTAATAATAATTAAGAATAAATATAATTAAATTTAATTAAATAATTAAGTGGCATTATTAAATCTAATTAATTAAATATTTAGAATATTCAATTAATCAAACTTTAGGATAAATAAGATTTATCGCCAAATAATCATTAAATCAAAGATAATTAGGAATATTCCTCGATGCAGAGTTTAGGATAATCAATTAGGATTCGATGATGTGTCAATGTGCCTTAGGTTAGGACTTTGATGTTGATTTCATTTGATATGTCGATGTAGGAGGTTAATGAACCTATAGCCCATTTTTTGGGTATTACATTTTGCCCCTCTTTGAATTGTTGTGCGAAGCGTAGTGGTTCAAAGACAGTCTATGTATGATATGGAAACTGATGTTTGAAATTGAAATTGATATGAAGATATTAGGTCTTGAATGACCAAAGCTAATGTTAACTGTAATAGCAATGAACTGATGATTGCGAAAAAGTGTCAAAATGCCTGATTCCGAACCTTATGATTGCGAAGAAGTGAGTGACCAATTCCAGACCCAATTGTCGATAAGAATCACATTGGTATCACATTTGAACCCTTTAGTTTTTGAAGAACCAAGGAAATAACACAATTGAACCGATAGTTACAAAAACTGATACAATTTACAAGATTAAGAGAATACCAGATTGATATGGATCTCGATGAATCTGATATGCCCCGAGCAATGATTGATTTGCCCCAAGCAATGAGGTCTTTTGATGAATCAACAACTAGACATGGTTGTTGTCTCAATTACTGAGGAAAGATATGATTTCAACTTTAGATTACAGACTTTGAATGATATGCAATACTTGGAATGATATGTAATACCATGCCCCCTTTGAGATTAAAATTGAAATCTGACAAGAAAAGTCAGCGTTGATAGTTTAGAAGAATGTTAATTGATTAGTGAAGTGGTTATACATGTCCGAGAATGCATTCTGCATCGTTTAGAGGTCCTGGAGACCAAGTTTGACTAGGTGTGACCATGAGTTGACCATGGTTGACCAAGTTGAAATTTTGATAGTTTGACATAAGATAATCAATTAAGTTGAATTTTGGATTTCTTTGATGATTGAAGGTTGATTATGCAAGTAGTGAATAATATAAATGATCTCAGATTTCAATTTTGATCCCGAAAAAGGATTCTACTTGCTGTTTCATTGGAGGAACCTTTGTGTGAGACTCAACTCTTCATTTCTAGTTTAAGTTTAGATTAGGAGAATTGTTGAAGAATCATTTAAGCATTGAAGTTCGTTTAGCCATTTGTGAGATCATGCAAACATGCAAAAAATGTAGAGAGACATGCAGTATGAAATGCAACCTAAGACCTAGGACCTAGTCACTGATCATGTGTCGGTTGATTTCATCATTGAATTTTTAGGTAACTGGATAAATCAATACAATGCCCACTAGTTATGAAACCATAGACATATGAATATCAATTTGTATGCGTAGGAATCAATACAACATCCACTAGTCAATCAACCATAGATATATGAATATTGATTTTATTTTTGGAATGTTGGATTAGATATAAGCACCAAGGCGCAAACGCTAGGATGACCTAAATATCATGTCCATTTTGATATTGCAATTTGTATAAGCATCAAAACATCAACGTCGTGATGACCAGAATACACCTTGCATTCAAACATAGCAAATAGTCAAGAGATCATTCTAAATCCAATGTGAATTACCCGTAGTGACCCTTTATCATCCACATCCTTAGGCAAGATCATGTTTCACAGTAGGAGAAAGAACTCACTCAAAAAGACAATAGTTAGATCAAACTTCCTTGAATTTTTTGGGTATCAATGGTCGAGGTATGCATGACCATCCAATTCAAGATAGAGGCTCTTACAGATGGACACCATTTCAATCCAAAATTTCCAAAGTTGTTAGATTTTCACATACAAGCAGAAGACAAAGAAAAGATTATGCCCCCATTCATCACTCTCTAAATCCTGTAAAGGACATCATTGAAGAGCTCAAAGGGACACAATATGAAAAAATCTCAATGTGAATCAGTAAGCATACAAGGAGATAAAAGCATGAAGCACAAATTATTTTCATTTTGTGTTGATGTTTGATTGCATTGTTGTAGATGCAAAATCCTTTCTGGAGACAAGACTGACTGACTGACTCGGATGAAGCTTCAAAGGACTCTAACTAGATATGATATGTCTAAGATACATTGGAGGCCATAAGATATGACTTTTATTGCCCCCAAGTTTGAACATTAATAGGATACAAATGCTTGAGCTGATTGGTGTACAGACCGACTTATTGAAAATAGGAATGTGGAAACAAACTGGGAGATATGTAAAAACTAAAGCAAGACTGAAAGCTGGGAAAGACTAAGATTGTGTTGATAGATGGAGCATTTTGAACAAGTGGCACTCATTTGCCAAGTTTTCACCATCTTGGCAGAGATTCTATTTTTGCTACCAAGGTGCCTGTTTCCAGGTTTTCACCAAGACACTTTTTCTTTTTCTCATTTTTTTGTATTTTTCATTTTTCAATTTTTTTTGTACTTTTGATATTTTTTACTTTTTTTGTGAATCATCAAGGTGCCTATTGCTAGGTTTTCACCAAGATGTTCATTTTTTCAGGACTATTCTGATTTTTATGATTTTTTCAGGACTTTTTACGAATACACTGAATGCTTTAGGCATAGAATTTTTTCAGATGGAGAATGCTGACTGGTTCTCGGAGCTGTTCTCCTTTAGTCATTAAGAGTTGATAGGAACCAGAGCCAAAAGTAGCAATGATTACAAAGGGACCTAGCTAGTTGGGTTCAAAATTCCCTTTGCATTCTCGATGTGATTGATTTTTAGGATTTTCTCTCAAGACTAGATCACCAACTTGAAATTCTTTGTGTTTGACTTTCTTGTTGTAACCTCTAGACATTCTCTTCTGATATACTCTGAGATGATCATACGCTGGTTGTCTGTGATCATCTAGTAGTTCAAGTTCTTGCAACCCAGACACTCTGTAGTCATCTATAGTTACTAGACCATACATTCTGATTCTTAGTGGTGGGATTTCAACCTCAATAGGCAGTACCGCTTTAGACCCATAAACTAAAGAAAAAGGTGTAGCCCCAGTAGGCATTTTGATACTTTTTCTATAGGCCCAAAGAGCTGGATTGATCATGAGATGCCAATCTCTTCCTATTTTATTAACTATATGGTGCAAGATTTTCAATAGATTCTTGTTAGAAGCCTCTTCTTGTCCATTCCCTTGAGGATAGTAGATAGATGACCAATGTTGTTTAATCTTTAATTTGGCACATAAATCATCTAGATCTTTGTTCTTGAATTGTCCACCATTATCTATAATTACGAAATGAGGTATCCCATATCTGCATATGATATAGTTCAATATGAACATAGAAATTTTCTTTCCAGTTGCTTGTGTCAAAGGGACTGCTTCTACTCATTTTGTAAAATAATCTGTAGCTGTGATTATATGGGTATGTCCATTAGAAGAATGAGGATGTATAGCTCCTATAAGATCAAATGCCCAGTGGTGAAAAGGCCATTGTGTAGTAAAGGGAATTAGATCTCTCCCTGGAGCATGAATTAAGTTGCCATGCACTTGGCACTTTTGACAGTTCTTAGCAAACTTGATAGACTCTTTCTCCATTTCAAGCCAATAGTACCCAGCCCTAATAAGTTTTTGAGCTAGTGTTAAACCGTTCGAGTGTGACCCACAAATACCATCATGGACTTCCTCTAGTGCACATTGAGACTCTTCCCATTCTAAACATCTAAGTAGCATACCATCTAGACCTCATTTGTACAGATCATGACCGATGATGACATATCAAGAGGCATTATAGATAAGGTATCTCTTTTCATGGAGGTTGAAGGTTTCGGGGATGATTTGGTCTTGGAGATAGGAAAATAGGTTTTTGTATTTGGATGAATCATGACCAACAAAAGTGCAGATCATGTGGGTTTTGGGGGAATCATATGCAGGATAAGATAGTGCTTCCATAGGAACTCATAGTGTAGCTCATGTTCAGGCTGCTGTAATAGAGTAGATAGCATTGCCATTGCATTGACAACCTTATTCTCTATTTTAGGAATTTGCTCAAATGTGATAGATAGGAAATACTTCTTTAGATCATCTACCATTCTCTTGTAAGGAATGAGCTTTTCATCTTTAGTTTGGTACACATCATTGACTTGATGAATAACAAGTTGTGAGTCTCCATGAATGTGTAATTATGTTACTCACCACTCAATTTCTAGTTTCATGCCATTAAGAAGGGCTTCATATTCTGCAATATTGTTTGTGCAAGGGAACTTTAATCTGAATTCTTTTGGGATTGAGTATCCTGGAGGAGTTATGAACAATATGCCCATGCCTGACCCATTCTGTGTGTAGGAGCCATCAAAGAATAACTGCCATTCTCTAGAAGAAAGAGTCATGATAGAGGAATCTAGAAATTCCATTTGCATTGGTGTATCATCAATCATAGGTGCATCTACTAATTGATCAACAATAACTTGTCCTTTGATAGCCTTTCTTTCCACATATTCAATTTCAAATTCACTTAAGAGCATGACCCATTTAGCTAATCTACCTGTGAGGGCAGCTTTGCTTAGAAGGTACTTGAGTGGATCAATTTTAGCTACCAAATGTGTGGTATGAGCTAACATGTAATGTCTCAATTTCTATGATGCAAAGATCATAGCTAGACAAGCTTTCTCAATCATTGAATAGTTCTTCTCATATGCAACCAATGTTCTATTGATATAGTATATAGCTCTTTCCTTTTTGTTCTCACCATGTTGTGCAAGCAATGCCCCTAGTGATGTATCTGTAGCGGAGACATATAAGATCAAAGGCTTCCCTGGAATGGGAGGCATCAAGATAGGAGGATTTGATAGATACTTCTTGATATGGTTAAAGTTGTTCTCACATTCTTCATTCCATGCAAAGGTCACACCTTTATGCAATGTTTTTGTAAAAGGTTGTGATATATCTGCTAGCTGTGATATGAATCTTCTGATAGATTGAACTCTTGCTTGCAATGTCCTCATTTGAATAATATTCTTTGGGGGTTGCATCTCCATTATAGCCTTCACTTTAGCTGGATCAACTTCAATACCCTTCTTTGAGACTATGTATCCTAAGAGCTTTCTAGAAGTGACACCAAAAGCACACTTCTTAGGCTTTAGTCTGAGACTAATTTTTTCCATTCTGTCTAGTATCTTACTCAAGTCATCTAGATGTTCAGCTCTAATCATATATTTTGCTAAAGTATCATCAACATAATCCTCCATAGTCCTATGCATCATGTCATGAAAAATAGATGTCATGGCTCTTTGATATGTAGCACCAGCATTTTTAAGCCCAAATGGCATGACATTCCAACAGAAGGTGCCCCATGCACATGTGAAAGTAATTTTCTCTTGATCTTCTGGAGCAATTTTTATTTGATTATATCTAGAAAAACCATCCATTAAAGAATACATCTCAAAGCTCTCAGTCATGTCCACTATCATATCAATGTTAGGTAATGGAAAATCATCCTTAGGGCATGCTCTGTTCACATCTCTAAAGTCTGTGCATACTCTTATTGATTTGTCTAGTTTAGAAATAGGTACAATATCAGAGATCCATTCTGCATAATCAATAACTCGGATGAATCCAGCTTTTAGAAGCTTCTCTAATTCAGCTTTTATCAAGAGTGCAACATGAGGATGCATCTTTCTTAACTTTTTCTTAACAGGTTTGACATTTGGAGCTATAGACAAATGATGCATTATAAGATTAGGATTTGACCCTGGCATATCTGAATATTTCCATTGAAAGTTGATCTTCTTTTATGAAGTAAATTTTTGCTTCTCTTCTTCTGATAAAGATTGTGCTACATGAATCAACCGTGGTTCTTCTGTTGTTCCCAAATTGATGGATTGAGTGGGGTCAATTAGAACTGGAGATCTGTCCTATAAATGATGCGAATGGACCTCAAATATCTCATCCTTAGGCACCTTAGAGAGGTTTTCACCTTAAGATATGTCTTTTATTTTTACTTTTGTAGGTTCTGAGACTGCCACAAAGTGGTTTTCACCCTCACAACTCCTTTTATTTTTATTTTTATTCTTATTTTTTTGACTAAGATACTTGATGTCCGACTCCATCATGCTAACGCTCAGTTCACTGATGGAAGTCCTCATAGGCTCAACTGCATTAAGGTAGCAAGCAAGGGCATAGTCATTTGGGAAGGTATAAATACCATGGCTTAGATTTGTGGAGGTTTGATCAAGAAGTTCAGGATGTTGGATAGTCAAAATGGGGAAAGATTGAGAGATAGTGTTTACGGATATGGATCTGTCATCATTGGTCCTAACCTGACGCTTGAGTTCAAAGGTGATATTATAACTTAAGACATTCAATTCGTGAATAGGCTCAATGTCATTATGGGAGTCCAATTCAGCCATCAATGGATCAGACTCGATAGGTTCATCATTTCTCTCTAGACTTACGTGGGGTTCAGGTGCATATTGGTGAATAACATCAACATGTTTCTCTGTAATAAGCTCATCTTCTTCTAGAATGGCTCCCCATTCATAGTCATTAGATTCTTCATCTATGCCTCTAGGAAATCTAAGAACATGAGTAAAGTCAAGATGAATAACCCAAGAAGGGTTACCCTCAGATTTGGATTTGAATTCATACTCATGAGAATCTATCTTAGAATAACTACCACCTTCCTCTTTACCTGTTTGATTGTCTTCGAGATTAGCTGGTTCTTGTGTTGCAACTATCTCTTGATTGATAGTAGGTTCTTGTGTTTCTACTACATTAATTCTTTTGATTGGATCATCTTCAGCTTCAAGGAGGTCTTTGATTTCCTTAGGCAAACATTCATAAGGAACAAGTTTTGAGCTGTCTGAATCACTATTTGATGGTTCAGTTTCTTCCTTCTTAAGAAGGGGTTCACCTAGTGTGATCTGCTCTATGACATGAGAACAATTACCTTTGAGGTGAAAGGGTTTCTTTTTAAAACCTAAGCCAACAGTATCTTTGTTTGCCCTACCAGTATGTGAAATAGGTGTTATAAGACCTTTTCCTCTAACTCCTAGAGGTCCTTTACCTGAATATCCCATCTTAGCTATTAATTTATCTCCTGGACCATATGCCTCAGAAGGGATTTTGGATACTATAGAGTCACTAATTGGAATAGCTTGAGAGTCAGGTTCATCCTTGTATAGCCATGCAAGCACAGCTTCATCCTCTTCAAACTCTTGTTTAGATACTTGCTTTGCTACAAAATTCTTTTTATATGCCTCAAGAGGTTCTTTAGAGTCTGGTTTGGACTATTTCAAAGATTGTCCACAAGACTTAGGTGAGATAGGTAGAGATGTCAAAGATAAGACTGGCTCTATAGTATATTCTCCCATACCATTTTCTTTGATATTGACCTCTTTTACAAGATCTTCCATTTTAGATGTGGATGTTTCTTTTGTTGGCTCAATGGAAGATTCTCTGTTGTTAGGCACAAGTTTATCTGCACTTTCCTTCAATGTATTGCAAGTGGTGGATATGTCTGCTGGAATAGTGACCTCTACTCCTTCATAAGGAAATTTCAAGCATTGGTGAAATGTAGAAGGAATAGCCTTCATCTCATGTATCCATGGTCTCCCTAGAAGAATGTTGTAAGCTAAAGGTAGATCAAGAACTTGACATATAGTATCTCTGATAACTGGACCTACTCTGATAGGTAAGACAATGGTGCCTTTAGAAGATCTTTCTTGTTCATCATAGGCTTTTATAGTTATTTTTTTTCTAGGATCAATAGCCAATTCTGAAAATCCTAATTGTGTGACCAAGATGTAAGAACAAATATTTAGGCTAGTGCCTCCATCTATCAACACACGTTTGACTCTAGGGTTCTGGATCAAAACCTCTATGTACAAGGGTTGGTTATGCGAGTGACTCAAGGAGTTGTCATCTTCCTCTAAAAAGGAGATATATTGTGGAGATGTAAGATGTGCAACCATAGTCTGGAACTTGTCTAAATCAAGGTCATCAGGAACATTGGATCCGAGCAAAGCTTTGTCTATAATGGCTCTATGAGCTAGAGTTATTTGAAGCAACTCAAACATGGAGATTTTTGCATTAGTGTGCTAGAGTTGTTGAACAATGCTATAAGATGTTGGCCTTGTATCTTTAGGATTGGAAGATTTAGAAACAACCTTCTATTTGGAAGCGGAAGAAAGATTGAAGGGCATCTTAGGGACATTTGATGAAATATGGGATTTCTCCATTCAGATGTGCCTGAGCTTGTGATTGAGTAACCCCGTTAGCTGAAGGATGATCTCTATCTCTTCGCACAATTGTGATGACATTGCAATACTCAAGGAGACAAGATTCAACCATATTGATAACAACATTATTTCTAGGGTAAGCATAATTGACCTTTGCCCCATATTAGGTTGAGAAGAGGAAACTTCTTGACCATGTTTCTGAAATGGTTCTGTGAATGCTGTATGATCATTATTTGTCTTATGATTGTCAATCGTGATGTCTCCCTTATCAATTAGATCTTGAATAGTATGTTTCAAGCGTAAGTAGTTATTAGTTTTGTGACCTTTACCCCGATGGAAATCACATAATTCATTCTCTCTCCACCATTTTTGCTTAGGATCAGGATCAAATTGTTAGATCTCAGGCAAAGAGATGATGTTATTAGCTAACAGAGTTCTCATAGTTGATTCCAAAGATTCCCCAAGAGGAGTGAACTTTCATTTATTATCAGTAGACCAAGATTTGTATTCTGGCTTCTTTTGAGAGGGTTCAGACACCTTTTTCTCTGAGGCTTTGATTTCTTGGGTACTAATAGTTAGATTGAAAGCTGGTGCCTTTGATGGGGCACAGATAGTATCAACAATGCCATCTATGACAATGCCTTTATTCTTGTTCTAGTTTTTGTTCTTGTCTTTAGAACTAGATCCTGATTCGTACTTGTCCTTTTGAAGTGTGATGTCTCCTTTTTTCACAAGTACTTTTTCAATTTTGATCGCATTGTCTACCATCTTATCAAAAGATATATGATCTTGCATTTTTAAAGGGTAGTTGATCTCTGGGATAAGATTATTGATGAAGATTTCCAGCTTCTCAGTTTCTAGAATAGGCCTAGCATATAGAGAGAATTTCTTCCTCCATCTCTTGAGAAATGTTAGGAATGGTTCTCCTGGATATTGTTTGAGATTGTAGATATCAATCATGGTGACTGGATGTTGAATTTTGTAGGAGTATTGCTGATAGAACAATTTGATCAAATCCTCAAAAGTTTTGATAGTAGAAGGCAATCTAGAGAACCAATGAATGGTTGCTCCCCCTAGAGATCGAGGAAAGAGACGCATCAGATAGGTTGGTTCGTGCATGAAATCCTTAGATTGTGTACAGAATTCTTTGACATGATCTTGAGGATCAGAGTGTCCATCATACTTATCATATTTTAGCATCTCCACACTTTTTGGGAATGGTGGCATGTACAAGTCTTTGTCAAATGGAAAAGGACATAGGGCCTCCATGGAGAACTCCTTGGGTTCCTTTTCTTTCTCAAGGTTATTAAGTTTGACTTGCATGGCATGCATCTATTTCATCATAGCCATGAGTGGAGTTTCTTTCTCATGTGTAATGATATCTTCAACATTAAAGTTGGGAGGAAGTTTATCTCCTTGATGAGCTAATTGTAAAAAGTATGCCTCTCTATCTTCTTTCAAGAAATACTTCATCATTCATTTGAAGTTATCATCATTTTGATATTGAGCAATTTCTTTAGGTGTGGGTTCTTGATTTGCACCATGTTGAGATTGAGCTCTTTGAGAGCCAAAGTTTTTCCTTGCTTGAGACATGGTAGGAGTTCTCCCTAGGATATATTGATGAGGAGTTTGTTGATTACCTCCTTGAGTTGATGAAGGAGGAATGTAACCAGTTTTTAATCAAAAGTTTCCAAGATCGTCGTCTTCATAAAGACCAAAATTGTAGAGTTGCTCAAGAGTTGGACCCCTAACATTAGTTATAGGTAAGGTATGAGATGCTTCTCCAAATTTCTTGTGAGAGGAAGCTCTAGTTTCCACCATTAACCTTGGGTGAAACAAAAGAATGTGATGAAGACAACTGAAGAAAGATCTGATTCAAGAAGATCAAATGATGCAACCTTGTCAAGGTTTGATTGATTGAAGCTTAGATTAGATGTAAATGGAGGAGACTGTGCCCTGGATGTATGGGTAGATGCCCAAAAGATAGCGGACATGAGTTCACAACACTTAGCCATTTTGAAGATGGATTGAAGATTGATAGTTATGACAAGGTTTTGACACAAGATGATAAAGACTCAAATCAATTAAATAGAAGGCTAAATCAGATTCAAAAGGCCACTTTAGGAAAATGATTGGATTCTTAGTAGTTTCTGCTCTATTCCTGACACAGTGATTTTCTTGATAGATTCTAGAAATAGGCTGGAAAAGCTGGGTCTCTGACAGTTCTGACAACTTTCTGACAACTTTTCAAAATTTCTCAAATGACTTTCTACAGGCTCATACGACAATGAGTATAGCATGAAACAAAAATTGACAAACTCATACGACTATTGCAAAACTCGCACGACAGTTAATAGCAGGGTTTTTGACTTTTTGGAATTGACTAGCAGCAAAACTCGTACGACAGTATACCTGATACCATACGATAATCTGGGGGTTCTAAAATGACAATATCTGAAAGTCGTATGACTTTTTGACTTTACAAAATGACTGTTGACTCCAGAAAGGTGTTTGACATCAGATTTTGCAATTTTTCAGATTTTTAGTTTCAGATTGTTCACAAAATTGTCTGTCCAGATTTGATGATTGTAGCAAATTGATTCATTCTTAGTAACTAGATAGATAAACAAGCACGCAAAACAACAAGCAAGTGATTTCAAGCATGTCTGAAAACAATGAATAGGCGACAAAGAAACCCTGCGCATGAACAATCAAGTGACTAAATCGTGCTAATCCCTAGGAGTGCTAACAGTGTATGTTCCAAAAAGTTTTGCAATAATGTACATATTCCTAGAAAAATGAAAATTTGGCCTCACTAGGGTTTTTAGTAATGGTCTGACTCTGAAACTTTTGTGATCTCAAGAGGGCGAACTCCAATCCAGGTGCACTGAGGTTTTGACACAGTCTGAGAATTTAATCAATCAGGAGCTGCTAGGGAGATCTGACAGCCCAACAAGAGACCACACCTGTGGAGATTTCTTCCACAAGGACATTTATATAGCAGTTGTCACTACCATGGTGAAAATGGCTATTAACGCTTGAGGTTTCATCAACATGGTTGACCTAATTAAGGGAATGCCCACTACGGTTAACCCTCTCTAAAGGTGACTCACAAAATATACCACATGGAGACTGGTTCCAGATTCAAGGATTTGAGTTTTTGGTACTACCCAAAGAGGGAGTAGAGCATGATCCTCTAGCCTTTTCACTTTTAACCCAAACAAAGTAGACAGATTAATCTGACATGCTAAGACCAAGATTATCTCACAAAGATCTATGATATCAACCACTCATGATCTATCAACCTCTCCGGAGAGAGAATGTATCAATCAGAAGCTGAAGACGCACAAATCTAGTAGAACATGAGACTCTCTCAGTAACCTCCCTACCTACAAGGGTTCCTTCATTGAGAAGAGTTTTGCTGGAAACCCACTCTCTCAAGAACCACAAATAGTGTTCATAGGGCCTATTTACTATGTGTAACAAAGATGCTGAAAAGCAAATCTATGTTCATTTTTATAGCCCAAAATGAAATATGTGATATGAAAGCAATAAAGGTCACACAAGAGTTCTTTTTAATCCAAATCAAAATGTTATCAGTTGAGAAGATTACCTGAATTCCTCACAACGCGCTTAGTAGATTCTTACCTATTTTTAGCAATTCTTATGCTTTTCCCAATCAAAACCAGTAGAAATCAATCATAAACAACAAATTTCAATCATTAATGCTAGTTGTTAGTCCAAATCAGGAAAACAAATATGGAAAACTGCCTGAAAAAGTGAAACAACAATCAAAACCTGGCATTAAAACTCATACGATAGTGGGTTACCTCCTAGATGATAGTCCAAAAACTCATACGACACTGGGTACCAGATCATACGACAATAGAGATTCCAAATGACACTGTGATTTTGGTGGTACGATCCTTGATCAAATAAACTATCGTACGATAGTGGGTATCCTCTGATATGAGTTTTTGACAAAACTCGTACGAAAATTGTATGGATAGAAATTAACAATTGTAGCTTGGAACAGAAAATGATAATAAGATGATAGAAATTGATAAAAATTGAATGGAAACCCATTTCAGTGCCCCACGGTGGGCGCCAGAAATGTGTGTGTGAATTTTATACCTGTTTGTAGACACAACACTTCAGTAAAACATTAGAGGTTAGTTGAAATCAAAATTGTGCAATGAAATAGAAACTAAACTAACTAGGTGATTTACTACCTTCTAGTAGATGCGAGTATGTATTCTCAGATTGGATCGAGATCAGTGACCTTGATGACACCTAAATGAAGGATTTGAATGCAAAATCTAGATATGAATTAGATGCGAATTAATCTTTTTTTTTTTGGTTTTTCTATGCAATAATATGAGAAATCTGATATGAATCTATTCTATATGAAAAACTGATATGCAATACAATTAATCTAACAATGATATGCTAAAATATGAATGATCTCACAAAGTTGTTGATTTGCAAAGAGACTTCAATTCTTTAGATACCAATTCGCCAGCATAAGTTTGCAAATTATGAGATGATTTGTGAAGAGCTGAGCCTTGATTTTATAGAAATCCAGGGCTTTGGGGATGTATGAAAAAAGCCATAAATCACTCAGTTGATTTTTGAGTGAACAAGGAATAAAAGATAGTTAAATCATAATAAATCATGCAAAAAACAACTTTTTGATTTAAATCAGAAGTTGAGATTATCTTTCAACTCAAAATAGAGTTGAGTTTATCTTTAAAACAACTTGAATTGATTTTTTGATTTATAGTTTAACTATTTTTTGGATGTGCATAATTAATTATGAATTAATTTAAATAAATAAAGTGATTTATCCTTAACTTAACTGATTTTAAAAATAAAATAATTGATTTATGGGTTAATCAATTATTAAATCAAACTTTTATTCCAAAATAATATCATTAAATATGACAACTTACTTTTAATTAATTAAATAAGAATTTAATCAATTAATGATAGGAATTTTGATTTATTGTCAAATTTAAGTAATAATAATTAAGAATAAATATAATAAAATTCAATTAAATAATTAAGTGGTAGTATTAAATCTAATTAATTAAATATTTAGAATATTTAATTAATCAAACTTTAGGATAAATAAGATTTATCGCCAAATAATCATTAAATCAAAGATAATTAGGATAATTAGGAATATTACTAAGAATATTCCCCGATGCAGAATTTAGGATAATCAATTAGGATTCAATGATGTGCCGATGTGCCTTAGGTTAGGACTTTGATGTCGATTTCATTTGATATGTCGATGTAGGAGGTTAATGAACCTATAGCCCATTTTTGGGGTATTACAAAAACTAATATTTTTTGTATGGAAACCATGTTAGGGAAAAAACCACAGTGGGGATCAAACTCACAAGATAATGTACTTGATCAAAAGCACTATACCTTGTTAGGAGTATTACAAAGGGGAATGCACATGCATTTAGGCACACTACCTAGAGATCACTAGTCAAATATAATTGAGAGAAACAAACTAGAGAATCAAAACAAAAAATACAAACCTAAATGGACTACCATCCACTATGGACAACAATCTACTAATTTATGAATTGACTAATATAATATCCAATATGCCAATACAAATATGATGAAGTATACAAAATCTCTGCCTCAATTGAATATTCCACTCATATCTCTTCACACATTCATCAATACATCATTCTTGCATATACATATGCTCTCTCATCCCTTTGCACTTACAAATAATTACATCTTTTTATACATTTCATCAACCTTGTAAAGATAAACAAGGTCGCCTCAACCTAAACACTTAATTACAAAATATTACATCATTATAGCTCAATTTATAATGCGATCCATTGAATTTCATCTAAGACATAGAAATGATCCATAGAAACATCCTAAAATGCACAACAGATCCATTAATCATGTCATGATCCTTCACAATACACTACACCAACCATGTTGACCAAGAAAAATAAGAGCACCAACATGCCATAAAAAAATTATTTAAACCAATCAAACTAATGAATGTGATCCAACAACATGAATGGAACACAATAATAAGGTATCAAGTAGAGATATCGAATAGTTCAGCAGCACCAACAACACTTTGACTTAGAATTCATAATCATCTCTGCATTGTATACTATGAACAATAAATAGTAAACACTGTCACTCTAGAAACATAGCTTTCAATCCTAAAATTGATGATCCAATCATGTCAAGGACACAAATCCAAGTCCTAAACATGCCATATCCTTCAAATCTCGAAACACTATCACACCAATCCACACTAATCCAAATATTGTTACATTGTCTTTCTCCAGACATCCAAAATACCAGTCTTTGATAAATCAACCATAACTAACTCAAATCCCACTACGAAACTCTGTAACTTTAAATAGATCAAGTACAGACACAGATCAACACATCTATAGCTTTGCATCATCTAAGCTTTAGTACAATAGCCATACTAATCCAATCATTCCACTGAACATTCCTACAACATCTCTGTAACATTGTCACAACAAATAAATATGTTGACATTAATGACAACCCATCTTTCAAATATGTGATAATGATCTATGAAGTACATATTTGCACAATTTCCCAACATATCCCCCTTTATGATTTACAGAAACATGTGATATGAAAAAACAAATCAACACACAAAGAAACAATATCAACAATACATCTTTCAAATTCTATCTTTCATAGCTTCTATGTAATGCTCTGCCAGGGAAACCGAGAGAGATTAACCTAAAACTGATACTAAGTTTATAGAATAATTTTTTTCTTAAGAGTTTAAAAACAATATTGAATAACAAAGTGGAAGTAAAACATAAAGTCCATATATACTCATATACACAATCTCAATTACAAACTAAAAATCTCAAGGGTTCCTTGATGTAGAATTACATAAATATAACTTAATCTATTAAGTACAATAATCACATAAATATTCTACATATTAAAAATAAAGTAAATCATCTCATTAAAGAATAAACACATACATCTGAACCATAAGGTATACATGATAACTCACATCCACTGTACAAGTCACATGGTATGTAAATACAATTGAGTACAAAGTACAAATAAAAGAATGCATAGGAACAAATATCCAAGGATGAAAGAATAAGAAGTAACCACAACAAGGATCATCCAAAACTGGTACAGGAATGTCAGAGCCTCAAATGGTAAGAGAATTACTACCTCCCGACCTCATGGAAACCTATGGTTCCACTCCCACCGTGCTAAGGAGATAACATCATACCCCACTTGGATAACAGTACAAAAATCACTCATTAGATATTACTAATGGATCCTATAAGATTTCTATTTCAAAGGTACAAATCAAAACTCAAAGGTACACATACTAATCTAGAGGCAACCAACACACGTAGGAAACCTAAGATGAGATTAGAGAAGTGTTATCACATATGTCAACCCCTTAGAATGATCTCACTGGACTTCGACTCCCAAGTGTGAATATATGTGAAACCTAAAATCCTCTCATGTAAACAAGGATAACCGATCATGCCAAAACTCACCATCACTACTAGATGGGTAAGCATCTTCTCCCACTCCCATCCTTAGCCTATACTAGCACTCAAGTCTTGGTCAAGGAATCCATTATCTTATTAATTCATTTTAAAACCTTATTTAATGTATTATATTATCACTTATTTAAATAACCTACTAAGGATACCCAGAAAACCACTTCTGGACTCCGACGTCACCAAATAAATCCATTTCCCCTTTAACACCTATATAACCTACCTTAAGTTCATAAACCTCAAAACATCTCATGAATCATAAAAGTAAAGATTTGGCTCCAAAATGTCATGGGAACACACATGACCAATTTCCATTAGATATACATCATAACAAAATCAAGATCAGCTTCCATAGGGTTGGGTTATAACAAAATCAAATACCAAACACGTATGCAAGGCAAACAAACATAATACAATTCTCTAATCCTGCCCTTGGTAAAAATCTTAAAAGGATAACGTAAAAGATTCCCTCTTAAACCACAATTAGAGAAGGAAAATCAATCACAAAAATTTAACAATAATAAACTAATTTGTAAAACACCATTACAAAAATTAATTTATTAAAAATAATCAATAACACAACTACAATTACATCTTCCAAAATAAATTTCATTACTAAGAAAATCAATTTATAATGTTAATAAAAGAATAAATTGATTCCTAAATTAATAATTACTAAGGCAATATGATGTACATGCATATATACCAAAAACATTCTTTCCCTATGAATTTCAGAATAAATATCAAACATGAATTTATCAATACCTTTAAACTTTTAACAAAATATTAATTTTGATTAATAACTATTAATCATTCAACAAACAATAAAATTTTATACTAAAAGAAAGCTTAATTAAAATTTTCTTTTTAATTTTTTTTATTAAATAAACTATAAATATATATTAAAAAATTAAATAATTAAAAAAACCATATTAAAAAGTGAGGGAAGGGGGGAGGAGGAGGCAACCCTCCCCATAGCTGCCAATGGCAGTTACTACCATAGAAGTCTCAGCTACTAACAACAATTACCATCATAGCAGCCTAGCTGCCTATGGGAGCTGTGGCCGTAGTGACCGACTGTTGCAGGGTGTAGATAAATAAAACCCCCACCCTAATACATAACATTTTATTTATTTATTTAAAAAAAAAATTCTATAATTAAAAAAATTAAAAAAATTAGAGATTTTCTTTGATCCAAAACAACAACCCCCTTTTTCTTTTTTTATAAACAAATTTTCTAAAAGATTTACCATAAATATATATATATATATATATATATATATATATATATATATATATATATATATATATATATATATATATATATATATATATATATATATATATATATATATATATATATATGATAAAACAAAAGGGGATTCTAGATACTAATTGAAATTTTTTCTAGGTATGGAGGGTGAATAAACCACATGCAAAAATTATAAAGATAAATTAATTTTTTTCAAACCCTAGGTTTTCAACAATGAAATTTTGACAAATCCTAACTAATTGAAAACAAGATCTTTCTTTTATATCTTTTAATCATATATTACCAATTATTCACAATACCATATTTGTTTCAAGCAAGTGTTTTCAAAATAGAAATTGATACAATAGAAGAATTTTAGAACAAAAAAACAAATCTTATAGGCATGAAGTAAACAAACTTTCTTACATAAAGAATTTAATCTAAGAGGGTTCCAAACCCTACCTCAAACAACCAATTGATAGAAAATAAGAAGAATAATCAAAACTCTTGAAAAATTCCAAAGCTTTCTCCAAATCCTCCAATTCAATCCTTAGAGCCAAAACTTGCAAATCTATGTAGAATAATGGTCAAATCCTCCCCATAAATGAAAAGATCCTAGAACTTGAACTCAACCACGCAAACCCAAAACTCAACTCAACTCCAAAAACTTTATTAACATCAATCTCTCTTTTGCATGGTTTTCAATTTTCTAATTAATAATTCAATGCACTTTTAGTATTTCTTGTTTATATCAATTCACTTAACTAATAAAAAATATTTTATCCTTTTAATTTATTTTAATTGAATGTGCAACTAATTGCATATCAATTATAACTAAAATAATATTATTTTAATCGTATTATATTTTTATCCAATTGATAATTCATTATCAATTAATAGATTTTATCTTTAATTGAAAATTTGGAATTCAATAATTAGTTAAATCCTTAAATTTCACAATTAAACTTTTAATTAAGTCTTTTAATTAATAAATGAAGTTAATTATTTTTTATTAATTAAATACCCTCACATTTGATTTTCTATATTTACTAGTAAGATTTAATTATTTAAACCACATAATTAATCTTAGTAGAACATTTAACCATTTCACAACAATCATACCAACTAGCCAAAAATTAGAAAAACCAACTAAACCTAATAAAACAATAATCATTGTCAAGGGAAAGGCTTACGAATTCACATCACTTGGACAAATTCACAAAAATTTTTTTTAGAAACTTGTCCACTACTTTAGGAAAATAAAATGGCTTAGGTTGGGATTCAGACTTGAATATTATCGTCCCTCTCTTAACATTGAGATAGTGCGATAGGGCACACCCGTCTTGACAATTGAAAGAAGTCGATGTTTGGTACCTACAAACCTACATAAAAGACAAACATGTACATCCATATATAAACAACAAGAAATGACAAGCATTGGGACATCCTGTGGATCTCGCAAGTAAGTAACTACAACTTCGTCCTTCAACCACATCAAACACGTCAAACATACATGATAGCCATACACATGCAAGTATGGAGTGAGTACAATCATGAATATAAACAACATTTTAAACCTATAAATAATCATCATCAAAGTAATTAACATCATCTAACTGCAATTATATCATATCTTATAACCATCCAATATCAAATCACCATGTAATGTTATACATCCAAAACCTCATAATAAAGCTGAAATAATCAATGCACACATGAAAGTGGCCTAAAAGAGTTTAACAATATAAAATTTAAAAAGAAAACTATGGGTGGGAACTACATTCTACATAATATAACAATCTCTCCCTCTTAGTTTTACATAGTTTTTCACATGGCTATCTCTCCCCCTTTGACATCAATGACAAAGGCACACATTTGCACTAAGTTAAAGAAGCCAAAAATAATTCACTAGTACATTTGACCTTATTTTTTGACCAAAATTTTTGACCAGCAAATAAAAAGGTTTTGTTTGGTTGGATTATAGAAGGAAAACTTTGATTTTTTTAAAATCCATACCCATGTTGGTCAAAATTTTGACCCATACCATCGAGGTCGAAAGTTTGACCAACACAGGCATTAAAAAAAAAAAAGGTTTCATTTCTCATTTCATTATTCAAGCACATGGGCACGACGAATTAGATCAAAGGCAACACGCGAAGGAGGACCACCTATTTGTAAGTTTTTAAACCCTCCTAGCTTTCATTTGCAGTGGTTCTAGCCTTTTTGGTTCGCCACTTTTTGGCACTCAACATGGACACTGGCATGACTGTGTTGGAGCAGCACAATGTGTTATGGCTCTATTTGCAATGTGCACCCATATTTGGCTTTCATTTGTACCTATATCTGGCGCCCTTCTTGAGTTTTGGTATTTTTCTATGTTTGATTTTCTATTCATGCAAAGTGAGGAATTTACATTCAGATCTTTGCTCTAGCATCAAAACTTGGTGAGTTTAATCTTTAGCATGGAAAATGCCTAAAATATTTTGAAACCTTAATCTCAACATGGTCTTTGGTATAAGGAATTGCCAGCATAGTTTTGGCAGTATGTAACTAAGTATATGCTAGCGGCCCTTTTTTTTAAGCCATCGCCCTACAAATATATGTTGATGGTCTGCCCCTTTGGTATCATTTTGGTGGACTTTGTCAAGGGGAATACGATAAATCTTAAAATCAACCAAAAGGAAGTGCAATAGAAAAATATTGCCTTCTTGAGATAGGTATAATAGAAAGAGCCCTTGACTCAATAGAGAACATAGAATAGGCAACATCTTGCAATAAGAATTTGTCTTTTGAAAGTTATGGTGAACACAAATCTCTTCAAAAGGAAAGGAAAAATAGACATATCTCTTCAAATATTGGTACAAAAAGGAAGATTCTTCTAGAATATGAAAATGAAGCTAAGAGGATGCAGGGGATTATAACTATTTTGGTTAGTTATGTTTGTTGCCCAAATCTGATATCGAACCCAAGTATAAGACTTGGAAGATATTTAGGGTTTGATAATTTTTTGATTTTGGGAACCAACATAATCAAGGGAAATATGTATATTTCCTAGTTCGCATGCATAAGCTCGTGAATAATATAATTTTCAATATTAAAATTATAGTTCATTAATTTTTTTAGGCTAGATTTGTATAATAGATTTAAGTATGCATTCTTATTGTGTCTTTTTCCATCTAGTTTTCTATGTAAATCCATTGTTATATGTGCTGATGTATATGTGGTGATTTCATAATGATTTTTGTGATTCTTGTAGAATTTATTAAAATGATAATTAATATTAAATTAAATTAGAATCAACATATACTAATTCACCCCCTGTCAATATATCTATGTTCTTAATATTCCCCAAACCTTCATCAGTCTCTTATAATGATTCAAAATGACCAAATCTCCAAGCAATTAAACACAGTCCCACTACAACACCAGAAACCCCAATTTTGTGTCTCCAAACCCTTGTTTTTAGGGCTTTCTCAATGTCCTATCTCCACGCACTTATGCATCAAATTGGTGACTGATTCACCATCTACTCAACATGTTAGAGCATTTCCAAACATAAAACTCACCCCTTGTTTGGACAGATTAGCCACTGCTATACTTTGGCATTCATTTTCAATGTATTTTCTCACAGTTCAATCTTGTGATCACCTTTAACCCTGCTTGATTCTACATATGCAATGTTAGGAATTTATAATACAAGTTAAACAATGTCACTCCATGAAGATTAGGCCTCTATGTTCATGGAATGACCCCCATTCTTCTTAAAGTCCTACTGTAGTAACAAAATAGAGAAAGAAAATTGTACAAGTCAGTATATGTCATTGTTGTGTGGGTACAGTCACATTAGGTGACTCTCAAAACATTTCAAATCTTACTATGTGACCTTCAATTGACTTATTGGACTCCTGTAGATGTTATACAATCAAGATTTACATTTAAATCCACTCATGAGATATAAAATGAAGAGAATATAGTTTTTTTGTTACTAATTCTCAATCACTATTACATATTACTAACACATGGAATAGTCACATAAACTTCTTCAAATCATTCAATGGAAAAAATGAATGACTGAATTAATCCCTTATTGCATAAAGAAAATGGAATCTAAAACAAGGCTCTTAAGACCTTTCCAAAATCACAAATTGCACACAAACTAGTTTTTATCTTTTATTTCCTGTTCTCATCCATACATACCAGGGATCCTACCCGTACATTCCTCATTTGGTGTATATATAATCCTATTACAACTTCCACAACCATATTTGGTTGGTTACAAGGATTACAACTAGTTAAGAATCCCTTAAATGGGATTTCCCTCCAAAACCCATGTAGGCGTTTATATTTAAATATTTGAATTGTCAATTTATTAAAAGTATTTATTTAATCTAAAACTCCCTTAGTAATAACTCCTAAAGACTCAAAATTATTCAATAACCTATTCTAGATTCTTAGAACTAAATATTAATTCTTGGACACTTTTGGTCCCCCATACAATCAAGGTTTGGTCCATTTAGGACTTTTTACAACTTCTAGGATTTGTTTCTATTACATAGAATCAAAAGCCATTAGAGGCTTTAGTATTGCCCAATTGATTTTTTTTATCCTTTGATTGTCTTGTTGAATCTTCTGGTCCTCCTTGAATAACTTGTAGGTCCTTTTGGTCTTCATGGCTTGCTTAGTTTTTCTTGGTGCCCCTGCACCATTCTCCCCTCCATGCAAAGAACTCTTGTCCCAAGAGTTGTCTATCTTGTGGCCACTATGTTCTTTTGTAAAAATATGATGTTGAGGGATGAAACACTCCCCTAGAGTGACTTGTCTCTGTCCCAAACTCCCTACATTCATACATAAAGGGTTAGATAAAAAATCATTTGCAGTTGACTATCCTGCTTCATGACAGTGCTGCTACTGCACTTTAGACCCCTGAACTGACTTCACTAGTCTCTATCCTGTCACCATTTCACCTTCATATGCCTTCCCTCCAATAGGACACTTGACTGTCCCCACCATCACAAACATTTGTGCCAACACTCCACATTCCTTGAGACTATCTTGCTCTGCCTTAACTTGCAGCCTGTCAGCTTGCTTCCAACTGGTATCCACTTGGTTATTCTTTTTCCTATATCATTTTGAGGGGTAGTAAATTAAGTATGGCATAATATTTGACTAAAGTTAACCCCATAAACCATAGGTAGCCCACCTAGAGCTTGAAAAAAGATAACTTTTTCAAAATGGGCCTTTTTAGCCTACATTAAAATATATAAAAGACTCAATTAAAAAATAAATATTTTGATCTAATTTACAACTAGATTAAATTTTAATCACAAGTCCTTACTTAGAACAATACATTCATAACTCATGCCACATCACAAATTACACATTATAGATACATGACCCTTGACCCTCCATATGGGGATGATTTGTATGATTTGATAGCTCATCTTTGAAAAATGTCTTGGCCATTTGGTCACATTTCCCACTACTTAAGTTTGTTATCATGTCATCCATCATAATATCTACCTTAGATCTCTTAGTTTCATTTGATTTATATATCATGTATTCAACGACATCAATCCCACTAGCAGTGACTACTCCATCTATGTCTAATAATACTAACCATCTTTCTTCTTGATATAAAAGCTTCACCAATCTCTGTAATAGGATGGGATAATTGAGTTCCTTGCTCCCCCGTTCTGACAAATACTTGCAATGATATCAAAACTGTACCATCTCTGAAAATGAAAGTCTATTTGAATTCATTTCATCTGTTTCTTTTTCATACTCTTTCTCAAGATCATTATGATCCTTTTGCCCCATGCTAAAGAACCTTCCTACATATAATATTTCAATATCCTTATAGATTTGGATTAATTGCACCAACTTGGACTTCATCAGGAGTTTATGCGTTGGAGGTTCAACATACAAAAAATTCATTTTATTATTAATTGAGTTTGTGACATGTGACCGTAAAAATTAAACTAGTATAAATATTAAATTTTCTGCAACACCTATCAAAATATATTTTTCAAACCAATTACACACATTGTCAAAATCCTGAACAAGAACTACAACATCAGTACGAACTTGTGGGAACATTTGTTTGGTGGTGGCACCATGAACTTTCGTGGTAGCAACTCTAACACCAGTATCTATTACTAGGCTAAAGCTTAATTAAAGCCATTAAATAGTCTAAACAGACTTAATAGAAATAGACTAAATTTAATAAAAAATGAAATTATCAAAATGCTCACCTGAATATTTTTGCGATCTTTGACACTCATTTCACCTAAGAAGAATTCTAAACTTGATTTTGATTTTTTGTACATGTTGGATACAAATTCTCCTACTTTAGAATTTATGAAAGGATAGGCATCTCCACCCCATGCTAACATTGTTGTTAACGCATTTCAATAGCCCTTGTAAATGTGCCATACCCACATTCTTTTGCATTAAGGAATGAAGGAATCCAATCTGCTTCAAAATCAACATGCTTATTTTGAAGATACGCATGCATGTTTTGTAACTTTATACACTCACAACTATTAAGGTTACACATGATAAGAGCAACTTCTTTTCCCTCCAATTGACCCACTCCTACCTGCAACAGATTTTGTGTAAGGGCAATTAATGTATAAATATTTAGATGTATATCATTAATTTTATTTTAGCAAATTGTATGCTAAATGTATGCATATGTATGCTATTGAAATTTTAGTTTTGTTTGTTGAATGATTTTTCTATAACAAAATTTATTGCAATAATAGACTAATTCAGCTCATAATTAATAAATCTTTTATATGTTTTTTGTTTGATGAGAATTAGTATTTCAATGATTTATGAAAGGATGTATATTTCAAGTTTATAATTATATATTTTACTTAATGTCAATATAATGGTAGCCATGTTAACAATTATTTTAGTTGGTATCAAAGTAGATAGCAGAATTTTTACTGTACAAGTAGTAAATATTGGCTAATATCTATCCCCAAATCATTATTAGAATGGCTAATGATCAAAGTTTATTATTCAAGAACTTTTCTTATTTATACAAGAAAAATATGAATATTGCAGCATCAAAATGGATGTCCTGCTACTATAGAAATTTTATTTGTGCAATCAATACAAAATTATCATGTTGTGCAAATTATCTTGCTTGATCTTCTCTTTCTGATAGGTGGTGTGCTTGTAGAGGACTTTTTACTTGTGGTTTGAAATCATTATTGAATCCTACATGGAATGAGAGCTTAATCTTTGCTCCTACATGGGTGAGATACATTGAACATGACAAAAATATAAATTGATCTTTATTCACTATTACATCATTAATGTATATTTCAATCTTTATGCTGTACAATAGTAAAAAAATTTCACCCTACCAAAAGACATCTTCATAAAATCTATGCTACTTAACCATATTCTCATTTCACCATAGCTTACCCCAAACATATTATATAAGGCAGGAACTTTTACGCTTGCATCCCTTGTTCTATTGGCTCACCCGCAGATTTCTATTTTAGTTTCTTCTTATATTTAAATTTTTTTAAGGGATTTGTTTATAATAGACATACACTATCAAGCAAGGAAGATGTTGTGATCAAGGATGCACACCTCATCCATATGAGGGCATCCCTAAGAAAAAAAAACAATTCTTTGTAAGAAAGAATGTCACATGATACACAAATACGACTCAATTGGATTTGCTAGAATTTACTTGATTATTAATGTTGGATGTTATTTTAATACACTTGATATAGAATCTGCAGGTTGCAAATAAGTCATCCTTCTTCCACCAATGAGTCATTCCATTCAAGAAAGACCATGTTTGACAATATCAACGCATAAGAAAATAGGGAGAAAATTGCTAGACTGTGGTCTAACTTAAAAATAAAAGGTGATGGAAAATGTTATTGTCCTTGAAAAATTTGTAAGGGCTTAAAGATTCGAAGATATCTAATCAAAACAACTGAGGAACATTGTAGGTAGCATGGTCACATTGAAGGGGGAAATGAATTTCATCCATTGGTATGTATTTGAATACTTTATAAAATACATAAGACATGATTAGATGATGACATCATGTTCATGGTTAATATAAGGTCATCATTTTCATATAGGTTGACCACCCTGGGTTTCATGTTATGGACCATGACAATCTGGATAATGTGGATTTCCAAATGAGGGAAAATGGAGGTGTGAATATAGAAGTAGAAGGTAATGATCCCATGGAAGAAGACCATGATGATGAAGATCATGATGATCAAGATGATGATGTTGATGCAGACCTTGATGTACCTATACTTGAGAAGGCACACAAGCCCCTATATGAAGGCTCCCAAACAACTCTTCTTGCTGCTGTATTGTTTTTGGTGAACTTGAAGGTTATGAATGGTTTATCCAACGTAGCAATGACACGTATGTTAAGGTATGTCATCTTTTTTCATTATTTTAGTTGTAATTCCCTTACAATTAACATTGGGTGAATCATGTAGCAATTAATATTCTTTAAATTAACAAATTATATTTTTGGTTGTAGGTTGATAGGTGAGTGTTTGTTACCACCATCAAACATTCTACCTCACTCGTAGTGAGAATTATCTGCCATTATGAAAGATATTGGAATGGAGTATCAAACAATACATGCATGTCCAAATGATCATATTATATATCATAAACAACATGAATTTGCAACAGAATGCCCTATTTGTCATATTAGTAGATATTGATCAGATAGAATAACAAAAAAGGTGCCTTGCAAGGTTCTTTAGTTTATTCCCATTATTCCACATCTGCAACGATTATTCAGGTGCAATAGCTTGGCACAATTTATGGATTACCATGCACGCAATAGAAGTCAAGATGAAATTATGTGAATGCCTACAGATGGTTTGGCATTTAAGGAAATAGAGAAAAAATGGCCACACTTTAAAGAAGAACCTCTTAATCTCAAGCTTTCATTGCCAGTGGATGGTGTCAATCTGTTTGGAGAGATGAGATCTACTTACTCAGTGTGGCCTATTTTTGTTATCAACAATAATATTCCTCCTTGGATGTCCATAAAGAGGGAGCACATAATGTTGATACTGATTTTTCTAGGTATTTTTTCATTTAATAGTCATCTAAATTAATTTATTATAAATAATCCATCAAAATGGTCATAATAATTATGTAATATTTTTGTTCATTCAACTAGGTAAGTACCAAGTTAAAGATATCAATATATATATTGAGCCCATTATCGACGAGTTGATGGTGTTATGGAATGGGGTCACTATGTATGACATCTCTAGACCAATAGGATGAAGAAAATTTCAATTCCATGCAATGCTTGTATGGACAATACATGATGCCCATGGGCTAACACATTTTTGTGGTATGTTCTCTTCTTAACACCTCTTTTTTGGTATGTTATAGTGCTAACACAAAGATAACATATTTAATCCAATTATACACAATCTTGTAGGTCTTCAGACAAAGGGAAAATTTGCATGTCCAGTTTGTGGTCCAAAGATGAAATCTCATCATTCAAAAAGTTTATGAAAGCAGGTGTTCAATGAGAATAGACACTTTCTCCACAGAAACCATAAGTACCAAATTACTGAAAAACATCTTTTCAATGGGAAAGAAGAGACTACATCAAAGACATAGAGAATGACACTTCGCCTATGGAAGTTGGACCACAATAAAATAAATCATCGAGGTAATGTCATTCCATCTGATGGTTTTTGTTTGAAATTTATATTTTGATATTGTGTTTTGTTTACTGATGATGTAATTGATGCTCGTGAAGGTCATCAAGGCATTAATGACCAACTTCCAAAAGGACTAAAAAGTTATCCTATGCAATTTAGTAGGTTGTCGTACTATGAGAAACTCCCAATCATGCATTTCTTTGATCCTATGCATATTGGAAATAATGTAACAGAGACATTATGGAAAATCTTGGATGGAAGGCGTGACAAAGACAAAATTGTCAAAAATTTTAGTGACATTGAATAATCCAACCATGCAATGAAAAATGTCATTCAATCAAATAAAAATAGAGACCAGATTGATACAAGTGCCCTTACTTGGTTATTGTCGAAGCAGCAGAGAATGCTATAAAAGAAGTCATAAAAAAACTACTATTTCCCACAGGCTTTGCTATGAACATAAACAATCTCATATCAAAGAAAAGTGAATTTGGGCCAGGGATGAAAACACATGATTGGCATACATTTATTAAGGTAATTCATGTTATTTTGTATTCACTATATATTTATATACTGCATGTAGTTTTCATTGCATTCTTTTATAAAATATTGATAAGATCATTTTATAAATATTGTAGTACGTTTTACCTCTATCTCTCCCACACCACTTCACCAACAGTGTCAAACAAGTTATATATGATCTTGGAAAATACATGAGGTGGTTGTCATCAAAAGAAATCAATAAAGAAGATATAAAATATTGGAAGAGGAAAATTTCTCATCTTATGTGTGAAATGCAAAAGTATCTACCTCCAACTTTTTTCAATGCACAAGAACACTACCTCATACATCAAGTTGAGGAGATTGAATTGTGTGGACCTATACCAACTAGGTCAATGTGGATGGTTGAGAGGCACTTGAAATTTTTGAAAGGCTTGGTTCAACAAAGAGCACATCCTGAGGGTTCTATGGTGGAGGGATATATGGTATACCAGACCATGGTGTACATTAGTGAATATCTTCCTAAGTTTGTAGCAAAGATCCATGTAGATCGTATTTGGGATCCCAACTCCATTAAAAAATTTGAAGGGGAGTACTTGATGGGAAAAGGTAGATTGAGGAAAGTGAGAGGTAAATATAAGATGTTATTGTAGTTAATTAATTCTTATAAATCTTCAATATAAGTTATTTATAATTGGTGTATTTTTTTTTACAGTTGGTCAAGAGTGGGATGCAATACATTTGTATATTGCAAACAATCTTGATTGGATAATGGTATGGATTGAACGATGTCAACAAAATGGTTGCTCATTAACATGGGAAGGTGTTGCTTCATTGGTTAGAGAAGCTCATCGTAATGGAGATTCCAATGTTACATAAATGGTAATTGATCTAGCATATGAGAGATGTAGGTACAAATTTATTAATGATCATGACTCATATGTTTCATGTCAACTCATGATGCAAATAATTTTCACATGCTTGAAAAATTGCAGGTCAAGCACCACAAAGTTATGTACTATCATGGCCACAAATTTCGCATAAAAAAGTTGGATGACATGAAGAAAACTTGTGATTCTAGGATAACTGCAGTTTTTGAGGTCTCTAATATATCATCTAGAAATGACATACATCCTCAACAATCTCAAAATTGATACTATGGCATCTTGGATGATATAATTGAGTGCGACTTTAACTCCTTCAAAGTAGTTCTATTCATTGTCAAATGGTACAGGCTATCAAGCCATGGCTAAACACCTATGACAAGCTTCCATTGGCCCAACCCAAGAGTCTCCTACATCATGTGAACAGGTAAATATGCCAAAAAATATATTAGAAATTGAATACTTGATAAACAATCTATTTGATAATAATGTGCATGACATTGCAATGCAGCCTCTTAATTGTAACACAGATCATACACCGCATGATGAAGCCCCTGATGTGCATTGTAGTGTCGATGGAGGTGCTCATTTGCTATTTAAAATTAATTATGTAATTATTAATACAATTTAACATCTTAAATTGAACTTGGTGTAACCTTTTTTGTGTATATTATAGAGGATACAAAATGTCATCTTAAAATGAACTTGGTGTAATTCACATTACCTAACCAATCAACATTGGTGAGGGAACTTAATATGAAATCATCTTCTCTAAGATACCATAGACCATAGTCAACTACCCCTTTTAGATATTTGAAGATTATTTTCACTAGAACAACATGAGATTCCTTAGGTTCTGACTGAAATATAGAAACAATGCAAACTACATTCATAATGTTAGGCCTAGTTTGTACATCAATTATAACAATCCACCGATCATTGATTGTATCTAGTTTGATTTGCACTAGGTGAATCATCAGTTTTAGTCAACTTCCAACCAGTCACCATAGGAGTGCCAACAATTTTGGAGTCATCCATTCCAAACTTCTTGAATAATTATTTCACATATTTAGAATGAGACATGAAAGTTCTCTTTTCTAATTGAGTAACTTATAAACCAATAAAAAATTTCATCTCACCAATCATAGACATCTCAAATTTATTTTGCATCTCTTTAGAAAATTCATTACTCAACTTGTCATTACCACCAAAAATGCTATCATCAACAAAGACTTCAATAATCAAGATATTTGCATGATCAACTTTGAAATACAAATTACTATTTGCATTACCTTTGTTGAAACCAAGTTTAAGAAGGTACTTATCCAATATTGTGTACTAGGATCTAGCAGCTTGTTTCAATCCATACAATGCTTTCTTCAATCGACATACCATATATTTTTGATTAGTCAAAGGAAATCCATTAGGCTACTGAACATAAAATTCCTCTTCCAACTCATCATTCAAGAATGCTGACTTGACATCCAGTTGATATACTTTGAGATTTTTGTAAGTAGTGTATGTAATAAATAATCTAATGGATTCAATTCTAGCAACACAAGAAAGAGTCCCCTCAAAATCTATACCTTCCATTTGTGAGTACCCTTTGCAAAAAAGTCTACCTATGTTCCTTACAACTTCACCATTTCATTCATCTTGTTTCTAAACACCCATTTAGTATCGATCACATTCTTGTTCAAAGGTCTAGGAACAAGAATCCATGTCTTAGTTTTCTCAATCTGATCCAACTCTACTTCCATATCTTTCACCTATTATTCATCATTACATACTTCATCTATATTCTTAGGCTCAATATTTGAAATCAAACAAATCTCTTCTCTATTTTGTGCTAACCTTCTCCTATTCAAAATACCTTTGTTTATGTTACGTATTATCTAATTCTTAGAATGATTCATTCTTACATACCTCAAATTTTTAGGATTTTCATGAGTACATAATTCTTGATCTTCTGCATCATTCATTGGTTCATCCTCATCATCATGAATTCTAGGGACAATCTATAATTGGTTATGTGATGGAGTTTGTGTTCCTTGATTTGCACTGATATCCTCATCATCTGATTCATACTCACAAGCTCTGAGTTGTCTATTCTTACTTTCATCAATTTTGACATTAACGCTCTCAAAAATATTTCTCAATGTCTTATTATAACATCTGTATGCTTTACTTTTAGTAGAATACCCAAGAAGGATACCTTCATCACTCCTACAATCAAAATTTCCTAAGTCTTCATCTCCCTTGATATAACATTTTCTTCTAGAAGTTATGAATTATTTCACAGTAGGAGTATTACAATACCCAAGATCATAAAGGGTCTTATTGGTTCCATGCTTGACTTGTACCCAATTCAATTTGTATATTGTAGCCCTAATTACCTCTATCTAATAGATTTGTGGAACATTTCCTTCAATCATCACAGTCCTAGAAATTTCTAGGATAGTTTAGTTCCTTCTCTTTGAAATATCACTCTATTGTAGATTCCTCAGAGTAGATGTTTTCCTTCTTATCCCATGCTCTTTACAAAATGTATTAAAATCACCAGATGTGAATTCACCACCATGATCAGATCTCATACATTTCAGCTTCAAACTTGTTTTTGTCTCAACCATAGCCTTAAATATTTTTAACTTGTCAAATTCTTCATAATTTTCCCTTAGAAAATTAACCCACTTCATTCTTGAGTAGTCATCAAAAAATAGTATGAAACACATCTCACCGTAATAACTCATAGTCATAGATGGACCACATAAATCAATATGCACAAGATCTAAAAAACCATTTGAAAAATATGGTTTTCTCTTGAATGTAGATCTAGGTTTTGTACCCATCTAACATTCCTTACACATAGCATTAGTAGGCTTCATAAATTTAGGTATATCTCTAACTACTCTAGTAGAGCTAATCTTCATAGTGTTATCAAAATTTACATGACACAACCTCTTATGTCATAACCAAAACTCATAAATTTAAATAATCAAACACCTTCTTTTAGCACTATTCAAATGAAAAATATTTCCTTTAGTCTTTGTACCTAATGAAAATTTAGTACCTAAGCTTCCAATGGTTTTGCACATTCAATCCTTGAACTGTAGATCATATTCCTTTCCAGCTATTTGTCCAACACTCAAAATATTATGCTTTAGTCCTTCAAAATATAAGACATCATAAGTGTTATTCTTACCATCAAGAGTAATATAGCCTTTTCTATAGATCAGACAAGGAGTGTTATCTCCAAATCTAACCACACCACCATCATATCTTTCCAAACTTACAATTTTTTTTTATCACCACTCATATGTGTAATACCCCAAAATTGGCACCTAATAATTCCAATCAATTTTGGTGCATTTTCTTCATTTTCATCATTAAAGTCCTATTTTATTAGGCAATTTTCTCTCTCCTACCTGACTTTATTTTGACTTGATGTCAATTGCAAAAACCCTAATTTACATTAATCTCACACTATAATTAATTCCTAAGTATTCGACTTTATTAGCTAAATAATCCCTATGATAAATTAATTTAATTATAAAGTCCTAAGTGCTTTAAATTAAATTAAAAATCCACCCCCTTTAGCTAATACACATAAAATGAATTAATATTACTTGTTATTTGAATGGATTATATTATTTGGACTTAATAATTCAAATACTCGAACGGTCACCTATATGTGGCAATAATTCATTCTTTTTAATAAGTGATTCATGAATATTTGTATCAATTGGGAATGAAGAGTCAACCGTTCATTTTCAAGAAATTCTTCATTCCCTCCGAGCTTGTCTATTTAGTGAACCTTCTCCTTCATTCAAAAAAAGGCAATTGGTGAGATTAATTAAACTATAGCGAATTTTAGTCTCAATTTCATATTTTCAAGTTTTCAATTGCAATTAGCTTAATTTCTCATTTAGTATCAATTGCATTCTCATAGTAGATTAATTTGCTTATTGCTATTAGATTAATCTCATATTTCTTTCAAAGTTATTTAGATTAACTTGCATTATCATATTTCCTTCAAGCTATTAGATTAATTGCACTTCTCATTCTAGATTAATTTTAGTTTTGTTTATCATTTCAAGCTTTGAAAATCCTTCGTATTAGCTTGGTCTTACGGTTGTTGGCTCTCATTCTGAGATTAATTAAAAAACCCCAGTTAATTAGAAGGCACCAGGTCGAATCGATAGAATCATGTGAATGGGTAATTGATACTTAGTTTCATGATTCGATGATCGAGCAATGACTATGTTGTGTTTATAGCTGGATTAGAGGTCCACGTTCAGCTGTATAACATTCTGGCGCCCACCGTGGGACCGAAAAATTGATTTCTGGCCTCATTGATTTTAAACATTTTTTTTTGAATTCTGTAATCTGTCGTACGTCTGTACTTCTTTGTGTATGGAAGTTCATGTGAGATTCCTAAGCGTACCACACAAAGTTTTGCTCCTTGTAGCACTCTCTCGCGTGAAATTGTACTTTCTCACGTAGGCCTTGTTATTTCCTCGCGCGCAGTGCAGTACTTTCTCATGCAGGCCCTATTATTTCCTCATGTGCAGTGCAGTACTTCCTTGCATGAAGTTTCACTATCAGACAATTAAAATTTCTAGATTTTGCATTTTACTGTTGTTTTTCCTGACAACTATTTTTTGTTGTTGATTTCATATCTCTATTTATGTCACAGCATAACAGTGGTCTACAGGTCGCTTTGTCGAAGATCATAAAACGTGCTAACAGTTTTCTTGCAGGATGATTGCTGAAGATCAATTAAAACATTGTGTTTGTTTTCTTGCTTTCATTCACATAGTCTAATTAGGGCTCCGTTAAAATTTCTTAAAGGTCTTGATAGCAAAGTAGGGGAATAGGCTCTTCATTACATGGAATTGATACCCACGGATGAAACCAAGACCCAGATGTTGCTAGAATGATGGATACTTGGCGAAGTGGAGAAAGGTAGTGAATCTTTAGCACTTCTACTTGCCAGGGGATTATGCTCTTCTCTCTTTGAGAGAACCAAAAACCCAAAAGATTGTAGATTTGGTGGAGTGAAGCTAACTCGGTGATGAATTTTCTTGATGTGTTTGGGTAAAGTGAAGAGGTAGAGAAGTATGCTCTTCTTTCTTTGAGAGAAATAGAAAATCAAACCCTCGGATCTAAGCCAAGTTGTGTCACCTTTAGAGGGCCTGCCAGAAGTTGAACCTCTAGGAACGACCCAAGTGAGTATGCACCTATCGTCAGTGATTTCACCTCACTATAATAAAGAATGTTGTCTTGAGTTGAAAGACTCCAAAACCATGTTAACTTCCTTCTCTTGATTTTGAAATCATCTTGAGAAGGCTCCATTTGTTGTACTGAGTGGCACCGCTCCTAGCTTTTCTTGTGGGGGTGTATGACTTTCGAGTGTTGGTGTGGCTGCAAGGCCTCAACCCTTTATAAAGGGCACCAAAGGTTAGTGTGAACGGAATCCCACTAAGAGCTTTCCCTAGTTAGTTGCCTACTTGGTTCACCTCCAAAAGGAGTCATAATCTTTACGCAGGGAGGGGGAAGAATCTCTCTCGTAGATTCCCACCATAGGCATGCACCTAGATGCTTGAAGGTGGTATATGATGCTGGCCCTTGCTTGAAGGGTAAATTTTGAACATATACTATTGAGTCCTTGGAAACACCAAAAACATGGGCGCCCTCTAGGGGGTGACATGGCTATATGAGGTGCACACATGCACATAATTAGTGGGGAAAAGGTTTTGTCTTCTCACCATTTTTTTTTGTAGGGATAACTATGTGTTTGTTATTGAGTCTTAAACTTGTCCATCATGATTAAACAAAGACTCCCCCGATACTACCAAGTTGCTTTGTCCTTGGTAGGTCTGTTTACGACTACTTCTTGTGTCACCATTGCTTGATCAAACCTTTATGCTTGTAAACGAGTGCTTGAAACCTTCAAACTGAGATTGTTGATTAAATCTAGAAACTAGATTTCCTTTCTGTGAACCATTTACGCTGTGTCCTAAAAATTGTCTTTTATCTCAAAATTTGTGTTGAACTATCAAACATTGTCTTTTTCCTGCATGAAGTATCATAAACTAAGCACTTTCTCGCGTGAACCTATACCCTAGTTTTCAAAATAGAGACTTATTTCCTATTGACTAGTTGACTTTTTATCTGATCTAGTTTTTTTCTGAGGTCTATTTACCTGTTTCCTATTGTTCACTATCATAAACTAAGTGTCTCGAGTTGTGAACCGATCAATTTTGCCTAAGCTCTCATTTGTCTCCTTGATTTTTATCTCGTCTCTTTGTGCTTTTGTACCTCACATTGTGATAGTCTATTTCAGTTGTTCTATCCATACTCCTGATGATTCGTACCAGGTGCATTTCACATCTTGGTTGTTCTAGCCTTTATCTCCTTTTCGTTATTCCTAGAGATAGAGTTTTAGCATTATCCTGAGTCTTCTCTCATTTCATCTTCATCTATGACTATCATGACTCAAAGTGGCAAAACTTACCCCAATTTTTAATACTAGTCAAGATAGAGATAAACCTCGTATTCAGGAAACAAGTTGTCCCAAACCTATTGTGCAATCTGAAGGTTGTGAGGGATCCTCAAGTTCTTCATTGAGTACTTTGAAAGATAGCTCATCTCAATCACCTCCAGTGTTCCAAGAGTGTTTTAATCCATTGTTTGAAGTGCAACCTAGTTTCTCATTTCAAAGCCAAGACAACTCATTCTTCCAAAATAACTCATTGTTTCACAACTTTGGAAGACCGCTTCCTCGGACTAGTCCTATCATTGAACCTATTGATCCTGTTGATGATATCGACTCATATGAACCCATTGATCCTTTTGATCCTGTTCACTCACAAAAGGTTACCTTAGCTGCACCCTTTCGACATCATTCATATCATTCTACTGAGGCTTCAATGGTTGCACGGTCCTACGTTGACAAGATGGGAGATCCGTTCAATTTCCAACTAGGCAAATACAACCAAACTTATGATCAATCTAAAAACAACTAGCATTTTGGACAATCTTCCAATGACCAACGTCATGCCCAACCTCAAAATGAACAACACTATGATCAAACCCAAGATGATCAACACCAAGCTCAAAACAAAGCTCAAGGTGGTCAACCAACGTATCACTATCATCCAGCTCCGTATGATCAGAGTCAAGATCAAGTCCCTAACATTTATGAGATCCTTGGAAATGATGGTGATGAAACCATAACTCAAAATGATATAGATGCTGCCAAAGAAAACAAGGGTCTTATTAAGATGATGGAGATCCTCCTTCTAGAGGAGAAGGAAAAATACTTTCTTGAGCTAGCTAAACAAGGGGCCAAGTTACCCCTAGACTATCAAGTCAAAATTCTTGTGGCCAAGGAAGAAGAGATTGAGACCGCAAAGTTGTAAAAGATGGTCCAAGACATGTAAGATCAGATTAGCCAACTTGCGAAGAATAAGGAAAAACCTGCTCAACAATTCACAATGAAAAGTATTTGTCCTTTCCCCTTTGATAGAAATATTCACATGCCACCTTTTCCCAGAGGTGTAGAGCTCCCTAAATATGAAAAATACTTGGGTGCAATAGATCCCCAAGATCACTTGAGGGAGTTTGGTGCATTATCTATGAAATTCATACATGATCAAACCTATCTTATGCACCTATTTCCTCGTAGTTTAGGTGGACTAGTTATGGAGTAGTTTTATCGCTTGCCCATTGGCATTAAGACTTTTGATGAAATGGTTAATCTATTTCTCCAACATTACTCGCATAATATTCAACATCTGGTCAAAATCTAGGATCTTTGCAATTTAAAACAATGACAAGGAGAATCTTTCCTAACATTTCTCTACAGGTGGAGACAATTATGTACAAGGTGTCCTCACAAGCTACCAAAGTCTGAGAGACTCAACATTTTCTTGGAAAATCTTGTCCTAGATTTTGGATACCAAGTGCAATTACAAGGTCCTCTAACCTTTGATAACATGATTAAACAAGCAGTGTGAATAGAGGCCTTTATGATCAAAAAAGGGGAATTGAATTTGAGAAAAGACAACAAACAAGGATCTTCAAACCCGAATAAGGATAAAGGGAAGTTTGTCAATAAGAATGGAGACATTGTGAATGATGGAGTGGTCGACAATGTGACTGCAAAGCCTGCTAAGTCTATTTTTAATCTCTCTTCTAGCATACAAGTGGTCAAAGCTGTTGAAAAGCCCGCGATAGAAAATCAACAACCTTCAAGGTTTTCTAGAAACAAACCTTGGGCATCTCGACCCAAGCATGAATTCACTTCCTTGGGAGAACCACTTGATGTGGTTTATAAAACTCTTGTGTAGAATCATATTCTTACTCCTTTGGAAAAGTGTCTCTATGACCCACAACCATGACCTCATTGGTGGAACGACAATGCCTATTATGACTATCACTAGAATAAGGGTCATAAGACTTCTACTTGTCTTCAGTTGAAACACAAGGTCCAAGATTTGATTGATAGTGGTGACATTGTTGTGGATGGCCATAACAAGAATTTGGACCATCAAGCATTTAAGGATCCCTTCCCTCCTCACGAGAAGGGTGAGTCTTCAAACACTAAGAATACCAATGAAAAAGTCAATTACACATACACTAACGATGACAATGATATTTGTATGATCAAACCTATTGAGATAGAGTATTGTGACATGATTACTATTAAGGGGAGTGGTGATGCTCCCAAACCTAAGACTCATTTCATCTTGCATAGTTCTACATCTCATTCATCTAAATCTAAACAACCTCAAGACTATGCTAATGTTGTTACTCGATCACATGGAAGAGTTTTTTTGAAAGGTCTCGATACTTCTACATCCGCTCCGAAGGCAACTGCGGATAAGACTACTATTGGCCCTGCCAACAAGAACATAAAATCTGTCCCTACAGCTAGCTCGGCTAGTTATAGCATCTTACATTAGCTCCAGTGAACCAACACTCAGATCACCATTTTTGAGCTATTGAAGATCTCACCTGCTCACAGGAAGATTCTGGATAAAGCCTTCACCGAGGCAAACATTCCCAAGGATCTCGATCTCAACTAGTTCCAATCTATGGTGGGTCATTTGACTTCACCTAATTATTTTTCCTTCTCTAAAGAAGATGATCACTCTCTGAGTCATCCACATAATGCTCCCTTGCATATAGAGGTCATGATAGGTCCTAAGTGCATTTTCCGAGTGTTCATAGACAATGGTGTTGGTCTCAATATCTGTTCTGCTAAACTACTTACCCGACTAGGTTATGATGAGAATTGTATAGAATCCCACAAAAAGATTACCATCAAAGCTTATGATGAAGAGGAACACAAATCCCAAGGCTTAGTTGTGCTACCTATTCATGTAGGACTTGTTGAAAGAGATGTTACTTTTCAAGTTCTTGACATTCCTCTTGCCTACAACATCTTGTTGGATAGGCCATGGATTCATGGGATGCAGGCTATTCCATCTATGTACCATCAATGCATTAAGTTTCTATTTCATGGAGCAGAAGTCATAGTGCTTGCTACTACCAATTATTCTTGCAACACTCTTGCGCAATCTGCATACAACTTTGTTCCAGCTAATAGAGAGTCCACTAAGTTCTATGACACTAAGCTTAAGAAAATGGAACAAACTTTGAAACTTAAGGATATAGGCAAGGGAGAATACCAAATTGAACCTGTGCTATCATTGGCTTCTCTACCTCCATCTCCACACTCTTATGGGAGACCTTTTGAGAATAACAAAACTTCTGATGATTCTCCTCAAACAATCTACAGTGGCACCTTTGTATGGGCCTCTACACCTTTAGAAGATGAGGATGAAGAGAGGGCTATCACAGCCTGGATCTATAAAGGAAAAGAAGCATCTAAAACAACTACTCCACCTCCAGACTTAGAAAAAGAGCCATACAGTGAGGCCTTCAAGATCATGAAGTGCTTTGGCTATAAGGGGAGTGGTCCTATAGGACTGAATGACAATGGTTTGCTGAAACCCATTGAAGCTACAGGTCACAGCACAAAGGATACTACTAGCTTAGGCTTCAAAAAGATCCCCTTTCATTTAGGGATAAACCTGAACCTGAACTTGATTCAAAATTTGAAGATACTACTCTAGAGGTAAATCCAGAGGCCAGCTTTGATGAAGACACATTTCCATGTCCTATTCCTCCAGAACTTGCTACACTCTTTGCAGAACTGGATGAACCTATTATACCTATCCACATGGTAGAGATTGATAGTGATTCTAGTGAGACTGCTTCGGTGCACCAACTCACATATGACCAATGGAGAGAAATACAAATGGTTGATTCTGACTTTCAAGGTGAATGATACATACCCCCACACTTCCAAGAGCAGTTTGAAAAAGATCTACTTCAGTGAGCCATTAATACTACAAGGGGTGAATATGATGATACAACTAGTGCTAATGGAATTCCCACATCAAGTACTGACTCACATGAGTATGAGTTTGACTCTTTGTTTGATGCTACTTATAATAAAGATATAGACATGATGCATACCTATGAAAGACTTCTCAAAGTAGGTGAAGGGTCTAGCATTAGGTCACATGAATTAGACACCATCAGTGTTAACTTGTCCTCTACTTCTGACATGAGTTCTCATAGGGATTCAAATGATCCTTTGGATGAGATTTCTCTAGGTCTTGACTTTCTCATCCATGCTTTTGATGGTTATACAGTGAATGCAATTGAACCAGTCACTACTTCTCTTTCACTCAAAAATCCCCATCTGATAAATTGGAACTCCCCCTCATCATCCAATGAAGTCCTAACGTTCCAGAATGATTACGCTCTAGCCTATTACCTCTATGCTATTGAACCTATAATGTCCTCCACCAGTGAAAGTAGTGTCAACATGACAGAGGCAGATATCAAGTATCTTAGTCAAAAAATTAAAAGAAGAAAAAATAGATGCTCTAATGGTGAAAACCACATTGTGGCAGTATCAAAGCCAAAAATAGTAAAAATAAAAGACATATCCAAGGGTGAAAACCTCTCTGAGGCACCCAAGGATGAGATACTTGATATGCTTCTAAGCCACTTTCAAGAGAGATCATCAGTATTGATTGAGCCGACACAACCAGTAAATTTGGGTACAGAGGCTACTCCACAAATTATTCATCTAGCACAATCATTATCTGCAAAAGAAAAGGAAGAATTCACTAGCTTCTTTCAAAGAAAGAAAATAAACTTTGCATGGACTTACTCTGACATGCCTGGATTAGACCCCAATCTAATCATGCACCATTTGTCCATTGCACTAGGTATTAAACCTGTTAAACAGAAGTTGCAAAAGATGCAGCACACATAGCACTTTTAGTCAAAGCAGAGCTAGAAAAACTTCTTAAGGCTAGTTTCATAAGGACTATTGATTATGTAGAGTGGATCTCAAACATTGTTCCAATCACCAAACATGATAAATCCATTCATGTATGCATAGACTTTAGGGATCTAAATAAGGCATGTCCAAAAGATGACTTCCCACTGCCTGATATTGATATGATAGTGGATATGACAGTAGGTTATGAGATGTATTCCTTGATGGATGGCTTTTCTGGCTATAATCAAATAAAAATTGCACTAGAAGATCAAGAAAAGACCGCTTTCACATGTGCCTAGGGAACCTTCTGCTAGAATATCATGCCTTTTGGACTTAAGAATGTTGGAGCAACATATCAGAGAGCTATCACTACCATTTTCCATGATATGATGCATAAAACAATGGATGATTATGTGGACAAAACTTTAGCCAAAAGCATGTAGCAGAAAACTCATCTTATAGATTTGGGTCCCATACTTGACCACATGGAACAATTTAGTCTCAGACTTAATCCCAAAAAATGTGCATTCGGCGTCACTTCTAGAAAACTCTTGGGTTACATCATTTCAGCTAAGGGCATAGAAGTTGATCCAAAAAAGGTGCAAGCTATTATGGACATGCCTCCACCTAAAAACATCAGTCAAATGAGAGGACTACAGGGAAGACTACATTCTATCTAGTGCTTCATTTCACAGTTGGCTGACAAGTTGCAACCATTCACTAAAAATTTGCATAAGCATGTGACTTATGAATAGAATGAAGAATGTGACAGAGGACTCACTCAGATTAAATAGTATCTTGCTAATCCACCTATATTGTTTCCTCCTATTCATGGGAAGCCGCTCATATTATACATCTTAGCAACAAACACATCTTTGGGTGCTCTCCTAGCTCAAGAAGATTAGAACAACAAAGAGAGAGTTATTTATTATATCAGCAAAACATTGGTTTCTTATGAAATGAATTATTATGTCATTGAGAAAGCTTGTCTAGCAGTAGTTTTTGATTCTCAGAAGTTGCAGCATTATATGCTAGCTCACACTAGAAGGCTTATTACAAAAATTGATCCATTAAAGTACTTATTGAGCAAGGCTGCCCTCATAGGTAGATTAGCAAAATGGGTGATGATACTTAGTGAATTTGACATTGAGTATGTGGAAAGAAAAGCTATTAGAGGACAAGAAATTGTTGATCAGTTGGTGGAAGCTCCTCTGAAAGATCACTAGCCTTTGAATATTGAATTCCCAGATGAATCCATCATGCTTCTCACACATCAGGCTTGGAGCATGTTCTTTGATGGATCATTCACTCAACAAGGATCAGGTGCAGGCATTCTATTTATAACACCTCAAAGATACTCATTGCCAAAAGCTTACAAAATGTTGTTTCCCTGCACAAACAACATCTCTGAATATGAAGCTCTCATTAATGGTATGAAGTTAGCCATTGAATGGCGTGTGGATGAGCTCAAGGTCTTTGGAGACTCTTAGTTAATCATCAACCAAGTTAATGATGTCTACCAAACAAAATATGACAAGCTAGTGCCTTACAAATGAATGGTGGATGATCTCAAACAGTATTTTGCACACATTTCTTTCCAACAAATTCCAAGGGTAGACAATAAAGTAGCTGATGCTATGGCCACTCTTGCTTCAATGTTACAAATGCCAAAAAATGACTTCAGACATGAATTCCTGGTGGAGGCATTACACTGCCCAACCTGTGACATTCCCGAATCTAAGATAATATGTTTAGTCATTGGACATGATTCATCTCGCTACCAAAAATCTATTCCTACCTCAGTGACTAGATCATTCGCGAAACCTATACCTAGAATGAAAAGTGTCACCTAATTCATAATGCTTCATGGTATGTCATCATAGAAAATGACTTGTATAGATGGGGTCTAGACGGTACCCTCCTTAGGTGTCTAGAACCTGATGATCCAAATGTGTGTTGGCTAAGGTACATGAAGGTATTTGTGGGTCTCATTTGAGTGGTCTGACATTAGGTCATAAACTTATTAGAGCTTGTTACTACTAGCCAAATATGGAGAAAGAAGATGTTCAATATGCCAAGACTTGTAAACAGTGCCAATTTCATGAAAATCTAATCCATGCTCCTGCTAAAGAGCTTATTCCTTTCATCAATTTCTGGCCATTTCAGCAATGGGCCTTTGACTTGGTGGGTTAGATACATCCTTCTTCTTCAAGAGGACATAATTTTATCATCATAGCTACTGACTATTTTACTAAGTGGGTTGAGGCAGTGCCTTTGGCTATGGCTGATGGCAAGTCTATGGCTATGTTCATACTCAACTATATCATCTGTAGATATGGTGTACCCTCGTCCATTATCACTGACAATGGGGGAAAATTCAAGAACAAGGACCTGAGAGAGTTATGCACCAAATTTAGAATCATCCAACATTGGTCATCTATCTATTATCCCCAGGGTAATGGACAAGAAAAAGCTTCTAATAAGACAATTCTCAAAATCTTGCACAGAACAGTTCATAAATTTGGTAGAGATTGGCACCTCCAGATTCATCCAGCTTTATAGGCCTACAAGACAAGTATCCAAACACTAATGGGGGCCATGCCCTTTGCCTTGGTTTATGGAGTAGATGTAGTATTTCCTATTGAGGTCAAGATTACAACATTGTGAATCTCTCTGAGGGGCCTCATCACTGATGAAGAGAACATAATATCCCGGCTTCAAGAGCTTGAGTTACTAGATGAACATCAGAAGGTGGCATTCGATCATCTTTGAGCATACCAAAAGAGGATGTCTAAAGCCTACAATAAGAAAGTCAGACAAAGAGAATTCCAAGTGGGTGATCTTGTCTTGGGAGAGAACCCCAAGAAACAGCAGCAGCGGGCCCAAAAAGGGAAATTTGAACCAAACTGGCTTGGTCCGTATGTCATAATTGCCGCATTTGGCTCTGGTGCTTACCAAATCTCCACCATTGAAGGAGAACAACTCAAAGATCCTGTCAACGCTCTTCACTTGAAGAAATTCTACAGTTCACTTGAAGAAATTCTATAGCTGAAGCATTCTCTGTATGCTCATGTACATACTTATTGGTCCTAAAAAACCCCAAAAAATGACATATTGGCAAAAATCTTAAAAATTGCAAAATGTCTTGAAAAATGATCATCTTAGTGAAAACCAGGTAAACAGACGCTTTGATGTATCTATTATCTTGGTGAAAACTTGGTAAACAAGCACCTTGATAATAATATAAAAAAATAGAAAATTTGAAAAAATACAAAAAAAGTCAAAAGATCAAAAATACAAAAAAATGAAAAAAAGAGAAAAGTACAAAAAAATTGGAAAAGAAGAAAAAATGTGCCATTGATGAAAACATGGTAAATAGGCATCATGGTAGCAAAAATAGAATCTCTACCAAGATGGTGAAAACTTGGTAAATAGGCGCCTCTTGTTTCCTGAAGCTACATCTCATCTTGACACCATTTGGCTCTTGCATTCCTACTTTAGTTTGCTTTCCCACTTTCCTGCTTTAGTTTATTTCCTATTGTTAGTTTGCTAGCTCATGCACTTTCTTTCAGTTGTCTATGAGATTTTCCTTGATTCTTCATAGATTGGAACTAGTCACACTTGGGGGCACCTCCCTGGTCTAGGGGGCATTGTCCTATCACTTTCAGAGATGCTTTGTTGCATCAGTCACTAGTTGTCCTCACTGTGTCTTCCTGTTGATGTCTAGCTATCGCTTGGATCTCTTACCTTGAGGATCCCTTGTACATCAGTCACTAGTGGTTCTCATTGTGTCTACCTGCTGATGTTTCACTAGTATCTCTAAGATCTTTCTCCTTGAGGATCTCTCTTGTATTGGTCACCGGCATTTCTTGCTACATTTGCCTGCTGATACTTCATTTAGCTCTTTGATTTGTTCTTTGAAATGATCTTCTCACATCATATTCTTCCAATCCGAATTTAATCTGCTTGAACACAAACTTAAACTAAAACTAAAACTAAATTTGTGTTCTTTTGAAGCATGCTGAGATTTTTCTTTGAGTGCTTTATCATTTCCCCTCGAGCGAATCTAAGATGTCTTTCTTGACTGAGAAACACAAAGACTGGGGGCATGATCTTTTCTTTGCTTTCTATTTGCTGGTTTAGTTCCAATGATCCAATGAATCTACATATGAGGGGTGTCCATCTGTAAGAGCCTTCATCTTGTATTGGATGGCCATGTGTACCTTGACTCCTTTTATATGGGAACTTTGGTGATGTTGGTTCTTCTCCTTGTTTGTTTTGAGTGACTTTTTTCTGCTACAAGTGAAATTGCAAATGCTCATCCTGCTAAGTGAATGTAAGGGTCACTACAAGAAATCTTTGGCAAAAGAAGGAACTCTTGTGTGTCTAGTGTGTTTGTTCACAGGCAACATTTAGGTCATTCTAGCAATTATGCTTTGATGCTTATGTTAACTTGCTAAATTAAAAGGAATAGGTGTTCAGGTCATTCTGGCTTCTTGTGCCTTAATGCTTACATCTCATTTTGAAAAATTTAAGACTTATGTCATATTCATATTCTCATGATTGCAATGCTAGTGAGGATTGTATGGCATCTTGCGAATGTCCCGTGCCTAAAAGAACTCGATGATGATAAATACGATGAGTCCAACAACCAAGTCCTAGGGTTGCGTCTATTTTAGGCTTGCATTTTTATTCTAGGCTTGCATTGAGACAGTGTTTGGTGCTCTCTTGATTGTCTTCTTCTGGATCTATTCATCAAAGGTTTTCATCTTTTGTCCCGGGTTTGCCTTGGCTGCTCAAGTGTCCAGTCCCTATTCTCGATCTTTGAAACATCCTTTTGATTAGTACCTATCATATATTGCTAAAACTCTACATGAGATGGTTAGTATTGCATTTACATTGCATTTTCATTCACATCCATAAAATCCATATACATTTACATATTCATTTGCATGTGCATCCATTATAAGCATACACAAAATCATACATTGCATTCATTTATCTACCATCTATCATTGCATTTCACATTGCATATTCATATACCATCATAAAATTAAACATGTGCATATTCATACATATCTAATCCATACATCTAAAGCATATAGAGAACATCTCATAAAACATGAATGTGAACATCAAAGAAATATATCAATGGGTACGATGATATCAAAATTGTGATCTCATATATATATATATATGTGTGTGTGTGTGTGTGTGTGTGTGTGTGTATATATATGTGTGTGTGTGTGTGTGTGTGTGTGTGTGTATATACATATATATATATATATATATATATATATATATATATATATATATATATACATACACATATATATATACATACACACACACACACACACACACACACACACACACATATATATCAGTCAGATTAATTTCATGTACAAAAGAAGGGTGCTACTTGAGCACAATATCAAAAATGGGCTACAACATGGATATCAACAATATGCTAACTCTGCCCATTGCCACCTAGAGGAGGTGGTGGTGGTGGTCCTTGTGCTGGTGCCTATGGAGGTGGCATCGATCTCTAAGGAGGGGGCATCAGTCTCTATGGAGGTGCCTGTGGTGCTCCAGCATACTTGGAGAATGGAGGCACTTGCTCTGATACATTTGGAATGGCTCCGCAATATGCTGCATAATAGTAAGCTACCTAAGTAGCCTCATATCTAGTCTCTATCCACGACCATGCTAGCTCATCTCGTAGCTCTCTAATCTCCTAATCCTGATTGGCTACATGGGTCTCCTGTATGATGACATGGGTATGGTAGTCATCTCTCTCATGCTGAACCTACCTGACCCTCTCCTGGCTCTTCCTAAGAGTCTCCTATAGCTGTGGTGTCTATGCTCCTATAGGAACATCTGGCATATCTATATCATCGCCCTAAGGTTCCTGCTATAATGGGACCTTTGTCCTCTTCCTAGTGGACCTCTGCTAGGTCCCACTGCTCCCAGCAGCTACATCTAACCCCATAGTCCTCGAGGGGATGTCTGTCTGCGCTGACCTAGGCCTCAATGCTCTCTACCCAATTTGTTGTAATGGTACCTGCTACTATAACTATACTTGCTATTTCTATTGTTGTTATCCCTATGGCTCTTGTACCTACTGCTATTGTGTAGGCTACTCCTGTGTAGGCTACTGCTGAGCTCTCTGCCCCATCTTGGTAGGATCTATATATCTAGGGAAGGGATGGGCTAGGGAGTGACGTCCACCATATAATCCCATCAAGCCTGAGGTATGCATGCCTCGATCACACAACTACCTAGATCTAATCTTGGATGCCACCCCTTCTTCTCCTCATCAGTAAAGTGAGCATAAGGGTAGTACTCATGGGAGATGTCCTATTGTCTCCCAAATTGATGAAAGACACGTGTAACAAGAAAGTGCTCAATGATAGTAACACTGCATCCAATCAGTGGACATGAGATAAACATGTAAGAAAGCTCTCATGGAGCATCATCCCATGGCTCAATAGCAACCGAAGGTCTCTAGACAACAACTGCCATGTCATCTAGCTATCCGCGCCACTACTTTGTCTTATCCAGCAATGGTTGAGTCATCAGACCTACATACCTATATATGTAAGGCTCCAACACCTTTTGTGTATCGTGATATATAGGCCTACAAATAGGGAGATGCTCCCAGGCCTAGATCTGAAGAATGAAGACACCTATTGCCATGGTCCTCGCACCGCAATATATGATCTCATGCATCTCATGGTACATATGGGCAAGCATGCACTCGCTCCATCTAAATCTAACAACTAGCCTATCCAACATCCTCTGAAACATCGATGCCCAGCCACACTCCAAACCATGCTGACCTCGATCGGGAACCAGATAACAACTCAGGAACATAGCAAGGACAATGACTAATGGATGAGCACCACCATACCTACTGATCAAATCCTCCCAAGAGATGTCCTGGCCCATCACTAGATCATCTCAGAATATAGTCCTCAATGCCACTATGCCTACCCTTGGCTGTACATTGTACTCTACTCAGGCGTCATGGATGGGTATCCACAAGATCCTATATATATCCTTGGGAGTGACTATCATCTCCCCTAGCAGCAAATGAAAGGTGTTCATCTCCAAATGGAAACACTGTACAAGTGCACCAAGAAGACCGTGATTTACCCAAATGTCAGGTATATCACGTAAATATCCTAGACTGAGTCCCTTAATATGTGCACTCTCAACATCTATCAATCTCTATACCAATGTAGTGATCACTGGATGATGTGACTGAAAGGCGACATCGGGGAAGTCAACTTGCAAAGCAAGCGATGACATTGGATCAATATCTCAATATGATGGTTTTCAAAGAAACAACAACAAATACAGCAGGACATCTATCCTAGACATGACTCTGCGACGCTCTACTTGGCTAATTTCATACAAATTTGATGAATTTTGGAAAAGGTTTTACAACACTGTAGCAACTTTTTGTGTGAGGAAATTGTTCCCTTGTGTGAGACATGATCTTCTCCTGTGCGAGAGTGAGAAATTTTGCATGGCATGACCTAGTGCTTCACGCAAAACTCCAGGCAGACCCTGGGCGAGGAAGCCTTGACCCATGTGAGGAAATCATTTCCTCACATGAGGGGAGATCTAGGCCGGTGTGAGGAAACTATTTCCTTGTGTGAGACTTGAAGAACAAGCCCTAAAAGTTTCTAGATCTACCCTAAATTGACCTAGAAAGTAGTACAAATTGAAATGCAAGGAGGTTTATTGACTACTCACAGGTGCGTCATACTCCATTGGTTGGGTGTGTCATTGTGAGCATTCAAATTGATGCATATGCATGGGAATGCCCTCCATTCTCTCTCTCAGATCTCAAATTCACAATAAGACAAAGTGAATAATGAATTGAAAATGACCCCTCCAGGCCTTATATAGTTTTTTGACCTCAGTTTCAAAGTGCTCCTTTTTGCGCAAAAATTGCACCCTTGGCTAAATCAACTGCTCTAAATCCATTTTCAGGATTGAAATCAAAATCTGACATCTCTAAATAGCTTGAAATCATGTTTTAAATTCTAGGACCCTTTGGGATCGGACGCTTGTGCAGTCAGCCTTCTTGCTTCATTTTCCTACCAGATCCTCATCTCTTCATCATTTTCTCGAGATATTCAATATTTTCATCAAAGTCAACTCTAGTCAAATTTGGTTAACCATGGTCAAGCATGGTCAAACTTGGTCAACAAGACCTCCTGATCACTCCAAATTACTTCTACAACTTCTCAAATCTAGTCTGATTGCTTCTATTATGCAACCTCTTGTTGTTAATCATCCTACTAATATGTCATCTTTTGATTTCTCTCTCAAGGTGGTAGGATGATTGCATCATTTGAATCTTGTTAAAGTAGTTTCATTTCAATCTGATCTAAATCAAAGTCCTCACCACTTGGGGCAACTCTTCGCTAGGGGCATCTTCGTGCCTCACATCTAGTCATCTGGTCATCTATCTTTTAGGTATCTGAGCAATCTAACTTGGATCCTCAAGGATCAAGCTTCGTTCTGGAGATGGTTCTCAAAATCTTTTAGGTATTGGGGCAATCTAACCCTAATTCCTAGGAGTCAAGCTTCATTTTGAAGATGGCTTTTGAAATCTCTTTTGGACCATTATCTGGGCAATCTAACCCGGGTCTCAGAGGGCTAAGCTTTGTGTTGGGGCAATCTAACCCTGATTCTGGAAATTAGTCCTAAATATGCATCTATCATCATTTGATCAATGGGCATTGGGGCAATCTAACCCTGATTCTGATCTCTTCTCAAGTTATCATTAGACCGTTGTCTTCACAATCTAACTTAGACTTCAAAGAATCATGCCTCGTTTTGGAGGTGGTTCTGCAATTCGATCTATTTCGGTGTCTGGGCATCCTAACCTTGACTTCCAAGGGTTAAGCTACATTCTGGGGATAATCTTGAAACCTCATCTATTACATCAGACTATTCTTTAAATCAATGCACTACTCGCACATCAATTCGAAGAGGGGCAAATGTAATACCCCAAAATTGGCACCTAATAATTCCAATAAATTTTGGTGCATTTTCTTCATTTTCATCATTAAAGTCCTATTTTATTAGGCAATTTTACTCTCCTACTTGACTTTATTTTAACTTGATGTCAATTGCAAAAACCCTAATTTGCATTAATCTCACACTATAATTAATTCCTAAGTATTCGACTTTATTAGCTAAATAATCGCTATGATAAATTAATTTAATTCTAAAGTCCTAAGTTCTTTAAATTAAATTAAAAATCCACCCCGTTTAGCTAATACACATAAAAGGAATTAATATTACTTGTTATTTGAATGGATTATATTATTTGGACTTAATAATTCAAATACTCGAATGGTCACCCATATGTGGCAATAATTCATTCTTTTTAATAAGTAATTCATGAATATTTGTCTCAATTGGGAATGAAGAGTCAACCGTTCATTTTCAAGAAACTCTTCATTCCTTCTCCGTGCTTGTCTATTTAATGAACCTTCTCCTTCATTCAAAAAAAGGCAATTGGTGAGAGTAATTAAACTATAGCGAATTTTAGTCACAATTTAATATTTTCAAGTTTTCAATTGCAATTAGCTTAATTTCTCATTTAGTATCAATTGCATTCTCATAGTAGATCAATTTTCTTATTTCTATTAGATTAATCTCATATTTCTTTCAAATTTATTTAGATTAACTTGCATTATCATATTTCCTTCAAGCTATTAGATTAATTGCACTCCTCATTCTTGATTAATTTTAGTTTTGTTTATCATTTCAAGCTTTGAAAATCCTTCGTATTAGCTTGGTCTTACAGTTGTTGGCTCTCATCTTGAGAGCAATTCAAAAACCCCAGTTAATTAGAAGGAAATAGGTTGAATCGATAGAATTGTGTGAATGGGTAATTCATACTCAATTTCATGATTTGATGATCGAGCAATGACTATGTTGTGTTTATAGATGGATTAGAGGTCCACGATCAGCTGTATAACAATATGATGTGAACAACCACTATCAAAAACTCATTTAGATTTCTTAGGAACATGTGAAACCAATGCTTTCTTCTCATTCAAGTCAGGATCATCTTCTTTGATAGAAATGAATCCCCATTCATCATCTATCTTAGGGTGTTTCTCTAATTTTTCATCTGTCACACCTTCCTCAATAAAAAGGTAGTACTTATTTCAATATTTAGGAATGAACTTCTTTGAATTATACTTAGAAAATCTCTCAAGACTTCTAGATGAAAAATGACCAATCTTGTTAGATGAAAAACATCTCAAAGGCAATTTTCCTTCATACTTACCAACTCCATTAGTAACTCTCCCATCAATTAGGGCTTCAAGTTCTTCAAGCTTTATTTCCTCTTCTTTAATCTATTCCTATTCCTTAGCATATCTAGATCCAATCTTAGATTAACTTTCAACATGGTCATATTTTTTCTTATCCTTAGAAACACAAGCTTTAAAGGCAAAATCAACCTTAGGAAGACTATCACCAAATTTAATCATTTAAAAAATAGACAACTTACCAAACAATGTATCTATTTTTACAGTAGTTAGGGTCCTAATTTATTTAATAGAAACAAATTTTTTATCATAAGCAAGAGGCAATGATCTAGGCACCTTTGAAACAATCTCATCTTCATCCAATTTCCCAACAACACATTTAATTCCACAAGAACATTCATTTACCTTCTAAATGTAAGAAGCAGTATTCTCATCCCCACTCATCTTCAAGGATTCATATTTCCCTCTCATACTTTGTAGCTTTGATTTATTCACATAGGCATTTCCTTCATGAAAGGTCTCCAGTTTTGTGCATATTTCATGAGTGGTCTATAATTCCATGACATTTTTATATTCTATATCAGACAAGGCACTTAGCAAGGCTTCCTTATCTCTAATATTGTATTCAAATTTATTCTTCTCATCAACACTAGCAGTAGAAATATCTACAAGAGGATTATAGGAATTCTCAGTGATAGTCCAATAGTATTCAACAATGCAACTCAAATGAGTCTTCATCTGACCTTTCCATATTGTTTAGTTATTTCTTTTGAATATAGGACTTTGCTTCTTGAATTATGCCATCACAAATCTCCTTAGGTGATTAGGCTTCCCAAAGATTACGTAGCTCTAATACCAATTTCTAGAATCATGGAAAAACACAACTAAGAGGGGAGGGGGTGAATCAATTGTATCCAAAAACCAAAAATTTATGTAAACTTAAACCTTTAATCTTAGATCTAAAAGTAAAGCATGAAATTACTGATAAAAAAAATACATGAACACATAACACCAGTAGTTTTTTTGTTTAATTCCTATTTGGGTAAAAACCATGGCAAGGATCAAACCCACAAGATGATGTACTCGGTCAAAAGAAGTATACCCTATTAGGATTATTACAAAAGGGAATGCACATGAATTCAGGCACACTACCTAGATCTCACTACTCAAATATAATATTTGAGGGCAACAAACCAAATAATTACAATAAGTGCTACAACCGGAATAGACTACAATCAATTGTAGACAATAATCCACTAATTTATGAACTGACTGGTAGCATCTACAATATTCCAATACAACTTTGATGAAGTAAAACAAATCTCTAACTCAATTGTAGATTCCACTCATACATTTTCACACATTCACCAGTACATCATTCTCACACATACATATGTTGTCTCATCCCTTTGCACTTAAAAATGATTACATCTTTTTATACATTTCATTAACCTTGTAAAGATAAACAAGGCCAGCTCAACCTAAACACATAATTACAAAATATTTCATCATTAAAGCTCAATCTACAATGAAATTCATTGAATGTTATCTAAGACATATAAATGATCCATAATAACATCCTTGAACATGTAATAGATCTATAAATAGTGCCACAATCCTTTGCAACATGTTACACCAACCATGTCAACCAAGAATAATAAAAACACCAATATGCCACAACAAAATTATTCAAACCGATTACACCAATGGATGCAATCCAACAAAATGAATGGAACATGATTATAAGATATCAATTTAAGTAACATATTCCCTATAATAATGCCACCATTTCCAAGGAGTTTGAGAATCAATGGGATGCTAAACACTCAAAGGCTTATTAGATTTCTAGACAAGAAGAGTCTATTCCCTGCCCTTCAGACCCTCTCTAAGGGAGACAAATTGAATAAGTATAGATGATAGAGAAACATGTGGGAACATTGGTGTCTAGAAAGAGCCTAGAAACATATCAAGATACCAAGAGCTTAAAGGAAAGGGAATCTTGAAAGAGAGATGGAAAAAACAACAATAAAGATTCCAAAAACAAGAAACACATGATAACATATAAAATTAGTGAGCCAGATCCAAGAGAAGAGGATGAACATGTCATTGTAAGAACACAAGAATTCAACTCAACTTCAGTGTCTCCTTAGGAAAAAATTTCTCCTTCCCTCCGCTCTTCTCAATATCTAGTTTCTCTAGGAGTAGTGTCTACAACGTCCCCTATTCATGGCATTTCTACCCTAGTTCACCAAAGTTATACCCCCAAGAATCCTACATATGACTCCCTTTCAAGTGTCAAGACTATCCCTCCATTTTTCCCTTTCTTTTTAGGATCCCCATTAATGATGACCCCTAGAACTTTTAGTATGTCAACCCTAGTGTCAATCCCCTTGATTTCTCCCCCAAGTGTTCCATTTGTTAGGTAGAAAGGTATGGCACATAGTGTCATATATACCTACTTTAGTAACACCAAATAGGGTAGGTTGTCTAGAGCCTAAAATGTGATAAATAAAGAAGATAACTAGCTAGATCTTTCCACCCTTAGCTCCCTTTATGATGAAAAGAGAAAACTATTCACCCTGGTGTCAAGAGTCCCCAATGTCAAAGGAAAGCTCCAAAACCAAATGATCCTTGAGGAATACAATACTTTACAGTTGGCGTAGACCTTGATCTAGCAAAAACTCATGAGAATATTGGGTTGATGGAAGAATTCCAAAGGGTATTCTTTTCAGATTATTTGAAGTTTACTCAAAATATAGAAAATAAAGATATAGACTTGTAGAATGATAAAAATATTGTTGATAGTTCGAAAGCTAGAGAAAAGTCTTACAAGATGGACTAAGAGAAACTTTAGAAGGATATGCAAGAGACAAATCTCAAGGAGCTCAAGGTAAAAAGAGCTAAGCTTGTGAAGGTGGGTGTTGAATTGGATAGGGTCAGATAAGTTTCTAGTAAGGAGAAGGATGGTTTTCCCTAGAGACTCCAGGATAGAGAGAAAAAATTGTCACAATTTAGGATACAGAGGAAAGGGAAGAGAAGGAAAAGAAAAGCTTCAATCATCAAATCTCTGAGATGAAAAACCAACTCAAGGATAAGGAGATGGAGCAATACATTTTTAAGTAGGTATTTGCAAGAAAGGTAAAGATAATTAGTCCAAAAAGACAATGAGCTATTTTTTAGTTAATAGATTGGTCTTTAATAATATTGACTCAAACCCTCACAAGAATTCTCTATTAACAAACTGTTGAAAGAGATTTCAAATAGCTCAATCTCTGAATTAACATGTACAACTCCCTAAAATAGATATTCAATGAATATGTTTTTATTATTTTCATTAAATGATTGGGTATTCTCTTAACTAGAGAGAAGAAGAGGCTTCAAATGAATGTTCATCACTATGAGACATTCATGAACATATATGTAATCAAAATTAATGTAACTAATTTATACGGTTGTGCCTCAATTCTCACACCCATGAAAACCAAAACACAGTGAAATCACCATTATTAATGTATGCAAATGCACCTCCATGACCATGAAGATCACAAGTGCGGTGTACCCACAAGTGATATAAATTTGTCAAAAATCATGAATATAATATAAGAAAACAATAAATAATTACTCTCAGATCACCTTATAATTATAGATTCAAAAACACAGTTTGACATCAATGACTTATTTATTGAATCATCATATATTCACCTATCCCACAGTAAAGGATAATAACAAAAATTTAATGAACAACAACCATAACACAAAATTTGAGTCTCACTCAGTCATCCTAGTGACAGGGGGAATTCTGGTAAAAACATTTTGATCCTTTACATGAGTTCAATAACAAAATATATTCTCTTCCCTACCCTAGGTGGTTACAAAACAAGATTCTTGAAAAAAAATTCTAAAAAGAAATGCCATAAAATAGATGTCATAAAAGGAACTAAAACTGAAAAATAATCTTCAATAGATATCATGTGGCCTTTTAATTTCCTTCCTTGTCTATTGCAATATCTCTGAGTACCTTTTTTCAGAATTTCAAAAATCACAACTCTCAGCTACAATTCATGACTTTCAAAAATCACACCTCTCAGCTACAATTCCCAACTTTCAAAAATCACATCTCTCATATACAATTCTTGAATTTCAAAAATCACACATCTCAGCTATAATTCCCAACTTTAAAAAATCACACCTCTTAGCTACAATTCTCAACTTTTAGGAATCGCACCTCTCAACTACAATTCCTGACTTTTAAAAATCACACCTCTCAGCTACAATTCTTGACTTTTAGAAATTGCACTTTTTGGTAGCATTTTCTCCTTATCTCTTCAGATGAAAAATGAGATAGAGTAACATAAACTTGACATTCTAAATCATGAACATAAGGTTAGTGATATAATAAAAAGAATTGCATGTTAAAAAATAAATAATGGGGGTCGAATCTTGGGCAACAACTGGTTCCGATTGGGGACAGATTTTTCTTACAAAGGAAACTCTGAGAACTCCATAATCTTTGGCAAAGACCAGAGCTTATCCATTGGGTAGTAGAATTAAAGATCTTTAGCATGGAAAATCAATTTTCGCTTGCAAGGAGGGTGGAGGGGAGCAAGACACAACAAAAATGGTCAAACCAAAATTTTCTAAAACCTACAGAAAGAAAGAAAAAATTATTTACAAAATGTATTGGGGTCTAGACCCCTTACCTCATAAGTCTCCCCAGGAAGCTCATATAAAACCATTGACTGACTGAGAAAAATATACATCCTTATGGAAGAGAGGTGTGCAACCATGAAGAGCTTGCAAACTCAAAAGTATGGTGAAGATGATACATGAAAATTATGTGAAACAATATAACTCATATTTAAAGATTTTCTAAAAAGCCACACTTCATCATAGATTTCTTGGACACAAACTGTTGCAACTTCATACTCTTCCTCAGACAAAAAGGAGCCATTTACTTGATAGAAATCAGCCTGTGAACTTTATTTCAAATTTGCCAGCTTCTTTTGAAAAAGATCAGAAATGCCATCATTTACAACACTATAAAACTCAAATACATCACTCAAGGAGGAAATTTTATCATATTCTTCAACCACCAATGGAGATACCAAAACAATTATTCTAGTCTGCATGTTTTCTTTGAGCACTATTTCAGAGTCTTTCATTTTATCTTCTAAAAGATCTAACAATTCATCTGTGAATAAATTATCATTCAAGATGGCCTTTGATCTTGATTTGTAGAATCAATGGCATGTATATATATTCTTTCTATTTGTTTTTTTTCAACGCAAGTATGATCTCCTTCTTCATGTGATATAGATTTTGAATAATTATCCAATTCAGAATTCTTCTCAAAGTTTCCCTCTTCTAACAATTTTTCATCATCAAATCTAGAATATATTCCAAAAAGAGGGTTATTTCTAACCTTTGATTCTTCACAAAACTCTGATGGAAAATATAATGCATTAAGGTGGCTCCAATCAATTTTACTATCCAAGTTTTCTAGTTGTTTCTTCTTTCTTTCCATTTCTATAGCATTCTTTTTCATTTCAAAATTACAGCCTGCAACTTCTTTTGAACAACTCAAATATTTATCAAAAATACACTTTTTATTTTATAGATTATGAAATGAATTAAAATATGTGTTCGTTGATTCTTGGGCACCACATTATATGATCATAGGATCAAATTTAACAAAAAGTGCATCTTCTTCCTTTTCAACATAATCAAAGACTTCATTGGAAAGAGATAAAGACTAAAAATATAAATCATCCATACCTTGACCAATATCCATCAAAGTGTCTTTTTGTGCATACGTTGCTTCTTCATGCAAAACCTTTTCTTCAATATTTACTCTAGGTAGTACAAATTATGGCACATCTATATCTCTTTAATGGTATCTGGCATCACAAGAAAATATATCTACTTCAACCTCAGTCATGTTGCCATTTTCATTTACAATCCCACATTGGAAGTCATCACTTGAGTCCATTAAAGACCATATTGGAATGAAAACAACTTTGTCTTTATCTTGTAATTCTTCATTGAGAGGGCCAAATAGTTTCTCTTTAAATTTTGCCTCTGTGTTTGTAGAAAAAGATTTAGTCTCTTCATCTTCTGCATGCTGGAAACAATCTTTTTATTACTGGTTTTGAACCCAAGGTGTCGATAAATCAGTCCATTTAGGTTGAGTTTGTACTGTTAGATAACTGAGAGGGGGGGTGAATCAGTTAGTTCCAGTTATCCTACAGTCCCAAATCTCCCAGATGTATATATTTAAAATTTTCAAACAAATTATCAACTCGGTAAGCTATCAATAATAACTTTCTCTTCATCTACCAATTGACAACCATTTCAATACTGTGTTTACCTATTAGAATAAATATAAAATGTGTAAAGAAAAATAACAATCCAATCACATCAAATACACATAACACATATATTTTTAAAATGGAAATCCTGTTAGGGGAAAAACCACTTGGGACTGGTAACCCAAAATAATTCACTCTTCTGAATTGAGCTTGGTTAGGAGCCAACCTTGTCAAAGGTTACAAGACACACTCTGAGGTGTGACCTAGTTAAAGGATTTATAACTAACAGTTAGCTCTTGACCAACATTCACTATGGCGTCAACAAGAAAACCAACAACATTCACTGAATGTCATATTGAAATACAAAAACACTGTTAAGTCCACTTGGTTAAATGATCTTGTTGCAACAATGGTTAAATTGATACAAAATGATCTGATTCAAATAAAACTTAGATTTCAGATTTTAAGATCTTTGTTAAGCTCAAAATACCTCCCCTGATCAATATTTAGTTCAATCCTTCATATCCTCCAACATATTCAGCTCGGTGAATAATACCTTGACGCTCGGTAATGTCTACACTTCAACTGGGTTCTGTCTATAACCAGTTTGATCAGTGGTGCATGAAAATAGTCCTTTCACATGAATTATCTTGTAGTGTCAATAAGCTCCAGACTCAATAATGAATCTCATGTCTCTTTAAATAGACTTCATAAACCATTTTCTTATCATCTTTTAGATTTTGCCTCTTAATCTGCATCATTCCTTTTTCTGCTTCAATCTTCCTCGGTAGATGTGTCTATAACACATTTCATCCTTCTCCATTCGATCAATCTTAAATTTTTTCAGTTGTTAGATCATCATAAAAAACTTTATCTTTTACCTTGGAATCATAAGCAATCATCCAACTCATCAATTCAATCATTTTTTATAAACTTTATTTGTTTCTCTCACTCGGTTGATACATAATGCATCAATGATAACTAACTTGGTTATTACTATTACTTGGTATACACAACACTAGCTCAATGTATATAGAAATCTTCAATTACCGACCACATAAAATTGTTCAGTTTTGTTCTTCAATACATAACAAATTCATGTAATACAATCAAGTCAACAATATGATGTTATAGACTTGTCAATAAGTTACCCAATGTATACCTTAGCCATATCTTTTGTATACATCTCATCTTCATGTAGATATCTCATTCCTTTATCATTTTCTTCTTCAAATGTTTGTAGCTATCATGATAAGTACAATCAAAACTAGTTGACATCAATGACAATACATTGACTGATTTAATAGCCTTACAAATCACTTTAGTAGGTCAGTGATTTCTAATCACTATCTTTCACTTGTCCATTTAGTTCATTAAGATATTCAATTAGTTGTAGGTTATCAATCTCTCCCTTTGGCATTGAATGCAACACAAATATGAAACATGCCATAGAATACCAAACATTTGTACTATAACTCTATATAAATGTTGTGGCTCGGTAAGCTCTCCATAGATTGTACATTTTTTTTTTAATCACTACATAGAATTTCAACATTTTAGGTAGACTCTTCCTCTGGATTTGATATTTTTATTCTCTAATTCTTCTCTTTATTTCTGATTCATTCTCTCCCACTGGATAGAGTTGTGATTTCTCTGTTTGTGATTCATTCTCTCCCACTAGATAGATATTTTATTGTTCTTTCTCTCCCTTTGACAATAATGCCAAAAATAATAAACAACTCTGTAGTAGCCAAGATATTATCTCTGGTGTTCGGTTCAAATCAAGTACCTTCATGTACCAATATAGAGTGTTCTCTATTCGAGCTTTCACAATCTTTAGGAAACCTAAAGTGTGAACAATATGCATCAACATCATTTGATTTTCTGATAATGCATAGGTTGATGCAATCTCATAATCACCTTAGTGATCGATAGACAGGGGATGGACCCCTAGTCTAGTCGTCAAGTACTCAAATGTATCCTTCGGTAAGGGTTTGGTAAATATGTCGACAATTTTCTCTTTTGATTTCATAAACTCCAGTTTCACTTGGTTTTCTTGTATTTGTTCCCTCAAGTAGTGATATTTAATAGATATGTACTTTGTCTTTCTATGCATCACTAGATTCTTGGAAATGTTTATAGCACTTGTGTTGTCACAATATATAATCACTAGATCAATGATATCTTCATTCATTCATTCCAAAAGTTGTTTTATCCATGCAATGTTTGAACAATTAGCAGTAGTAGTAACATATTTTGCTTCGGTAGTAGACTGAGAAATACATGCATGTTTCTTACTTGTCCAAGTAACTAATCTTTCTCCCAAAATGAATGCTCCATCGGTTGTGCTCTTCTGGTCATCAATATTTCCAGCCCAATTTGAGTCGGTGTAAACTTGTAGTTCAAAATTGCATTATTTCTTGTACCATAAACCATAATTCTCTATGTTCTTTAAGTATCTTAGAATCCTTTTAACAACAGTCATATGTGATTCCTTAGGATTAGCAAAAAATATTGCTACAATCCCAACAACATGTGTAATATCAGGTCTACTATGCATAACATACATCAATTTTCCAATCATTAACCTATATAGTGTTTGATTTACCTTGGTTGACTTATCATCCTTTGTCAATTTGCATCCTATGACCATCAGTGTACCTACCAGTTTTGAATCTTCCATTCCAAAGGTCTTCAACACTTCTTTGATGTACTTTGATTGTGTTATGAATATCCCTTCATTTTGTTGTAGAATTTGCAAACCTAGAAAGAATTTAATCTCTCCAAACATTGACATTTCAAATTCATTTCTCATTTCATCAGCAAATGATTTGAAAAGATTATCATGTCCTCCAAATATGATATCATCAACAAAAATTTCAGCAATAAGAATCTTGTCATCAGTTTCTCCTTTCAAATACAAATTGATATTATCACTTGTTCTTACAAAACCAATACTAATAAGATATGAATGCCATCTTTCATACCATGCTCTCAGTGATTGTTTCAGTCCATATAGTTCTTTTTGCAACTTACATACCATGTTTTTCTGATTTGGATCAACAAAACCTTCAAGTTGTTCAATGTAAACCTCTTTCTCAAGTATCCCATTCAAAAATGCAGATTTAACATCCATTTGATATACTTTGAATCCTTTGTAGGTAGCATATTCAAGTAATATTCTAACTCCTTCGAGTCTAGCAATTGGTGCAAAAGTCTCACCATAATTAATTCCTTCTTCTTGTGCATACCCTTTGCATACAAGTCTTGCTTTGTTCCTAGTAACTTCACCATTCTCATTCAACTTGTTTCTGAATATCCATTTTGTTCCAATAACATTTTTATCACTCGATCTTGGTACCAATGTCCATGTTTTGTTCTTTAGTATTTTCTCAATTTCCTCATTCATTGCTTTAATCCATTCATCATTCTCAAGTGCATCTCTAACATTTTTAGGTTCAAATTGACAAACTAAACATGTGTTTTATCTAAACTTACTTCGTGTCATCATGTTAGCTTTCTTGTCTCCAATAATCTGGTTCTGTGGATGGTGTCTTCTCACAAATTTTTCTAACACTTGTTCTCTTCTTTGTTCATCAGTCGGTGTAGGATCAACTTCTTCCTCGGTATCTACTTCTTGATTCTTGGTATCTATAGGCTAATGCTCAGTGTCTTTATCTTGTTGCTCGATAGCTTCAACCTATATCTTAGGTAAAATTTCAGGTTGCTCAATGAATGTATATCTATCATAGTCTTTTGGTTCTTTTTTTCTTTCTTTGTCATTTTTCTTAGCAAACTCATCAACCCTCACATTTTCACTTTCAATCATTTTGTTAGAAACCTTATTCAAACATTTGTAAGCTTTTCTCATAGTAGAGTATCCTAAGAATATTCCTTCATCACCTTTAGAATCAAATTTTCCATTTCTATCAGCTTTCAGAATGTAACATCTACTTCCAAATATTTTAAAATAATTTACATTAGGTCTGTACCCAAACCATAGCTTATAAGGTGTCTTGTTTGAATCTTTCTTCAGTTCTACTTGGTTCAATGTGTATACAAAAGTGCTAACAGATTCTCTCTAGTACATTTGTGCAACATCCTTTTCAATCATTAGTGTTCTAGCACAATCAACTATAGATCTATTCCTCCTTTTAGCAATTCCATTCTTCTATGGTATTCTCAGTGCAGAAACGTGTCTTTTAATTCCATGCTCATTACAAAAGTTAGTGAATTCATCAGAAAAAAACTCACCTCCTCTATCAGATCTTAAGCATTTTAACTCTTTTGCACTTTATCTTTATACCATTTAAACTTCTTGAAAGCTTCATATTTCTCTTTCAAAAACATTACTGTCATCATCGTAGAGTAGTCATCAACAAACATGATAAAATATTTGTCACCATAGTAACTCTGAGTTCTCATAGAACCACATAAGTCGGTATGAACCAACTCCAAAATAGCTTTAGATGAATAGGTCTTTCTCTTAAAACTATATTTTGATATTTTTCCCATTTTACATTGTTTGCACATAACATGGTCAGGTTTAGATAAGCTCGACAAGCCTCTAAATTTTATTTTCTTAGTGATCTTAACCATGTTGTCGAAATTCACATGACATAACCTTTTATGCCACAACCACACATCTTCATTTCTAGCCATTAAACAAGAAGTTTCAACATTGTCAAGATAGAACATATTACCTTTTGATTGTTCACCAGCACTGACCAACTTTCTAGTCTCATCATAGATTTTCACCTTTCTCTTTTCAAATGCAACTTGGTGACTTGAATTATTCAGTTGTGCTACACTCAAAAAATTATATTTAAGTCCCTTTTCCCAATATGCACTCTCACATCTAATCTTATTGTTCAACAAGATAGATCCTTTTCCTTTTAATAGACAAGGTGTATCATTTCCCATTTTGACAGATCCTCCATTATAATGTTTAAGGTATTCAAATTTATCTTCATCACCAGTCATATGATGAGTACAACCACTATCAATAATCCATGTATCATTTTTGCTAACTTTAAAATAAGTGTTGTTTCAACATACCTTTCCTCTTCTTCTGAATCTTCTTTCAAAGCTACGAATACTACCTCAATGTCAGTGTTGCTGTTATCATCATCTTCAAAAAGGTAACATGATTTCTTTCCTTTATCTTTGTAGTCTCGGTTACTTCTTCTGTCATACTATCGGTTGCCTCTGCAATCTCACTTATCTCTTCTATCAAAATTTCTTTCACCACATGGTTCATTGTCTTTGTCATCATCTTTTATGTTAGGACACCTAGCTGCAATGTGACCGATCTCTTTACAGTTAAAACATGACAAAGGTAACTTCCCTTTGTATCTTCCTTTACCTTTTTGTAGTCTCTGAGTCATTAGTGCTTCAAGTTCATCAAGTTCATCTTCATCACTATCACTACCACTTTCATTTCTTATCATGTGTTTACTGCTTGATTTTCCAATTTTCAAAGATGATAAAAATGCAGACTCAATATTCAATAAAATGTTGTTATCATAGTTATTCAACACAAAAAGTATTCAATTTATCGATTAGGCTATCAAGTGTAAGAACATTACCTAGTGAAGATCTCATCTCATGGATTGCAGAGATTCTAATACCATAGATAGGAAGAAAGGTTCTCAAAATTTAACTCACAATGGTGTCTTCATTAATAACACCTCCTAGTCCTCAGATAGCATTGACAATCTCCTTGATTCGGTTAATGTACTGAGAAATTTTTTCTCCTTCTTTCATCTTCGTGTCATCAAACTTTCCTCTAAGAATCTCATCTCTTTCTCTCATCACATTCACATCTCCTCTGTAAACTAGTGTAAGTTTGTCCCACATTTCTTTGGCTGATGTACATGTCTTGATATTTTCAAATTCAACATCTGTTAAGGCAGCAACAATTTCAATCATTTTCATGTTATGTTCATGTCTATCTCTCAACTGACCAACATTCAAAGGTCCAATTTTTAGTTGTACGTAATAATTGGTCAAGTAAAATAATGAAAATTCTCCAATTCTAGATATGTGCAACTTCATTCTGATTTTCCATGTAGAGAAGTTCTCTTTATTCAGCTTTGGCACCTCTCTCTTATACATCTTGTCATCTTTAGCTTAAGTCCTTTAATCTTCCCTTCCAAGAAAATAATGAGCTCTAATACCAATTGTAAGATAACTGAGAGGGGGGGTGAATCAATTAGTTCTAGTTATCCTATAGTGCCAAATCTCCCAGATGTATATATTCAAACTTTTCAACTAAATTATCAACTCGGTAAGCTATCAACAATAACTTTCTCTTCATCTACCGATTGACAGTCATTTCAATATTGTATTTACCGATCAGACTAAATATAAAATGTGTAAAGTAAAATAACAATCCAATCACATCAAATACACATAACACATAGATTTTTAATGTGGAAACCCTATTAGGAGAAAAACCACCTGGGACTGGTAACCCAAAATAATTCACTCTTCTGAAGTGAGCTCGGTTAGGAGCCAACCCTGTCAAAGGTTACAAAACACACTATGAGGTGTGACCTGGTTAAAGGATTTATAACTAACAGTTAACTCTTGACCAACATTCACTATGGGGTCAACAAGAAAACTAACAACATTCATTGAATGTCATATTGAAATACAAAAAGACTGTTAATTCCACTCGGTTAATAGATTTTGTTGTAACAATGGTTAAACTGATACAGAATGATCTAATTCAATACAACTTAGATTACAGATTTTTAGATCTATGCTAAGCTCAAAATACCTCCTTTGATCAATTTTTAGTTCAATCCTTCATATCCTCCAACATATTCAACTCGGTGAATAATACCCCAACACTTGGCAATGCTTGCAGTTCAGCTTGGTTTTTTCTGTAACCAATTTGATCAGTGGTGCATGAAAATAGTCCTTTCACATGAATTCTTCTACAGTGTCAATAAGCTCCAGACTCAATAATGAACCTCATGTCTCTTTAAATAGACTTCATAAACCATTTTCTTATCATCTATTAGATTTTGCCTCTTAATCTCCATCGTTCCTTCCACTTCAAGCTTCCTCGACAGATGTGTCTATAACATGTTTCATCCTTCTCCATTCGATCAATCTTGAATTTTGTCAGTCGTTAGATCATCATAACAAACTTTATGTTTTACCTCAGAATCATAAGCAATCATCCAGCTCGTCAATTCAGTCAGTTGTTATAAACTTTATTTGTTTCTCTCACTCGATTAATATAGAATGTGTCAGTGATAAATAACTTGGTTATTAATGTTACTTGGTATACACAACACTAGCTCGTTGTATACATAAATCTCCAATTACTGATCACATAAACTTGTTCAGTTTTGTTCTTCAATACATAACAAATTCATGTAATACAATCAGGTCAACAATATGATGCCATAGACTCATCAATAAGTTACCCAATGTATACCTTAGCCATATCTTCCATATCCATCTCATCTTCATGTAGATATCTCATTCCTTTATCATTTTCTTCTTCAGATGTTTGTAACTATCATGACAAGTACAGTCAAAACTTGTTGACATCAATGACAATACATTGACTAATTTAATTGCCTTACATATCACTTTAGTAGCTTGGTGATCTCTAATCACTATCTTTCACTTGTCCATTCAGTTCATCAGGATATTCAATTAGTTGTAGGTTATCATGTACAACATCTTGTTCACCCAAAATTGAAAAATTATAAGATGTTGGCTATTCATTTTCAACAGAGTTATTTTCATTACAAAACCTTTCTTGATTTTCTATCTTTGTCCACACAAAGTATTTGATAATGTAATATCTACAATACAAATCTTTGGATATCTAAGTAGATCGATGATCTTGGTATGGATGCAAATCTCTCCTTTTAGCTTCAGATATGCTTACTTTGAGACCATTCCATAGAGTTTGAATTGTGGGGTCTTTTATGGAAATAATTTCTTTGATTGTTGGTACAGATCATTTTGTGGACCAAGTTTTTTATTGGGTCTGGATTTGAATCATTTTTTGAGATCTTTCACTAAAATAGAGTGCTAGTCTTCAATCTGGGGAGGGCACTTTCAAATTTTGAGAATGAAAACCAAAGCACTAGCACTTTTATTCTCTCCCCAGCGGGGCTGCCAAAAATTTGTTAGTTAACATATTAGTCTTAAATAATATTGACTCAAACCCTCACAAGACTTCTCTATTGAATAACTATTGAAAGAGCTTTCAAATAGCTCAATCTCTGAATTAATAGGTACAACTCCTTGAAATATATATTCAATGAATTTGTTTTTGTTATTTTCAATAAATGATTGGGTAAACTCTTAACTAGAGAGAAGAAGAGGCTTCAAATGAATTTTCATCACTATGAGACGTTCATGAACATATATGCAATCAAAATTAATGTAACTAATTTCTATGGTTGTGCCTCAATTCTCAAGCACATGAAAACCAAAACACAGTGAAATCACCATAATTAATTTCTGCAAATGCACCTCCATGACCATGAAGATTACATGTGCAGTGTACCCAAAAGTGATATAATTCTATCAAACATCATGAATATAATAGAAGAAAACAATAAATAATGAATCTCATACCACCTTATAATCACATATTCAAAAACACAGTTTGACATCAATGACTAATTTATTGAATCATTCCATATTCACCCATCCCACAATAAAGGATAATAACAAAAATTTAATGAACAACAACCATGACACAAAATTTGAGTCTCACTCAGTCATCCCAGCGACAAGGAAAATTTTGGCCAAAAATTGCCAATCCTTTGCATGAGTTCATTAACAAAATATATAGTCTCTTCGCCTACCCCAGGCAGTTACAAAACAAGATTCTTGAAAAAAAAATTCTGAAAAGAAATTCCATAAAATAGATGTCATAAAAGGAACTAAAACTGAAAAAGAATCTTCAACGGATGTCATGTGGCATTTTCATTTCCTTCCTTGTCAATTGCAGCATTTGTAAGTACCTCTTTTTAGAATTTCAAAATTCGCATCTCTCAACTACAATTTCTAACTTTTAGAAATCACACCTCTCAGCTATAATTCCTATCTTTTAGAAATGGCACCTCTCAACTACAATTCTTGACTTTCAAAAATTGTACCTCTTAGCTACAATTCCTGACTTTCAAAAATTGCACCTCAGCTACAATTCTACACTTTTGGAAATTGCACCTCTCAGCTACAATTCTTGACTTTTGGAAATCACACCTCTCAGCTACAATTCCTGACTTTTGGAAATTGTACTTTTTGGTAGCATATGTCCTTATCTCTTCAGATGAAACATGAGATAGAGTAACATAAACTTGACATGCTAAATCATGAACATGAGGTTAGCGATAGTCATATAATAATGAAAAATTTGTTAAATTTTTTTAATGGGGGTCAAATCTTGGGCAACACTAGTATTAAGTATAGCTCAACAAAACAAATTTGAGCAAGAGCTATGAGTTAAGGACTTGCAATTCAAGGATTATCTTCAAAATATCAACAATGCACTAGCATTGGAACAAGAGAACAACCAAACCACATTAGACGCTATGCGGACAAGGGAAAAGGAGTTATTGAAATACTAACAGGAGATAGAAAATATGCAAGCACAAATCACCCATCTATAGGAAATTATGAAGGATAAAGATAGTCGGATTTAATAATTGTAGGTCTCCTCTATGGTCCCCACCTTATTAAGTTGTGCCATGTTGGTGTATCAACTATATTTCTCCTTTTGGGTCAAGATGAAGGCTGCATCCATAAAGCTTAATGCCCATTTCCAAGTTTATGGAAGATGCAGATGAACTAGGTTCTGAGGTAGAGAATACCTTAGGGACAACCCAACAAGAAATCTCTTCTAAAATAATAGAAGCAAGGAGCCTAATTGAGAATTTTTGTGTCAGATGATGGCACCTTGTCACCAGATGGTATTACTGATTGAGGGCTCATGGAAATAAAGGATGGAGAGTTCATCATATGTGGAGAAGCATTTTCATACACTCGAGAGTGCCTCACAGAGTTGAAATCCTTCATTGCACAAAAGAGGATGCAAATCAGTACATTTATATAGATGGGTTTTCATTCAAATTTCAGATTATATGGTTCATTGTTGGGAGGGGAACAAATAAGGAAATCAATTGAGAAAAAAATAAAGGATCATTCTTATGAACATATCTTAGGGTATGATCCTGAGGCTGCCTAGGTTAGATTGGTTTTGGATCCCTTGGCCTATGTCCACTTCAGTCTAGTTGGTTTCTCTTTCTAAGAGAAGATTACACTCTACAATACTTTCCAGGACTTTTAGCTTCACCATTTTCCAAATGATTAGGAGTGGGCTCCTTTGCAGTTTTCTCTTCCAATGCTCTGATCCTTTTTTTCTCCTCCCTTGTCATTTTCATAGATACCAAGTTTTGGGTTTGAATCTCCCAGGAGTCATCAATTTTGTATATATCTACACAGACAACCAAGGCACATAATACATTTACCCTTTTTTAGGATTCACATTTTCAAAGGTTGGAAAGAGACCCTTTAAACACATCTCTCTTTCCTTTTATTCATAGACTTTCTCAGTTGCTCAACACGCGTCCTGTCTACAAAACTTTGGAAGCAATGAAAGAGAGATTTATCATCATAAATCTCATTGTTATGAAATGTGTTGGGGGAAGGGTTTGAGAAAAGTTTGTTTTATTTTGATCAATGGATTTGGTTAGGTTTAGCGGATATCTTTTGTCCTAGGATGCATGTTTAATGCACAATGTTATTGTTTTTTTTTTCATTTTAACCGTGATAGTCTATGCATGTGTAATGATGGGTGAATATTTTGTGGTTGGGGGATTAGCTATAAAAGGGGGGATTTTTTTATTTTAAGGGAGGTTAGATCAAAGAGAAAAGATAACTGGGTTATCAAAGAGATTGTTATTTTTAAGTATTGTTTAAGAAAACTATTTGCAAACTTTATTTATTTATTGTTAATGTTAATTTGGAAGATTGATTGTGCCCATCTAAGCCTTTTGAGTTTTGAATTAATATAAAATATCTAAGAGATCTATGTCATTCAAGATATTTATCTTGTTTGGACTCTAGCATTTTTTATTTATGGAATTATCTCTAATTTGCGACCATGTTTGATACTCTTCCAATTAAGGATGATTTTGTATCTATAATTATTCCATGTATGTGATAATGTTAAAAGTTAATAGATGAATAGGATTATTTTGAAATTATTTTCTATTTTATAGCTTCTATAGATGCACCCATGAACTGATTTGAAAATTATTACTTGTTTCTTAGATCAAGTTATTCTGTTCTCATTTCAACAATGAAGGGATAGTGGTATATTGTTCCAAAAATTAAAATAGTAAATTGTTTCTAATCTATATGATCAAGCTCCATTCATTGCTTAGTTTTTGAAATGTTGTGAAGTGATCTGGCATATGTGGCACATCACCTTAATTTATCTTTAATTTAATTTTCTACCCTTTCCCCTATTCATGAAGAGTTGACTTCTCAATCCTAGATGCTACTTCAAATATTAGCATATTGGTCACATGCCATTTAAGCTTCCCATAAGATTTCTTACCTTTTTGAGTTGAAAAATTTGGGATCAGCATTAATCAATCTCATCATAAATTTACTTGTAGTTACAATATTCCCAAACCACTTAAATGAGTTATTGATTCAGATGCTTCTCAACATGTTAGTTTTTATAGAGAAGTTTTTTATTCTAGACAACTTGATACTTCTAATGTTTCTCTTCAACTTGTGAATAATCATAGTTATAGTTGAAGCTATTGGTGATGTTTATATGTATCATATGTTCTTGAATTCAAGAGTAACTTTCTTTTCAGATGCTAAGCATGCCAATATTATAAATTAAATTATATAAGGATACATGTTATGTCATTGATCGTAAGAAGAATATAGTTATTGCTAATGCTAAGTTGGCTAATGAAAATTTGTTCAAGTTTTATGAATTTTCTCAATCAAAATATTCTTTGCATGGTACCATCAATTTTAATATTTTGTGTGAAAGGCTCAACCATATTAATTTTAACAATATTGCATTGATGAAAAAGTATAAAATGGTAGATGGATCACCTAGCATTGTTCCTTGTAATATTGTATGCATATGATGTATGAGTGGTAAGATGCATTGGGAGCCCTTCCCTCATGGTCAAGAATAGAGGGCAACACACAAGTTGCACCTTTTTCATAGTGACCTTTTGTGACCCTTGGAGAATACTTCCATCCAAGGATCAAGCTATGCTCTTACCTTTATTGACAATTTTTTCAAGGATAAATTTGATCTATTTTCTTCATAGTAAGGATGAATTTCTTGATATATTTTTTGAATTCCATAAGTTTGTTGAAAATTAATCCGGTTTTAAGATCAAAATCATTAGAACTAATAATGATATGTGAATAGATATTTTAATGGCTATTTTAAATTATTTGGAATCAATCATGAGTTTACTGTTCCCTATACACCTTAACAAAATGGTGTATAAAAAAAGAAGCATGGAACCATTATTGAAATAAATAGATGTATGTTGCATGCTATAAATATGCATTATAGATATTGGGTTGAAGCAATGGTTTGTGAAACTTATTGCATTAAAAGGATTCCTACCAAATCACTAAGGAAAATAAGTCTTAAAGAGGCTAGGTCCGGTAGGAATCCCAATTGAAAATATTATAGATTTTTGGTTCCATTCCATATGTTCACAAACCTAAAGAAAAAAGGCAAAATTTTGATTAATAGTGATAGTGATGATGATAATTCTACTCCTCATTATCTTTCTTTTGGTGATGTTTCTATTTCATCTAAGAGGAGGCCTAAATGGTTACAATTTTTGATTCAATAAAGTGATATTATTTAGCTAGAATGGAAAAATTTAAATATAGAAGGGAAAATAGTTATAATTATTATTTGATGTTTAATGTTATTCAATATCTTAGGTGACCCCACAATAGTGGGTTACACTTTTTTGAACATCCTGATTTTTGTTGAAATTACACATTTTTAAGAAAAAATGATGACTTAAGCCTTGAGATGTCCCATTTGAAATAATTAATTGAAAATGGTTAGATAAAATCCTCTAAGATCAAACTCTTTGATATAATCTCTCTACTCCTTAGCCATATCTACAATGGAGTCTCCTTTACACCTATCAAAATGCTCACAAAAAATCACTTTGACATTAGCTTTTTAGGGGATCAAATGAAATCATTTGACAGACCCATATGAATGATGTTACTACTCAAATAAATCTTTCCAATGATTGTAATTTTAATATATATCAATTTTATCATGACTTTGTATTTTTAGTTTTACTAAACATAGGTTTTGCATTGTATATCAATTTCTATGTTCAATGCTTATGGAAAAATATTAAAATAGGTTAAAAAAATGAAAAATATCTAGACACTAGGTATTTATGTTCTCTTTCTAACAAAAACATAAAACATGAATTTGGATATATACAAAACAAGTTAGGGGCAACCAAATGAAGTTGTCTAACTTATAGTTAATGTCACTTCAAAACTTAAATAAACTATAAAATATTCAACCAAATTGAATGAAACAAATTGGATACACTATATATCGATGTCACAAACCTAAATTACAAAGAATTACATTTTTATCCTTTAAAAAAAGTTATGATCGACCAAATAAATGTTACTCTTTAAAAATACTATTTTTTTATAGAAACTACTTTTTGAAGGAGATAAACAAATGGATACAAATAAAATCTTTTTTTTTTGAAAAATATATATTTAAAATCTACACACAAAATGCTAAAAAATCACCAGTTTACATAATCTTTGAATTCCTAACAGTTTTGCCACAATAGGTTTCTGAATGCGATTTTTTCAAAAAATGTGCATTTCACCATGAAAGTTGCAAAAAAATGTAACCCACTAATATGAGACACCTAATGAATACTAATGATCCTAAATCCTTTAAGCAAGATAAATATTAGCCTTATTGGGAGAAAGTTGCATAAGAGGAATATGATACTTTTCTTGCTAATGAAACTTGGGAGTTAGTTCCTCTCCCTCAAGGTAAAAATATCTTTTCTTGCAAAATATTATATAAAAATAAATTCAATGACAATAATTAAATTAGTAAGTTTAGAGATAGATTATTTGCTATAAGATTTTATCAAATTAAAGTATTAGACTATAATGAAATTATTTTCTTTGTAGCTAAAATGCCTACTATCAAACTATTTTTTGCTTTAGCTTCTAATATGCATTGGTCTATTCATCAAGTGGATGTCAAAAGTGCATTTTCAAATGGTGATTTGCATGAAGAAATTTATGTCTCAAAGTTTTGTTAAGGAAGGTAGTGAATATCTTGTTTGTTTTTTAAGTTAAGGACATCAATGTATGGGTTAATGATGTAGGAGCATCTTGGGTCCTTGGCAATCCTGTGTCACCAAAAACATTTTGGAGTTTGTTTGTGTTGCTCAGTTCCTTCTTTGACCGAGTTAGTCAGTAGTTGGTCAGTTTCCTTTGGTTACCGAGTGTGGTCAGTTATCTCCTAGGTGGTCGGTTCTTTCACTGGCGCTCGACGATGCTTGTCTGTTGCTCGGTCATCCTTGCTTACCGAGTAGTTTCTTTTGAGTTTCTATTGGGATGACTTGTGCATTTATTATGGGTCATGGATTTACTATTGGAATCCATCATTGGGAAGTGTGTGGTCCCAGATCTGACTATTTCTTCCATTAATTATGGATCTGAAGGCCGACTCAGTTCGGTAGACTCTTGTATAAATGTAGTTGTTTGGTTGTAGTTTAGGGAAGAGTTAGTTAAAAGTAAGAAGATAATAGATTGGAGGTTATTGGAAGATCCTCTCATGTTTGAGGACTTCTATAATTTATTGTAATATCTGGCCCTAACCGGGAAGGCCTTACATCCCGACATGAATGATTCTATTTGATGAACATTAATGAAACATACTACATTCTCTCTCTCACTGTGTTGTTATTTGCTTCCGTGTTTTGTTGAGCAGGTTGGATCATTAGGGCATGCCATTGTTTGGCCCCTCTTGACCCTTGCTTTGCATCAAGTGGTAATAGAGTGAGGTGAGATCTTGATCTAGGTTTGTAGGTTCCTCTTGAGAAGCCCTAGTTGAATTGTTGTGGTGTGGAAAATTGCAATCTGACCTACAATTGTAGAGGGTTGTCAAGATGGTTCATGGGAGGTGAGATGTGGATCTAGGATTGGCAGACATGTTGAGACAAATTCCTGCTAGATTGGAGGCTGTTAAAACACCCCAAAGAAGAGGTAGACATCTTGAAGATGTTAGTGATGATGAAATTGAGGAAGAACAGGTGAATTTAGAACCTGCATCTATTATGGATCAAGGTGAAGAAATATTTTTGAAGGCTTTGACAAGTCTGAAGTCTACACCACATTTCAATCCTCCTGAGTATGGTGGAAAATTGGATTATGATGAATTGGTGGACTGGATCACCGAGATGGAAAAGTATTTTGAGTATGAAAACATTCCTAAAGACAAGAAAGTGAAGATTGCAAGCACAAAGTTGAAAAGCCATGCATCCTTATGTTGGGAACATCTACAGCTAGATAGAAAGAGGAAAGGCAAAGACAAAATCAAGGTATGGAATAAAATGGTGAATAAATTGAAAGGAAGGTTCTTACCTTGTGATTATTAGATTAACCTAGTTAGGTGAATGCAAAGTTTGAAGCAGAAAGATAGCTCGGTAAAGGAATATACTAATGAATTCTATAGATTAGATATCAAATCTGGACATGATGAAGATGACGTGGAAAGAATTTCTAGATACCTAAATGGTTTGAGAGTTTCCATCCAAGAGGAAATTAGTTTGGTCAAGTTGGAGAACATTGAAGAGGCTTATCAATTTGCATTGAAAGCTGAGGAGAAATTGAACAAAAGACATGAGCAAAGACAAAGAGGTCGATGTGGTAGATTCCCTAGAGGAAGAGGTAGATCTAATGGTGAAAATGGTAGATCTGAACCAGAAAAGACAAGTTTGGACAAAGGAAAGATTGAATGGAAAGGTGAAAGTTCATCTAGAGGCAGAGGCAGTAACTACTGAGGAGGTTATAGCAGAGGAAGTTTCTGAGGAACTTTTTACAATTGTGGAGAAGGACATAGATATTTTAAATGTACACATGCTAGTAAGAAGGCTAGTAGCAGTAGAAATTCTTTGGTGCAAGAAGAGTCACCGGATGAACCTGAGAAGGAAAATAACTTGATGTTAAGGAGAGCACTATGGAATGAAAGCAAAAAGGAAGATTCGGTAAGGAAAAGTTTTTTCAAGACCAGATGTAGAGTTTTTGATAAAGTTTGGAAGGTAATCATTGAAAATGATAGCTCGAAGAATCTGGCATCTGAGGAAATGGTCACAAAATTGCAGTTGAAAAGGTTGGAACATCTAAAGCCCTATCAGATTTCATGGATCAAAGATGAGCATACACTCCTGGTAAGTGAACAATGTTATGTGAATTTGAAGATTGGAAAGTACTATGATAAGGTGTTATGTGATATCATGCCTATGGATTGTTGTCATATTTTGTTGGGTAGACCTTGGCAATATGATAGACATGCTATATATGATGGGAGATTGCATAAGTATATTATTGTGGCTGATGGAAAGAAAAAAATCTTGTTACCATTGATGGAAGAACCTGTTAGTAATTTTTTCACATCTGTGAAAGTTTGTTTGATGGAGGGAAGAAATTTTGTCAAAGATTTGAAAAAGAATGATGTGTGTTTTTTTGTGATTCCTAACAAACTGAGTAAGAAAATAGAGGATAATGTTCCCGAGGAGATTGATAAGTTACTCACTGAGTATAGTGAAATCATTTCTAATAATGTACCTGATGGTTTGCCACCAAAGAGAAGCATTGATCATTGTATGGATTTAATCCCTGGAGCTAGTTTACCAAATAAGGCACCTCATCAGTTGACACCTACCAAGAATCAGGAATTGAACCGATAGATTCAAGAGTTGCTAGAGAAAGGTTTGATCAAAGTGTTGGTTAACAGTTTGTCCTCCCATTAGATTTATAATCTTTGACTCTTCTTAAAACCCAAGGTGAGAGAACAAAAGGATGTCACCAAAAAATGGGTCAGTGTAAGTCATCTATCACTGCCCTCTGAATTGACAGGTACAGCTCCCTGATTGTGTTTGATATGCAATGAATGTGTTTTTTTTATTGATCATCAGATTTCTTCTTATGATTTTTAACCAAATTGTTTGTAGGCACAAACAATTCAGGCAAGGATAAAGTGGATAACCTATAATCCCCAATGGAATGTTGATCATAGATTATCATGAAGACTTTCTTCTAACTTAAACCTACCTACTCTAAGAATGCATATCCTACTAATGAGAATAGAAGCAGAATCATATATAGACAGCAAATAGAATTGCTTATACTACAACTACTAACGTGAAATGGAATTCAAGCAGGAATCACAACTCCATATATAATTGTACTTTCCATTCAGATGCATCTAAATAACAGGGTGAATAGGAGAAGAATCATACATGAAAGGTAAATGGAATTACTTTCACTACAATTACCAACATGAAATAGAATCCAGCAAGCAATTACAGCTTCACACACAATCATTCTATCTATTCAAATGCAAAATGACAACTACTGGTACAATAAACATGAAATTAGCTAAGTAAATGGAATCACCCTTGCTTCAATTGCAAGTTTGCCAACCCTTTCATTCATTTTCTTCATAGTATTTATACAATGCTTATAGGAAATGATTCATCTTCCAGAATTCAAAAAGATAAGATAGAAAGAGAGAACATCTCGATGATAGAATTTGAAAAGCCAATCACTGACATGAGAATAAGAAAGGACATTATAATTATGACACTTCAATTTGAGTCCTTCATCTTCTTTTTAATAGCATCTGTCAAGTCAAATCCATTGGGCTTCTCAGAGTTGAACTATCTTCCAAATAATAATCAATCCGATCTGCAACTATATTCAATCTTTAAATATCTCAGAAATATCTGGCATGATCTTATAGCTTTTATCATTACCACCACAAGCTACAACATACAACAGTGTTAGGATTATATTCTTCATTCTTTTCCTACCCATGACTTCAGTCGAAAGATCTATCATCCATATCCACCTCAGTTCTTAGTCACCTTTGACTTATTCATTTACAACAATTGAAAATTTATGTCATCTTTCAATCTCTTTATTTTCCTTAAGTCTCGGGCCCCACCTAACAAGTTTCTCCTCAGACGGTGATCGTATGATCGCGAGAGGAAAGAATATTCCTCACGATCATATCCCAACCGTAGATCTCATGGCAGTGGACACCCTACATTTTTCCACTTCTAAAAAGGTAAAATCAATGGTTACCTTAAGATCTTATACGTCTAACATATCCTATGCGAAATCACACTCACCGTCGATTCTCTACGGATGGCAGGACCCTTCTGACAACCCGCCAACTCAGTACTTTATGGATCAATCATAGACTACCATATATGCTTGTGAAACATTTTGGACCCACCACTTTTACTGACTTTACACTTGGAGAATCAGACGGATGGCGTATGACCTGATGGGCTCACAAGATTCTTTGAGATCATAAGCCCTCTGTTGATTTGGAATCTTAGCTGATGTCATAAAAAACTGACCCCACCTTACTGCATGAAATACTACAATGAATCAGGAGTTGCCACATCAATTAATTTGACTAGTCACACTCATCACCTCAGTTATAAAGTGATACCAAAAATGGGCCCGCTGGGATAGGTAACACCTTGTCATTATTTCGCATGAAATAAACATTGTGTAACTTTTTTATGCGAAATAACGACAGCCGTAGATTCTGACCAATCATCAACCACGCTGAACATTAACCTTCTGATCAACTGAGAAACAAAATGGATCTTTCTTATCAGAGTTGCACACTGTTAGAATGAAGTCTAGATATTTCAATACTGGCTCTGATATTGCTTCCGTTACATGAAGAATCTTCCCTCTGATATACTGTAAACATCTTGAGATCATGGCTTTCAAGCATCATCCTACTTTGAAAAGAAAATCATTTGGAGCACCATAATCTTTTCCGGATTGGGAGCTACAACTTACCCAAACAATGAGACCTCAAAACAACCCACTTGGCTAAAACATGAAGGCAAATTGAAGGGAAACCCGACAAAGATTTCCTATCTTAGAGGAAATCTAGACCTAGACATTACATGACCAGTCTTGACTTGTAATATTAAGATTATCACTTTGACATCATGGAAAGAGGATAAGAAGTGAGGCAACAGCTGGCTCCGATTGGGGATTTAAGCATTACAATGCTTAAAAGAATTCTAGCAATCTCTGGTTCCGCAAAATAGCCGGCAACTTGACAAGGCAAAACTAAACGTAAGGAAAGCAGCAGCAAAATGAAAGACAACCACTAAACTATGACACAAAAAGGAAACCTACCTAACTAACTACTATGCAGGGGTTACCTGCTTTTCAATCATGCATCTAATATAGCTTCAAGTCCTATCCATTATAGGAACATGGCAGAGACTCTCCAGAAGGATATGCCAATTTGAAAGAATTATTTTGATTCATTTGCACAATCTGAAATGGACCTTTCGACAAAGACTAAAATTTTGAATGCATTCCTTTAGGCTCATGTCTCTTATCCCATAGCAGCACCATATCACCTTCCACAAATTTTCTTGGCCTTACCTTTTTGTCAAACAACTTCTTGACTCAGTTCTGATGTTCAGTGATCCTATTAACCATATTTTCCCTTTCTTCCTGCAACTTTGTCAAATACAAGATCCTTTTTTCTAAACCATCTTTGAAAATATCATCCTCAATTGTGGTTTTCAGCTTACAAGCAGCAAGTTCTAATGGCAATGGTAAGCTAGCCTCTACTCCATACACCAATTCAAAAGGTGAAATCCCAATGGCTCTTTTAGGAGTGGTTCTATTTTCCCAAAGAGCATCATATATACTTTTGTGCCAATCTCTCTGATTATCAGCAACTAACTTCTTCAAAATATTAATCAGATTTTTATTACTTGACTCAGCCTGACCATTACATTGAGGAAAATAATCAGAAGAGTGCCCTATTTTAATTCCATGATCATAACAAAAAGCAACCATCTCTGAGGATGAAAAGTAAGAAGCATTATCCAATATCAATTTTGTGGGAACTCCAAATCTTACCAATATTTGTTCTTTAATGAATTCACATACCACCTCTGATGTAGTCTTCTTCATTGGTTTAGCTTCAACCCGTTTGCTGAAGTAATCAGTGGCAGTCAAGATGTATGAATGTCCTTGACTTGAAGAAGGGTTGATAGGTCCTATGAATTCCAAACCCCATTACTGAAAAGGAGCCTCTATCACCACCGGTTTCAAAGGTAATGCAACCAATTGTGGTTTTCCTGCAAACATCCTACACTTTTCACAATTTTCAACCCACTTATATGAATCTTTGAACATGCCAGGCCAATAATAGCATTGTCTCAGAATCTTGAAAGCTATCACAGTGGATGAGAAGTGACTTCCACATGCTTCATCATGAAAAGATTTCAATAACCTTTCCTACTGTTCTTTATCAACACATCTCAGAAAAGTGCCATCAATTGCTTTCTTATATAAAACATCATCATGTATAACATACTTCAAGGCTTTATTCTTTAAATTCCTCTTTTGTTTAGCGGTTAATCCATCCAGACATTCACCATAAGTCAGAAAATATGCAATGTTTGAGAACCAAGGATCTTGCAGACTTACCATGAGCACTCTGTGATCATCTTCTTCAACTTGCTGATTCTCTGCTATGGCCTTGCAAAGAGCATTCCCTCTTATTAGCTTTGTTGGTCTAATGTCTATGTCATACTCCTAGACTTTAGCAATCCAAGCTCCTCTATTGTTACGACCAACATCTTGCTGTGTTAATACACTCTTTACAGCAACATCAGGCACATGAATGACTGAATGTGAATGCAAAATATAAAACCTAAAATTCTTTAATGCTCTCACCACTGCATAAGCATGTTTTTCAACTTGAGAATACTTCAACTCATGTTTTTTTAGAGGCATACTCATGAAGGCAATTGGGGCTTGTATACCTTCTTTAGTTTCTTGCATTAATATTGCTGACATGGTATGACATGATGCATAACAATATATGATCAACTCTTTAGTATAATCTGGATGAATAAGGACAGGAGCATTTGCAATAGCACCTTTTATATTTTCAAAAGCTTTCTTCCCAATGTCAGTCCATTTAAAAATTTTATTACTCTTCATCATGTCAACTATATCCTTTACAATCTCAGAGAAATCAGGAACAAACCTCCTCAAAAAGTTTACTTGCCCAAAGAAAGATTTAACTCCTATTTTACTTAATGGTAAAATTAGTTGTTGAATAGCTCTAACTCTATTCGGATCAATTTTAACTCCTTCTTGAGAAACAATATGGCCAAGGAGCCTACCTTCAGTGACACAAAACATTGATTTCTTTGAATTCAATGAGATGCCTTGATCTCTGCATCTTTGCAGAAATTTTGCCAAATCTCCAAGATGATCTTTCCTTTCCTTAGAAAAGATAGTCAAGTCATCTAAATATATCACAATAATTTTGTTTTTCAAATCACTAAAAGACAAATCCATAGCTCTTTGAAAGTTTGCACCTGCATTAATTAACCCAAATGACATTCTATTGTATGCAAACGTGCCCCATGGTGTTGTGAAGGCTATTTTGTATTGATCTGCTTCATCCACCTATATTTGATTATATCCTAAAAATCCATCTAACATGGACATCATCTCTAATCCTGCCACAGTCTGCAACAAATGATCCATGTTAGGCAAAGCAAAATTGTCTTTGAGGGAAGCTTGGTTCAGATTCCTAAAATCCACACAAATCCTTATCTCTCCATTCTTTTTTCTTACAGGAACAATGTTTGCCACCCAGGTAGAATGATGGATAGGATAAATGATCTTGGCTTTCAGCATTTTATCTATTTCTTTGAAAATTGCCCCTTCCACCAGAGGATTATAATTTCTCTATTTTTGTTTGACAAGTGATACTCCAGATTTAAGAGGGATGTTGTGACTAAATTTTCCATTCATAAAATTCTTTAAATCCTCATAGCTCCAAGCAAAAACATCTTGGAATTCAATCAACAATTCTCTGACTTTTATTCTTTCCTCAAAAGTGCAGCATTTTCCAACATTGATCATTTTAGGACTATCCTCAGTCCCTATATTAAGCCCATCAAATTCTTCACATGTTTTTCCCTTTTTATTTCTCTCCTTTTTAATGTAAGCATCATGTTTATCAAAAAGTTTCTCTAAGGAAACAACATGAGATGGAATTCTATTTTCTTTAAACTAAATAATACCTGATTTTAATTCTTCTTCTTCATTTGATAGCTGCTCCTCCTTCTGATCATTTTCAGAACACAAGTCAGCAAAGGGACTTGTTCCTTCTATGAACTACTGAATATGCTTATCATCCTCAAATACCTACCAAGATTCTTCATTATCAGGCACCTTAGGTCTGAACATTACCTCCATTCTGAAAATTTGATCTTTAAAATTAGGATGAGGTAGGAGTAAAGATGATATCGCCAATGAATCAGCTCTGGAATTTTTTTCTCTAGGCACTGAGACTATTGAGAATGCATTCAAACTTTCTATTTCATCCCACACCTTATTCCTGTAACTTTTCAATCTATTATTTTTAACAACATACTGATTTCTTACTTGCCTCACAACCAATTCAGCATCACCTTGGACTTTGAGCAATTTAACTCCCTTTTGTTTAGCTACCTCTATACCAAGGAGAAGTGCCTCATACTCTGTTGTGTTATTAGTGTTTTTAAAATCCAATTTGTAAGCTAGGCAAGTAACTTCTCCATTAGGGGCTATCAAAACTATTCCAGCACCTGAACCAGCTCTAGCATAGCTTCCATCAAATTCTAATGTCCATAACTGGTTATCCTCTACCTGGTCTAATTCCTCATGAACATCAGAGTTGTCATAATATAACATATAATTTCCAAACTATGTTTCATGATAAAGAATTTGTGATCTAGGATCATCTGATTTCAGCACTGTATACTTTGCCTTTCCTTCTGGTTCTAACTTCACCTTTTTATTTCCCACTGGAATAATTGCAAAAGACCAATCTAATTTAATCTCCCCTCCCAAGTCCTTGTAGAAACTTCTACTGAGAAGCATCCCATAACTCTTAGGAATATCAGCTACAAGAATAGTGAGTCTCAATCTTTTAGAAGGATAAGCTACCAGAGAAAACTGAGCATCTTTGATTTGACCAATCAAAGGCACTTGTTTAGCATCCATAGAGTAACACCTACCAAAGACTTTAGTTAAAGGCAATCCTAAAGCTTTAGCAACTGATGCAGGCATTACATTATCTGAAGCTCTCGAATCTATGATGCAATTACTCAATTTATTTCCATTGATAAAAAGTGACACATAAAAAGGTTCTGGTTTTAGGTTGGAACAAGTAGCATGAACAGTAGATTCTTCTTCATGAAACAATCTTGGAATTGAGAAATCATCATCCATTGAATTCTCTTTGCTAGTACTGGCTTGACTTTTAGCATTAATATTAGTATTAACATGAATACTTTCTTTACTCCTACAATGTTCTACCAATCTTTGCAATTGATCCGGGTTTGATTTTAGATAATCCATAGGAGTTATTTGAACTTTAGTTTCTTCAAAAAACTTTACAATATCAAAGGAATTAGATGACTTATCTTTTTGCTCCTTTGGTGAAGAACTTGATGTTGTACTTTTGTCTTTGTCCACTTTGAAGAAGGTGCTGAATTCTTAGCTAGAACCACATTAGAAGTTTGGTTTTTATTTTTCTGACCTCTTGTCATAATAGTTAGCTGAGGTCCCTCCAAAGTAGCAAAGCAATCACCTCCATTTTCTGAATTAGATTCATACTCACAGTATAAACTTACGGAGTCACCATGAGGAGCATGCTAATCTTCATTTTCTGGATATGTAATGCCTTGCTCTCCTTCTTCTTCAATTTGTAAATGTCTGATCATATTATCATCAACATTACCATCATGGTCTGTCCTAATATGAAAAGCATTTGAATTATGTTTCTTTGGAGGAGCTTCAATTGCCAATCTTTGTTGAGCGGCAGGAATCTGTAAATTTTTATTTCCAGCTTGAAATCTTGGTCCTTCTTGATATGGTTGATAAAATGAATGGGCTGGCCTATTGACCTATTTCTTCAATGCAATTAATTCATTTGATAACCTTTGCAACATAGCCTCTATGCTATTTGACATGCTGGCTGTACTGTTTGTAGAACTAGCATGAAACTCCTTTTTCCATCTTTCGGAGGCTATCATATCATCCTCCATTTCCACTGCAAGTGTTTGTGCAGCTTGCAAATCTACCAAATTAGCTCTCCTTATCTGATAACCAAGTTCTGGGGGCATAGAGCTAATGTAGAATGTTTTTTGATTATCTCCAGTTGGTGCACTTACAGCTGGAATCCTTTTAATGAGTTTATTAAACTTGGCATTAAAATCTCTCATGGAGATAGATGGTTCTTTCTTTATTTGTGCAAGCTGCAATAACAAACTTTGTGCATCTTCAACATTCTTGTACCTTCCTTCAAATCTCTATTTCATGGAATTCCAACCAGTAATGTAGCCTGTGGGTAAGTCTTGGAACCAATCTACAACATCACCAACAAGAGTGTCTACAAACATCCTGACTGCAACATCTTCATGCCGAGGATTGACCATGCTACATGCTTTATGAAAGGCACTTAGATGTTGTTCTGCAGATACTGAACCATCACCATTGAATCTTGGGAAATTCTTCTTGGAGGATTTTGGTAAATCATGATTTTCTGCAAGATTCAATGGTCCAATAGCATTTCCCCAAGGGACAACCATATTTACTACTCCTGTATTCTGTGCAACCGCTTGGATTGAAACTGAGAGGGGAAGTGCAATAACGTGCAATAATAATGAATTGCAAGTGGTAGAGATAGGAATTCTACCAATAGGAGGAGAGGAAGACTTACCTCTCTTTGACCTCAAAGGAACTACTGTAGATAACTGAAAATCAACAGGCTTCTTATTTTCAGTTTCTCTAGTTTTAGCTCTTCCTCTCTTGAAAATATCTTCAAGGATAGGGAAATTGACTTGTTTAAGTTCTTCGTATATTGGGTCAACCTTTCCATTTTGTTTTGCACTCCTGGTGAATTTGGAATCCAGGATGCCTTAAAATTCTTAGAAAAACTTATTAATATCTTCTCTTCTTTTCAAAGTCCTCCCCAGCAGAGTTGCCAAAAATAGTTGGTTAACAGTTTGTCCTCCCATTAGATTTATAATCTCTGACTCTTCTTAACACCCAAGGTGAGAGAACAAAAGGATGTCACCAAAAAATGGGTTAGTGTAAGTCATCTATCACTGCCCTCTGAATTGACAGGTACAGCTCCCTGATTGTGTTTGATATGCAATGAATGTGTTTTTTTAATTGATCATCAAATTTCTTCTTATGAGTTTTAACCAAATTGTTTGTAGGCACAAACAATTTAGGCAAGGATAAAGCAGATAACCTATAATCCCCAATGGAATGTTGATCACAGATTATCATGAAGACTATCTTCTAACTTAAACCTACCTACTCTAAGAATGCATATCCTACTAATGAGAATAGAAGCAGAATCATATATAGACAGCAAATAGAATTGCTTATACTACAACTACTAATGTGAAATGGAATTCAAGTAGGAATCATAGCTCCATATATAATTGTACTTTCCATTCAGATGCATCTAAATAACAAGGTGAATAGGAGAAGAATCATACATGAAAGGTAAATGGAATTACTTTCACTACAATTACCAACATGAAATAGAATCCAGCAAGCAATTACAGCTTCACACATAATCATTTTGTCTATTCAAATGAAAAATGACAACTACCGGTACAACAAACATGAAATTAGCTAAGTAAATAGAATCACCCTTGCTTCAATTGCAAGTTTGCCAACCCTTTCATTCATTTTCTTCACAGTATTTATACAATCGTTATAGGAAATGATTCATCTTCCAGAATTCAAAAAGACAAGATAGAAAGAGAGAACATCTCGATGATAGAATTTGAAAAGCCAATCACTGACATGAGAATAAGAAAAGACATTATAATTATGATGCTTCGATTTGAGTCCTTCATCTTCTTTTTAATAGCATCTATCAAGTCAAATCCATTGGGCTTCTCAGAGTCGAACTATCTTCCAAACAATAATCAATCTGATTTGCAACTGTATTCAACCTTCTTTAAATATCTTAGAAATATCTGGCATGATCTTATAGCTTTTATCATTACCACCACAAGCTACAACATACAACATTGTTAGGATTATATTCTTCATTCTTTTCCTACCCGTGACTTCAGTCAAAAGATCTATCATCCATATCCACCTTGATTCTTAGTCACCTTTGACTTATTCATTTACGATAGTTGAAAATTTACATCATCTTTCAATCTCTTTATTTTCCTTAAGTCTCGGGTCCCACCTGACAAGTTTCTCATCGGACAGTGATCGTATGATCGCGAGAGGAAAGAATATTCCTCATGATCATACGCCAACCATAGATCTCCTGGCAGTGGACCCCCTACATTTTGCCACTTCTGAAAAGGTAAAATCAACGGTTACCTTAAGATCTTATACGTTTGACATATCCTATGCAAAATCACACTCACCGTCGATTCTCTACAGATGACAGGACCCTTCTGACAACCCGCCAACTTAGTACTTTGTGGACCAATCACAAACTACCATATATGCTCCTGAAACATTTCAGACCCATCACTTTTATTGAATTTACACCTGGAGAATCAGACGGATGGCGTATGACTTGATGGGCTCACAAGATTCTTTGAGATCATACGCCCTCCGTTGATTTGAAATCTTAGCCGATGTCATAAAAAATTGACCCCACCTTACTGCATGAAATACTACAATAAATTAGGAGTTTCCACAACAATTAATTTGATCAGTCACACTCATCACCTCAATTATAAAGTGATACCAAAAATGGGCCCGCTGGGATAGGTGACACCTTGTCATTATTTCGCATGAAATGAACATCGTGTAACTTTTTTATGTGAAATAATGACAGCCATAGATTCTGACCGATCATCAACCATGCTAAACATTAACCTTCTGATCAACCAAGAAACAAAATGGATCTTTCTGATCAGAGTTGCACACTGTTAGAATGAAGTCTAGATATTTCAATACTGGCTCTGTCATTGCTTTCGTTACATGAAGAATCTTCCCTCTGATATAATGTAAACATCTTGATATCATGGCTTTCAAGCATCATCCTGCTTTGAAAAGAAAATCATTTGGAGCACCATAATCTTTGTAGGATTGGGAGCTACAACTTACCCAAACAATGAGACCTCAAAACAACCCACCTGGCTAAAACATGAAGGCAAATTGAAGGGAAACCCGACAAAGATTTCCTATCTTAGAGGAAATCTAGACCTAGACATTACATGACTAGTCCTGACTTGTAATATTAAGATTATCACTTTGACATCATGGAAAGAGGATAAGAAGTGAGGCAACACAGAGAAAGTTTGAGCCCTTGTGCAGTACCTACTGTATTGGCACCAAAAAAGAATGGAGAATGGAGAATGTGTACTGATTCCAGAGAAATCAATAAGATAACATTGAAGTATAGGTTTCCTATACCGAGAATGGATGATATAATGGATAGTTTGACTGGAGTAAAGTATTTCACCAAAATTGATTTGAAAAGTGGGTATCATCATATCAGAATCAAAGAAGGTGATGAATGGAAAACTACTTTCAAGACAAAAGAAGGTTTGTATGAGTAGTTGGTTATGCCTTTTGGTTTAACTAATGCACTGAGTACTTTTATGAGGCTGATGAATGAAGTTTTGAAGAAATTCTTTGGGTAAGTTTGTGGTTGTATATCTTGATGACATTCTGATATTCAGTAAGACTAGAGAAGAACATTTGTTGCGTGTTAGACAAGTTTTGCAGAGATTGAAAGAGGAAAAGTTGCTAATAAATCTAAAAAAATGTTCATTCATGAAAGAGGAGATTGTGTATTTGGGATTTGTGATCTCAGCTGATGGTTTGAAGATGGATCCTGAAAAGGTTGAAGCTATTTTGAATTGGCCTACACCTATGAATGCTAGTGAGGTAAGATCATTTCATGGTTTGGCAAGTTTTTACCAAAAGTTCATAAGGAATTTCAGTTCAATTTATCATGCTATGACTGAGACTATGAGAGGAGTAATGAGAACTAATTTGATAAAGGAAAAGAATAGTAGTGGTTTGGTTGGACATTTTGGTATTGATAAAACATGGAATTTTCTTAAGGAGAAATACTATTGGCCACAGTTGCATAAAGATGTTCAAAAATTTGTGAAAAGTTGTGGAATTTGTCAAGTTGCAAAAGGAGTAAGTTAGAATATTGGATTGTATGTACTAATTGTTGTACCTGAGAAACCTTGGATTGACATCAGTATGGATTTTTTTCTTGGCTTACCGAAGACAGTAAAAGGTAATGATTCTATATTTGTTGTTGTGGATAGATTTTATAAGATGACACATTTTATACCTTGTAGAAAGACATCAGATGTAGTACAAGTAGAAAATATTTTCTTTAAGGAAATTGTCAGATTGCATGGGATTAACGAGGAGTATTATGTCTAACCGAGACAGTAAGTTTGTTGGATACTTTTGGAAGACCCTTTGGAAGAAATTTGGAACTAAGTTGAAATATAGTTCTACATTTCACCCACAAACTAATGGATAGACTGAATTTGTGAACAGAAGTTTGGGAAATGTTTTGAGATGTTTAGTTGGAGACACACTGAGTAATTGGGATTCTATATTAGCACAAGAAAATTTTTCATACAATAATTCAGTGAATAGGAGTACTAGAAAGACACCAGTTGAGATTGTGAGTGGCATACAACCAAGAGGTATATCTGATTTGAGGGATATTGCTGATGAAAATAAAAGAAGTGCTGAAGGAGTAAAATTTTCTGAGTACATGAAGACATTGCATGAAGATGTGAAGCTGAAGCTGGAAGAGAGTAAGCAGAAATAAAAAGATAGAGCTGATAGATCAAGGAGACATAAGAATTTTGATGTTGGTGATGAAGTGACAGTTCATTTGAAGAAAGGTTGATTTCCTGTTGGAACATATGGGAAGCTAAAGATGAAGAAGTTTGGACCTTGCAAGATTTTGAGGAAATTTGATAGTGGAAATGCATATGAAATTGAGTTACTTGATGACATGGACATATCACCTATTTTCAACATTGTTGATTTGTATGAGTGTCATGACCCTAATGAAGACATGGCAGTATCGATGCAATACCCTAAGAAGTAGAAAGAGGAAGTTGAACAAATTTTGGAGCAAAGAATTGGCAAGAGTACAAGAGGAAAACAATATATGGAATATCTGGTAAAGTGGAAGAATAGACTGATTGAAGACAGTTCATGGATTTCACAGTCTGAGTTGGATGCAGCTCAGATCATACCTACCAAATGATTTGGGGAATCATTTCAAAATAACCTCAGGTGTCTAATGCAAGAGCATCTCGGGTCCGTGGCAATCTTGTGTCACCAAAAACATTTTGGAGTTTGTTTTTGTTGCTCGGTTCCTTCTTTGACCGAGTTGGTCGGTAGTTGGTTGGTTTCCTTTGGTTACTAAGTGTGGTCAGTTATCTCCCTGGCGATCGGTTGTTTCACTGGCGTTCGACGATGCTTATCTGTTGCTCGGTCATCCTTTCTTACCGAGTAGTTTCTTTTGAGTTTCTATTGGGTTGACTTGTGCATTTATTATGGGTTGTGGATTTAATGCTGGAATCCATCATTGGGAAGTTATGGTCCCAGATCTGACCATTTCTTCTATTGATTGTGGATCTGAAGGCTAACTCAATTTGGTAGACTCTTGTATAAATGTAGTTGTTTGGTTGTGGTTTAGGGCAGAGTTAGTTAGAAGTAAGAAGATAATATGTTGGATATTATTGGTAGATCCTCGCATGTTTGAGGACTTCTATAATTCATTGTAATATCTAGCCCTAATCAGGAAGGCCTTACAGGCCAACATGTATGATTCTATTTGATGAACATTAATGAAAGATCTCACATTCTCTCTCTCTCTCACTGTGTTGTTATTTGCTTCCATATGTTGTTGAGCAGGCTGGATCATTAGGGTGTGCCATTGTTTGGCCCCTCTTGACCTCTGCCTTGCGTCAGTTAAAAGAATCTCCTAGAGAGTAATATTCTAAAATCAATGCTTTCTTTATTTCTAAAGGTTCTATTAGAAGCAAAAATAATTGCAATCTTTATATTAAACATAGTGAAGATGAAATTATATGATTATTATTATATATGCTGATTATTTAATTATCACTTAAACTTCTAACCAATTAATTTGTAAAGTTAAGTCTCAATAAGGAAATTTGGCTTTGTTACTTTATTTTTTGGGTATGCAAAATTGGCAAACAACTAAGGGTATCTTTCTTTCTCAAAGTAAATATGTGATGTTTTGAACATATTTAAAATGAATAATGCTAATCCTATTTTGAATCCTTTTGAATTTGGAACTAAACTTATGATTGATATGGGAACAGCTTTTTTTTATGCTACTTTGTCTATATAGGTAACTAGTTGGAAGTTTGAATTTTTTAACTCTAACTAGACTTAATATTACTTATAGTGTTGGTTTGTTTTCTAGATCATCCAAATCTCAACAAACTCATTTTATGTTGTGAAAATAATTTTAAGGTATGTTAAAGGTTCTCTTAATATTGGATTTTCTTATGATACAAATTATGACTTTACTTTAAAAGTATATAATGATTTAGATCTAGGGGGGTATCCCAATGATGATAAATTTACTTGTGGATTTTTTTTTGTTGGATCACTTGCAATCTCTTGGAATACTAAAAAAAATAGTCTACTTCTCTTGATTCCATGAAGCTGAATATAAAGGTTGTACTCATGCATCCAAAGAGGCCCTATAATTAAGAAGCATACTTTAAGATTTGGTTACCTCAAGAGGCTCCTACACCATTGTGTTATGAAAATCAAAGTGTAACACCCCTTGTTAAGAGACCTAAGAGGACAACAATCTAATCCACTAAAAAGGGAATTTTTTTTTGACAAAATCAAAACATTGCCAAGTACATGAATACATTACTTAACAAGTATATTTTTCTATAAAGAACATAGAAGAAAGAAAGAACATAACATCATTTGGTAATGCATAAAAAATCTTAATTGGAAAGTCAAACATAAAATTCCTAGGTCCTCTTGGGTCTCCTAATGTTGTTACATAGATTCAACACAACATAATGTCAAGCGGAGGAGGAGGAGGAAGGTGAGCGGATGGAGGAAATTCAAATCTTCCACCGGGTGGGAAACTAGTAGTAGGGGGATCTTAGGCAACTACAATGGCAAGCGACTAGAATACCAAGGGGGGTGATAAAGATGATGAAGGGGACAAAGACCCAAACTGAAATTATTCTTGAGAAGGTGGAAAAATGGGCTTTTTGAATCATTCCATGGGCGGGAATATTGCCTCTGGAAGTGCTCAAGGATTTCCCATGCCAAAGGATCAGAGAAAGGACAATGGTAAAGCAGATGAGGGCTCCACAAAAGAGAGAAAGGGGGACAATACTATAGCTAGATCCCACAATCAAGAAGAAGAACCAAAAGCTGAAAATGTTATCGGTAAGACTCCTGCTGAAGTGATTGATGGTCAATTTTTTTTTGAAAATGCTATTAAAGGTAGCTGGACTTCTCTATTTGGTGTGAAACTTACTGGAAAATCTTCCTTTCCTTTAGTTGACAACATGTTTGATCCTAAGAAAGGTTTTTTTAGTATTTCCCTCCCTGATTCTTTGGTTGATCATACTATTGCTTCTATAAAAAACACACTAGTAGGAAAATTCATGGGTCCAAGACCTAACATAGATGTCATAAGGGTGTTTATAGCCAGAAAATGGAAGCTCAAGGGTCAGGTTGATATAGCAGCCTTGCTAAAGGGCTTTTTCAACTTTGTTTTCTCAAGTTCTGAAGACCTCTCTGATGTTTTGTGCTGAGGTCCTTGGATGTTCGAAAAATCTTCTTTGGCTCTTCAAAAATGGGGAGCTAGACTTGATCTCAATGCAGATATGTTTGAAGCGGCCCTAGTGTGGGTTCAATTTCAAGGTCTTCCCTTGGAATACTAGCATGAACACATCTTTTTGAGGTTGGCCAGTTCATTTGGGGAGCTTTTGTCTATTGACCCGATGACTACTGCAAGGACAAGACTCATGTATGCCAGAGTCTATGTCAATATTAATCAAAAGGAAGACCTCTTGAAAGTTATCATGATTAAATCTAAGCTAGGAAAACATATTCAAGTGGTTGAGTTTGAATCCCTTCCCTTTGCCTACTTCACCTGTAAAAAGTTAGGGCATTGGGAAAAACAATGCCCTTTAAAACCTAAGGAAAAGATAAAAAAGAAAGAGCCGAGAGTTGAATGGAGGGAAAAAAATGGAACTATACCAACTCAATCCAATCCTTCTAAGCCTTTAGAGGGAAATAAGAGCCTAGAAGTCTCAAAAGAGGATCCTTCTCGAGCTCAGGATCAGGAGAGCCCAAACCAAGCCTTGGAACAAGAAGATAAGGTGGAAAATGTTGCCTCTTCTGATATTATCAGCTCTTGAATGGGGAGAAGGAAAACCAGCCCCAAGTTGTTCCTCAGGAAGGTTGTAAAGAGTTGGAATCTTTAAGCCCAACAAAAGAAGTGCAAGAGGAGAAGATAAATTCCCCTCTCATCTTAGGGAAAGGAGGTATTGAGATGGGAAAATCAGACTTAGACCCACCTACTAGTGAGTAGGTGATCTCCCCTACCACTGGGAATTGCAGCAAGAGTTGGTGAGAAGTTAGTGAGGAGGACATCCATAAAGAGCGACTGGAAGAAGTCTCTCCCATCTTGGAAATGTAGGAGTTACCATGGTCTGAGGTGATAAATAATAAGAAAATCAAAAAGCTCTCCAAGAAGGGAGGCCCAAACCTAAAAGCCTCAGAATCAAGGAAAAAGTCTGAAAACACCCCCTTGGGAGGAGTCTAGCTGACTAGAATGAAGAAAGATGATGTTGGCTCTCCTCGAGGGGGAAGAGGTAGACCCTCTCATAAAATAACAAGAGAGAAAGAAGCAAAATAGAATATAGCAAATGGTAAACAATCTACTATCCTAGAAATCTACTCCCCAACCCTCTAAATAAAGATAATGTCATGGAATATAAGAGGTCTCAATAGTCCTAATAAACAAGACGTCCTAAGAAACATTGTTAGAGATATCAAACCTGATATTATGCTTATTCAAGAAACAAAGATGGCCAAAGATAAAGTTGAAAAGATCCATCTTTTTAAGAATGGTGGTGACTGTGATGGCGCTTCTAGTGGGGTTGTCATCTTTTGGGATAACTCTATTGTTAATTGTACGGAGCTCCTTGTTGATAAGAATATTATCCTAGTCCAAGTCAAACACCTTAAAGTTGATTGTTCTTGGAATTTGATGAATATCTACACTCCTAATACTAAAAATGGTAGATTGAGATTTTGGAAAAGACTAAAAGAAATCAGAAACATTTTCCAAGAGACTAGTTGGATGGTTATGGGAGATTTCAATACTCCTTTGTAGGCTGATGATAAAATGGGTGGGGTCCCCTCTCGAGTTGATAGAAGATTGGATCTTATGGAGTATATCAATGATCAATCTTTCATTGATATGGAGTTGGAAGGAATCTCCTATACTTGGTCAAATAGAAGAACTGGAGCTGATCTCATCCAGGTGAAACTTGATAGAACCCTTTCATCTCTTGATTGGCTTTCTAAGTTTTCCTACTCTTTATCTTCCTCCATTAGGATAGGGTCTGATCACTTCCCTATTATCTTTAATGCTAATAATCTAAATGGTAAAAAGAATATCCCTTTCCCCTTTGAGAGAATGTGGCTTGCCCATCCTAGCTTGAAGGATTGTATCTTAAAATGGTGGAACTACAATCAGGAAGGTAGTGCTATGTATAGAATAGCTAAAAAGTTGAGTAATGTTAAAAGAAATGTCATAACTTGGAATAAGGAAGTCTTTGGAGATATTTTCAAGGCTAAAAGTAGCAAACATGAAGAAATCAAGGTCATTCAGGAGATTATTCAGAAAGAGGGTCTCTCAGAGGATCATAGAAAAGTTGAGAACTTGCTAGTGGTTGATTATCACAACATAATATCTAAAGAGGAATCTTTTTGGAGGTAGAGATCCAGAGCCCTTTGGATAAAAGATGAGGACAAAAATACTAGATTCTTTCATATGACTACTACGAAACACAAAGTTATAAATAGAATATCCTCTCTCACCTTGAATGACAAAACTCTAGCTAAGGAAGAAGACATTAGAAAGGAAATGCTTCGGTCTTTCTCCCTCCTTCTCACTAAAGAAGACAACCTTGATTTGTAGAGTCAACAAGAAATCCTTGCTGCTATCCCCTTTATTATTGATAGAGGCACAAACTCCAAACTCAAAGCTATTCCCAAAGATAAGGAAATCATAGATGTTGTTTTTTCCTTTGAAGGTGATAAATCTCCGGGTCCTGATGGCTTCCCCCTTTTCTTCTTCCAGCAATTTTTAGAGATCACTGGTCAAGATGTTCAGAATGTTGTTAAAGAATTCTTTGGTACTAAAGCTCTTCTAAGAGAACTCAATGCCACTTTCTTGGTTCTCATTCCTAAAAATCCTGGAGCCAACACGGTTGAATCTTTTAGACCTATCAGCCTCTGTAATGGGATTTATAAGATTATTGACAAAGTCATGACTACAAGATTGCTTGCATTGCTACCTTCTATCATTTCTCCTTAGTAGAATGGGTTTGTGCTAGGGAGACAAATCCTTGACTCCATTGTGGTGGTCCATGAGAACATTCACTCCCTTGAAGTAGTGAAGAAACAAGGATTTCTTATGAAACTGGATTTAGCTAAAGCCTGTGACAGGGTCAATTGGCAGTTTCTTCAGAAAGTTTTAAGTAGTTTTGGTTTTGACTTGGCGGTCCTCAAAATTATTGATCAACTGGTTACCACTGTCTCCTCCTCTATCATAGTTAATGGGGGGTCCTCAATTTTTTTCAAACCTTCCAGGGGTCTAAGGCAAGGGGATCCCATTTCCCCAATTCTGTTTGCTATTCTAGCTAAGGGATTGGGTAGATATATTTCTAAACTTGTTAATGAAGGAAGCATCACTGGTCTCCAACCTTCTTCGGTCAGATCCTTCTATTCCCATGAGAAATTTGTTGATGATAATCTTTTCATGGGAGAGGCTACTGTCAAAGAAGCTAGGAATCTTAAAAAATCCTTGTCTATCTATACCTCGGCCATGGGTCTACTTATTAATTGGAACAAGAGCTTCATGTTTTTTTATCAATACCCCCCAGAGAGACAGGCTAAGATCTCCAAAATTCTTGGTTGCAACATTGGTACTCTCCCTTCTTCTTATTTGGGTCTTCCCCTTTGCTCCAAACCCCTTGATAGCTTTTGGAATCTTATTATTGATAGATTCAATAGAAAACTAGTAGGCTAGAAAGGTGCCCTTCTCAGCAATTCTGGCAAGCTCCAGCTATTAAAGTCCACTCTACAAAATCTTCTTGTGTATGCCTTGAGTCTTTTTAAGATTCCTCACAAGTTTTCTGTGGTGCTATAAACTATCCAAAAAAGGTTTTTATGGACTGGGGTTGAAGATAAAAAAAGACTAAGTTTGGTAGCTTGGGATAAGGTCTGCAAACCTAAGAACAAAGGTGGTTTGGGTCTGAGACCTATCAAGCTTGTCAATAAAGCCCTCCTGGCTAAGCAAGTTTGGAGAGTCTATGGGGACATAAAGCAATGGAATGAAATTATTAGAAGCAAATACCTCTTTGACTCTAACAATCTAGAGGACCTCATAAAAAATGATGTCAGGGTGAATGGTTCTTTCATCTAGAATAGCCTCTACTCTTCTATTGACTTCATAAGAGAAGGGATAAGGTGGAATCTAGGAGATGGGATTAAAATTGACTTTTGGGATGACCCTTGGATCCAAGAAGAACCTTTATCTAAGAAGCAAGAGTGGAAGGATATTATTACTCAAGCTAAAGCTACTTTTGGTATCAAAGTCTCTGACTATTGGCATAATAATACTTGGAAGGACCTTGCTAGCTTTGATAGTAGACTATCCCCTCTAATGATTGAGCTATAGTCTTTGTTCAAAAAGGAAAACCACTCTGATAAAATTGTTTGGAATCCTTCCTCAAATGGTGAATTCTCAGTGGCCTCTACCTACTCCCACTTCTTCTCCAAGGAAGTTAAGTCTTAATGTGCTTTAGTCTAGTATAAACTCCTCACCCCAAAGATTAACTTTTTTTATTGGATTCTCTTCCAAAATAATCCACTCACTCTTGATAATTTAGAAAAAAGAGGTTTCTTTTTTGTTAATAGATTCTTTCTTTATATGGAACAAGCTAAATCCTGTGATCACCTCATGCTCCACTGTAGTTTTACTTGGAGGGTTTGGAATCTTGTTTTACAAAAATGGAATTTGTGTTGGCTGTTTCCTAACTCTTGGCAAGACTTTGTGACTCAATGGAGATGCCCTTTTGACAATGATCTTGCTAGATAATTCTAGAACCTTATCCTGCCCCATCTGTGCTGGTGTATCTAGAAGGAAAGAAATAATAAAATTTTCAAGGAGAAATATGCTAAACCTGACATCATTTGCAATAATCTTTTTAGAGCTCTTGAGGAAAATTTCATCAATGCTATCACCAATAGCAAGAGCAAGCTTAGGGAAAGACTCTCTGATGTTGATTGGATAAACTAGAAATTTCCTCTTCCCAACTCTCAGCTTGTCTCTTCTAGAGAAAGCTCCGTCTGGATTGCTCCTCCTATTGGATGGGCCAAAGCTAATTTTGATGGTGCCTCCAAAGGCAACTCGGGTGTTTTGGGGGGAGGTGGTATCATTAGAGACAGTAATTGTAACTATTTGGGAGCAATTTTGGTCCCCTTGGGCTCTCAGACAAATCACAAGGTGGATGCTTTGGCTGCCCTTAATACTATCATGCTGGTGGAAGAATTAGGTCTCAAAAGAGTCTGGATGGAAGGTGATTCTTTAAATATAATTAACAATATTAAAGGTATCAATACCCCCTCCTAGACTATTGAACATATCATATCCAAAATTAACATTATTGTTCATGTTAGTCCATTTTCCTGTCAATGCAAAATCTTATGAAAATGGCCTTTTCCCTGCAAGCTTTGTTAAGTTGTCCTACTCGACCTGTAGTCATAGTTTTATCTTGCGAAGAAAATCCATGATGTTTCATTGTGTGTGCCCTTAGCCCTGTGTGCTTCATGTTGTCACCTTGCTCCAGTTTAGATCACATCTCCTGAATTGCAAATCCAGAAAGTTATTCAAGTTTTAAGGTCTATAGGAAACAAATTTTAGAATCTGCCACAGTGTTGAAAACCCACAGTGTCTTTGAAAATCCATGATGTTTTCAGTCTGTGTGAAAACCCTCATTGTTTTCAACCTTATGCCTTCCCACTTTTGTGCACTTGTCTTCTGGCATCGAAAACTCTATGTTTTCAGTCTTTCGTTGTGTCGAAAACTTTGTGTGTTTTCAACCTCGGTCTTAACTGGGCAAGTGCGATCGATTGGTGGGTCCCAGTTCTTCTTAGTTGCCAGGTGTGGTTAAAGCTCGGACAAGATTAGTGGTCAGCGTAAGTTCACATGGAAAAGTTGCGTGATGTTTATCCTTCATGCTTTTGTGATAGCCATTTGATTTTCTTATATGAGCATGAAGTGGGTCCAGGTCTGCAGGCTCTTCTTGATTGGTTGTCGCATGGCCGCATGTCAGACTTTTCTGACATGTGATCATGTGACCGCTTGCCACCTATCCACGTGGGTCCCAGTTCTTCATGATGTTTAGCTAACTGGTAGTTAGGTTTTTCATTCCATGACCTAGCGACTCACGGTTATCTCCTAGTCTCCTGATTCTAGCGGTTAAGCCCTTAACATCTAGCGACCTGGCTGGCGGTTTACTTTGCCTTTGTCACACAATCTCATAATGGTGGGCCCGGGTCTTCAAGGGCTTTAAATTGATTGGTTGTCACATGATCGCATGTCAAAATTTTTTGACATGCAACCATGCGACCAGTTCCTTCCTTGCACGTGGGGCCCATTGGTGGGATGGCAATTTGGTGGTCCCATTGATAGTGATGTGGTAGCTTGGGGTTAATTGTCGCATGATCACATGTCAAAGTTTTCTAACATGCGATCATGTGACCGATTGACACGTGTCCCTGGGGCCCGTTGGCAGGTGGTGTCATGGCAATCTCTGGTTGGTCCAAGCTGGCAGGATGATAGATTTGAATGCGGGCCCAGGTTAGGGTATCTTGGTAGTGGGAGGATTCCATCATCAACGGTTGTCATGTGATTGCATGGAATCTTGCCGGTCCATGCGATCATGCGACCGACTGTTGATATCTCCCTGTTGAAATCAGATTTTTAAACCTACGGGATGGAGAGGATCTACGGTGGGGACTTAATGTTGGTCTCAATTTGATTTGTTGATCATTGATGCACTGTTAAATTTTAGGTGATGACATGCCAACTGATAGGATGCATGTTAGCGGCTTGTCGCATGTTCGCATGAGCCAATTTTTGGGCTATGCAAATATGTGAAAAACCTTTTTTTGGCAGCGGCAACGGTGGTGGTTATGAAGAAGGTAATGGGAAGTGGTGTGTCGCATGTTCACATAGGCCTTTTTTGGTCTATGCGATCATGTGACAACTATTTGATGTCGCCGTTGCGGAGTTAAAGGTGGGTCCATGATGCTAGTGCTACTGAGGTGTTAGATCCTGATTGGTTTCTGAAGCGGTGATGCGGACTTGGATTTTTTCATGGGCTTGTTGACCGTTGTGGACTACTCGATTTGCCAGGAAAATGTAATACCAGCGACTGTGATTTAAGGGTTGACCGGCTAGCCTTTGGCACCCGATTTCAAATGTGATTGCAAGGATTTGTACCGTAAAGGAATGAATACAATCTTGGCTCGAGGTGTATTTGTAGGTGGGTGAAAGGACTATTTGGCATGACAAATTCTTGGTCCTTGGTACATTTTCAGAGGATTGGCATAAATGAAGATCATTTTTGGATCTGTTCTTACCAGGTTGCCTGTGTTTCCTGCCCCTGTAGTAAATTTTGATATTTTTCTGGTTGTTCTAGTGGGTGAAACCCTAGCCCTAGCTGTCTGTAGCTTGTTGCAACCTATTTTGGGTTTTTAAGGTAGCTAGTGGTATAAGTGGTAGCTTTTTTGACTTTGAAAGGGTTCAAATTTGGGATCGGTCCAGAGGTTCTGATTTTGATTGGTTCCAGGGGTTTGTAGTAGGGTTGTATCACATTGCATGTAAGCTGAATAGAATTTCTGGAAGTCTTTTGTAGGTTATTGAAGTGGTTTGATCTCTGTCCTACTTTGATCATGTACATGACTCATCATACTTAATATAACTATTTCATGTTTACAAGTCTCTCCTTGGTGTCATTCATGTGAGTTTTGGATTTTCTGATCCATTGCATAGGGTTACCTTTGCATATGTTCTTGTCTTTAGTTCTTGATCTAGGATCAAGTGAAATTTACTTTAGAAGGGACATAGATTCATCTTGGTTGTCTACAGAAGGATCTTATAAGTAGTGGATGGGCTGGAACGTTTATATTTATGGCTATGAGTCTTTGACAATAGTTGGCTCATGTTTCATTATTTGTATGTGAGGTCTACCCAATGGATAATGGCACTGATCAAGGATTAGTACATTTAGTTGAGTCCAATGTCTGATTGGCTCTTGTCTACCTTCCCTATCCTCATTAATCAAAGACCATTTTAAGTTTTAAGTATTGTTGTTGGTAGTAATACCCTTCACAAGACCGTTTTACCCTACATAGTAGAGTTGATTCAATGAATACCTGGTTAGTATTTAGTAATCCTTTACTATGATCTGCTTTATGAATCTAGAAGTATAAGGTGTGTAGTGAGTGGAGTTTTGTCTGGATTAGGTGCACCCGCCTTGGTTTTGTAGAGCCAGAAGTAGAAGAGGGCATATTAAGACCCTATAGTTGGTCCAGTTGTCTTGCAGAGCTTTCACACTTGGATTTAACCAGTCCTAACATCAGTCTCAAGGCATATTGGCAGCCCTAAGTGGCATAAGAGTTTTCAAACACCAATAGTTCAATCCTTTGAGTCATTCCACATTTCTCACAATTTCCAAGAAACCAATCAGGTTGTTGATGGCCTTGCTAATATGGGAGCCAAAAATGAGAGAATTCAAAAATGGTATGGTAATACTATAATAAATGATGATATCATCTTGTGTATTAATCATGACAAAATTAGACAAAAGGAAGGAGTCATTAATAGTAACATTAATGAGGACACTTGATAAATCAAATCAATTTTTGGTGATCTCGGAGGTCATGCAAAATATTGCTAAGTACATGTCCAAGATGTGAAATTATTTTCCCATTATGAAAGCTCAAAATTTGATGTGCCTTGTCATCATGACCATTAATTATTGCCAGTTTGCACATGTGAACAGGGGTGAGAACTAGATTAATAGCCTTTATATACTTAAGAGCCATATTATTGATAGCACTATTTCATCTAAGAAAAATAAGCAGACTCTTCTTCCTATAAAAAAATAACTAGGTGATTGTTCAGCCATGGGTGGTGATCTTAGAAGAGAAGAGCTAGTAGAATGCAAGTGGAAGCAGGACAAGGAAGTCTAGAGTATTTTGAAAAAAGGCCAGGTCCACTGGTATCTTAAGAGACTTCATGGCTTTGATAATGATGTTTCCAAAGCCTTCGCTGATGGGTGGGATAAGGGTACAGTGAATTTGACTGGAAAGTCCTTCAACCTCAGCCTTGAGCTTCTCTCTAAAATCACTGGCCTCCCTCTGGATGGTATGAAGTACTTGAAGGAGATTAAGGTCGAAAATAGAGCTTACAAGTCATAACCTAAAATGGATGAAGATAGGGCCCTCATGGTTAAAGGTAAGAAAGACTATGTGGAGATGGATAATATTGATAAAATCTGGGGTTCTGTCATTAGGGTCATGATGGAGTATTTCACTCTTGAAGGGTGACACTCTAGGGTTTATAACTACCATTTTTTCTTAGCTAACCATTTTAGACATGACAAAAGGATTTCCTTTCCCTATTTCCTTCTGTGCTCACTCAACCAAAGAATTATTGAATTTAGGGTGAATAATTTCCCGATTCTCCATGTTGGGCTTATTCTCCTTATAGCTGATTACACGAGAGACCATATTCCTAATCCTATCCCTGCCCAAGTCAAAAAAAGGAAGAATCTGGGATCCTCTTCTAGGAAGAAGAAATGCAAAAAATACATCCCTTCCCCTAAGCCTAATCCTCTTGGGATCAAGGACAACTTGGAGGAAAATGTCCCTAAAATTTCTAAGAATAATGTGGTTCCCCCTATGAGTCCTATCATTAAGGAGCCTATTTCCATGGTCTTGCCTGATAATGAAACTAAGGCTGGTGATAATCCCCATGAGGGTCAAAATGAAGAGTCTAATTCCACTACCCTGATCCTTAAGGAGGAAGATATGGTGAATCCTAATGTCATTATCGAAAACATCATTGATACTATTGAGGGATATTTTGGGGAAGAGCAGGATAACCTTAACAATGGGGAGAAGCCTACCCTTGCTTCATATAATGGAAAAGTTGAGGGTAAAGGAAATACTATGCATGAGGCTCAAGATGAGGTAAATAAAGAAAAAGATGATGGTATCAATGTTGTGGATAATAATGTTGAGGATTCAGGTAAAGATAGCTTTAGGGCTATGGAGGAGGAAAATCTGGACTCCCATGACTCCCCCAGCTTTGGTAAGGAGTATAAGAAGGATGGCAGCGAGAGAAGCTCTGACAGAAAAAGGTCCCACCCTATTCAATATGACCTTAGAGAGATGGATAAGCATGCCAAGAGATCCATTATTATGACCCCCCTTCAAATTGCTAAGAAAAAATCTATCTATAGCTATAATTTGGACAAGTGGGTGCAGATTGACCTGGTCAAATTGAAGAACATATGAATCAAATTGGAGACCAAGAACATAATGCTTGAGGAAATCACTGATAATCTTAGGAAGGAGACTGTCTCCAATGCTAAAGCTGGTGTTTTTTATTACGGTACTGAGTTGGATGAAAAAAATCAAAATAGCTATTGAGATAGCCATGGTTCCCATTCAAGAGAAGATAAGCAAGAATGAAGCTATGCTAAAGAATTTTCTTGGTATGGAAAATTCGGGAATGAAGTCTACTCTAGAGAACCTAAGAACTTTAAGAAAAGTGTTGGAAGGGAACAAAGAGGGCCCTCTGATTGAGAACATTGATCTGACTATTCCCAGTCAGCAGATGGGATTGGGTACCAGAACAAGGTCCAATACCAAAAAGAAACTTAAGGTTGAAGATCAGGACATCATGAGGCTGAAAGATAATATCAAGACTATGCAGGCTCAGCTGGAGGACTCTGAGGGTTTCTTGAAGACTTTGTCTTGATCTTGGTGCTGGTGGTCTTTTTCTCTATTTTGTTTCCAACTCTTTTTTCTTTTTGCTGATTAGGCTTTATTGAATATCTGGGATTTGTCCCTTTGTAGTCTGCTCCATTTTGGGGTAGCTAGTTGTTCTTTTGGTTTTCCATGCCTATCTCTATATATCTATGTTAAAGGGTTTCAGGGCCCCTTCAAAACCTATTTTTACCGTAATCAAAAACATAATTTCCAAACATCAAAATGTAATAACAAGTTCTCAAATACATAGCAAAGATCATAGCACGGGGCTCACCCTCACACACTTCCACTTCTTCAACCTGAGAAGTGTATTGTCAAAACTAGATTGGAGGGTCAAGTAGCTTTAGCTTTAGTAAGTGTAGCTATAGCCAAGAAAGGGGGAAAAATAAAGTATATTGGTGGTGAAAACATCATCATAACTTCATCTATTGCTTGAGCCAATATAGAAATATAATTGATTCTATATCAACGTTCTAATAGTGATACTTGTATGCATCAAAAAACTTGAGTTCGCCAAGGGGAATATGTAAAGAGGGGACAAATTAAAGCATTCAATGTAGCTACAATAGGGGGAGAACTTTCTTTGGGGAAAAACATCTTAGTGGCCTATATGCCATGGGAAGGATATAATTTTGAAGATGAAATACTTATTAGTGAACGTCTATTGGAGTTTATTTTACGAACCAAGGCCCTAAAGTAATAACTAGAGAAATACCTCATTTAAATGCTTACTTACTCTGTCATTTGGATGAAAACTCCATTGTAATGATATGATCATGGATAAAAATAGGTGATATATTAGAAGGTAAATTAATAATGGAAGCAAAAGAAGACTCACTAATAAATACTCCAAAAGGAAAATTATTACAAGCTTTATTTGATATTAAGGCACCCACTGGAAAAGAAAATTGTTTTAGAGTCCCTAAAGGTGTAAAAGGTCAAGTTATCAATGTGAGATGCTTTTAGGAGTTCGAGGAGGAGGAATATGGTTATCTCGGTGATATTGTAGAAAAATTTCATGTATATATTTTACAAAAATGTAAAATACAAGTGGGTGATAAAGTAGTGGGAAGGCATGGTAATAAAGGTATTATTTCAAAAAATTTGCCTAGGCAAGATATGCCTTATTTACAAAATGGAACACCAATGGAAATGGTATTAAATCCATTAGGGGTACCTTCACGAATGAATTTAGGATAGATCTTTAAATGTTTTCTTGGTTTAGAAGGAAAACTAATGAACAAACATTATAGACTGGCATCTTTTGATGAAAGGTACAAGTGAGAAGCTTCTAGAAAACTAGTATTTTCTGAGCTTTATAAAGCTAGCAAGCAAACAACCAATCCATGGGTATTTGAACTTGATCATCCTGGAAAACATAGATTAATTGATGGAAGAACAAGAAAGGTTTTTGAACAACCAATTACAATAGGAATAGCTTATATATCAAAATGTTTCCATCAAGTTGATGAAAAAATGCATGCACATTCTCGTGGACCTTATGTGCTAGTTACACAACAACCTCTAAAAGGAAAATACTCCAGAGGAGGGCATCGAGTAGGAGAAATGGAAGTTTGGGCTCTAGAAGGTTTTGGTGTTGCTTATATTTTACACGAGATACTTACTTTCAAATCTGATCATATGGACACTCGTGAAAAAATATTTGGTGTCATTTTCAACCGAGAACCAATGCCTAAACCTAGCACTTTTAAAAAATCTTTCTAATTGCTCAGTTGAGAACTATGAACTTTAGCTCTAGAATTGAATCATACTATTCTATGTGAGATAGACTTTCAGATAGATAAGAAGGAAGTTTGATCAAAATGAATCAAAATTTATTTTTTATGAGTGACTAGAATAAACACGACCAACTTCAAATTGGATTAGTTTCTCCCAAGCAGATTCTCTCTTGGCCTAAAAGAATATTACCTAATGGAGAAACAGTTAGACAAGTGACTACAGAACATACTTTAGATTATAAAACTTATGAACCAATAAGAGATGGATTATTTTGTGAAAGAATATTTGGACCTAAGAAAAGGGGAGTATGTTCTTGTGTAAAACCTCCAATGATGGAAAATGAGAAGGAAAGCTATGACTCCAATTTTTGTACTAAATGTGGAGTTGAACTTGTTATTGATCCTCAAATTTGAAGATATCAAATGGGATACATTAAATTGGCATGCCCAGTTGTTCATATTTGGTATTTCAAACGACGTACCGGTTATATCACGAATCTATTAGATAAAAATTGTAAAGAATTAGAAGACCCAGTATAATGCGATGTGTGATTTGATCACAAGCTCTGATTATACAGATCCATAGGAATTTCCATCCTATTTAATCTAATTGGGATGCCCTTAGCTCTGACATGCCCCTCAGCAAGAGGGGCATGAAGATCAAAATTAGGAACATGTTGATAAAGAGGAATGAATCTAGGGTTAATATCTTGTATATTATCAAATTAAATTGCTAATTGGACTTCGTAAAAATACTTCTTTTATTAGAAACAAAGAAACAAAATGGAATCCAAAATCTTTTTCATTTTTCTTTTTATTCTAGTACAAAAAGAAGATATGGTTATAAGAGTCTATTCATTGCACATATGCTTAAAATAGTTTCCAACCATCAAAGTAAAATAGAAACCTACAAGATCAATTAATAAAGAGATACAGACAAGTAAATCCCATATGAATTTCAAATAAATTCAAGGTCTTTCACAAAGAAATGTATTGGGAGGAGACTGCTCACTAATTCCATATTTATGTCATAATACAAATTGTAAACCAATAATTGAATTCACTTGGAACTTGAGCAAAGAGTAACTATTTAGTTTTATCACTTGGGAACGAAAACCATCGGGATACATTACCAAAGAGCAAAAAACATTTTTTGCATAATGATACATAATCACTTTCCATTTTGGTATAGTTACTTGAGCCAGATGAGAGGAAACTTTCATGTCCAATTCTGAGGGGGGGGAGGAAGATTATAAAAACCTATCCAAATGTTTGTATTGCTCGGCCCATAGCTAACAAGCCAACTTTATTGTGATTTCAGGGAGAACTTCGTGAATATGAGTATAAATCTTGGGCAAAAGATATTGCTTCTTATCTCTCTTGGGATTTTTTGCTATTTTAAGAGCGAGAAATTTCCACTGGAGGAAAAGCTATTAGAGAACAATTAGCTGGTCTAGATCTGCAAATGATTATATATCATTCATATATAGAATGGAAGGAAATAGATACAGAAATATCTATATTATTCTCATCGGAGGAGACAGAGAAAAAATTCAAACCAATTCTTGGACTCGAAGGAGATAGAAAATGAATTTTTGAATCAATTCTCGGACTTGGAGGAGACAAAAAATGAATTTTTGAATCAAGACTACATCCTTTCAAAAAAAAATATAATAATATGAAGAAAAAACTTTTTTCACTTCAAATAAGAAAGGGTCGTTTGGTTAGACGGATGAAATTTGCTAAATATTTTATTCAAACAAATGTAGAACCACAATGGATGGTTCAATGCCTATTACCAGTTCTTCCTTCTGATCTGAGGTGAATGTATCAATTAAATGAAGGTGGATTGATTACTTTGGATCTCAATGAACTTTATCTAAAAGTTATCCATCGAAATAATAATCTTTTAGAATCTGTAGAATGGACTCGTGCATTTCTACTACTAGATTTATTGTTTGATGAAAAGAAATTAGTCCAAAAAGTTTTAGATACACTTCTTGATAACAGTATAGGAGCACAACCGGTGAAAGATAGTAAGGATAGACCTTATAAATCCTTCTCAGATTTCCTCCAAGGTAAAGAAGGAATATTTTATGAAAGTTTACTTGGAAAATGGGTTGATTATTTAGGTCATTCTGTTATTGTGGTAGGTCCCCATCTCTCATTGTATCAATGTGGATTACCTTGAGAAATTGCAATAGAACTTTTTCAAGGATTTTTAATTCGTGATCTAGTTGAACGACAGATTGCCCCCAATCTAAGAACTGCTAAATTTTTAATTTGAGATAGGAAATCTATTATATGGAACGTACTTAAACTATCCAAAGACATCCCATATTGTTAAATCAAGCACCCACCTTACACAAATTAGGAATACAAGCATTTCTACCTGTTTTAATAGAAGAACGTGTCATTTGGTTGCACCCATTGGTTTGTGTAGGATTTAACGTGGACTTTAACGGAGATCAGATGGCTGTCCATGTACCTGTATCTATGGAAGCTCAAGTCGAAGCTCATTTACTTATGTTTTCTCATCTCAATCTTATCTCTCCAACTATAGGAGATCCTATTTGTGTACCGACTCAAGATATGCTTTTAGGACTTTATAGATCAACTCTTCAAAAAAACCAGGGCATTTATGAAAATAGGTACCACCCGAATAAATCAAAAAAGAAGATCATCTCGCCTTCATTTTATAGCTATGATGATGCACTTAAAGCTTATGAACAAAAAAAAAATGATTTAGACAATCCTTTATGGCTCCGATGGAGGAGAGATATAAATACCTCTACTATTAATTCAGTAAATCGAGAACTTCCTATCAAAGCTCAATATGAATCTTTAGGTACCTTCTACAAAATCTATGATCATTTTCAAACAATAAAAGGTAGAGTGGGGGAAATACTTAATAAATAAATTTGAACAACCGTTGGTCATATTCATTTTAATTGAGAAATAGAAGAAGCTATAAAAGGCTTGTGGACTTATATCTGACAAGAACTGTCACTATTCAGAATTTAATGTTATTCATTTTATGATCCTTTCATTCATGCAGAGATAAAGATTAAGGAAGCCTTTGAGCTTAAAATCATTGCTATTTTATACTCCCCAACCCAAAATGGGGAGATTTTATTTTATTCAAAATGGGGATATTTTATTCTTATGACACAACCTAAATTCAAAGTGCCCTTTCCTTTTGAAGTGTCATTTTTTAATAAAGGGATGGATAAATTTGTTATGAAGTACCTTATTAGAAGATTTTTAAATCAATTTGGAATGACATATACATCGCATATATTAGATCAATTGAAGATTTTAGGTTTCCAACAAGCTACCGATGCAACTATTTCATTAGGAATTGATGATCTTTTAACAACACAAACTAAACTATGGCTTATCCAAGATGTGCACCAACAAGGGTTTGCTTTGGAAAGAACAAATGATTATGGAAATGTACATGCAGTGGAAAAATTACGTCAATTGATTGAGATATGGCATGCTACCAATGAATACTTGAAATGAGAAATGAATCCGAATTTTAAGATGACTGATCCTCTTAATCCAGTACATATGATGTCCTTTTAAGGAGCTAGAGGAAGTCTATCTCAAGTTCACCAATTAGTAGGTATGAGATGATTAATGTCAGATCCTCAAGGAAAAATTGTTGATCTACCCATTCAAGGAAATTTAAGCGAAGGACTTTCTTTAATAGAATATATTATTTCATGTTACGGTGTTCGTAAAGGAGTTGTAGATACTTCTATACGAACATCAGATGCTGGATATCTCACATGTAGACTTGTTGAAGTAGTACAACACCTCATTGTACGTAAAGTAGATTGTGGTACTATCCAAGGTCTTTTTTTTGTCAATTTGATTCAAGATCAAGAAACAATAAAAAATCAATTTGTTCTACAAACACTAATTGGTCGTGTATTAGCAGACAATGTATATATAAATGGAAGATGTATTGCCATGCACAATGAAGATATTGGGATAAAACTTGCCAATCAGTTATATTATTTCCAAATACAACCAATATATATACGAACCCCTTTTACTTGCAAAAGTATATCTTGGATTTGTCAATTATGTTATGGTCAAAATACTATTGATAGTAACTTAATCAAATTAGGAGAAGCAATCGACATTATTGCAGGCCAATCAATTAGAGAGCCAAGAAATCAACTAATAGTAAGGACTTTTCATACTGGTGGGGTCTTTACGAGTGATATTGTAGAACATATACGAGCCCCATTCACTAGAAAAATGGAATGCAATGAAAATCTAGTTTCTCCTACCCGCACCTGTCATGGGCACCCTGCTTATATATGTCATAATAGTCTAGATGTGACTATTGATAATCAATATGAAGTAAAAAACTTAGCGATTCTGCTAGAAAGCTTGCTATTCATTCAGAATAATCAACTCATGGAATCACAACAAGTAATTGTCGAGATTCATGCCAAAAAAAACCCCTTTAAAGAAAAAGTCAAGAAATATATATATTATGGTCTGACAGGAGAAATGTATTGGAATATCCCTATACAGTCTCATTTAATAGACAAGACAACTCATTTATGGGTATTATCAGGAGGTATATATGAATCCTCTTTTCATAAAGATCAAGATCAAGTGGATATTCTAGAACTTCTTCACAAACATAAATCACTTTCGAATCACTTTCAAATTATTCAATGGATCAAGTGAAATACAAATCAGTTGACTCAAAATGTTTTGAAAAAGGGAAAAAAATCTTGAATTATCTCAAAACTAATTGAACCATACCTAACAAACATCAAGACTCTATTGATTGCACCATTCTTTTTGAAAATACCAATAATATGAGGGTAAAAAAAAAACTCATCGTACCATTATGGTGTGATAAACAATGGGTAAAGCGAAGAATCCCTTGTCCTAATTTAATTCTTAGAATCCCCAGAGAAGGTATTCTCTCTAAAAATGACAACATTTTTGCTTTTTTAAATGACCCTCATTCAAAAATGATAAAATATGGGAGGGGTTTTTTGATGGAAAAAGAAAGGAATTTTTTTGAAAATCAATTAGACAGAAAGCCCACATTAAAAAGAAAAAAGGCTTATGCTTCTCTTATTTCAGTAAGAACAAATATGATCATTATCAATATGATTCAAATTAGCTTGTTGAAATACCCTTTTTTCAATATGGCAAGTTCTCCATTTTTGTTTCATAACAAATTAGGTTAGACTAATTCTTTTTTTTGAATGATCAAAGTAAATTACTTAGTAAGGGAACTATTCGTTCAATACCTAATGAGAATAAAAAAGAGAAATCTTTTATCATTCTTTCTCCTTCTGATTTTTTGCAAATCATTTTGTTTAATGATTTAAAATGCTTAAATATGGTAAAAAAGTCAGATGCAAATAAAAAAAATTCTATTGTCAAGTCTCCTGGGTTATTTACATAGTATTGCAAATCGTTTTTCATACTCTCATTTGATGACTTATAATAAAGTATTACTAAATGAATGTTCAATTTCTAACTATGACTCGAATCCTTTTCAAGGAGCTAAATGCTATTTTATGGATGAAAATAGGGGAATTTATAAATTTGATTCATGCAAGAATATTATTTTCAATTTCTTCAATTTGAATTTGTACTTTTCCCTATCCAATTTTTTTGAAAAAACATTTCCAGTATTCAGCCTTGGGCAATTTTTTTGTGAAAGTATATGGATATCCGAAGATAAACAACTCCAAGGATCTGGTCAAATTGTAGTTGTTCGTGAGGAATCTTTCATCATTAGATTATCTAAACCCTATTTGGGTACTCGAGGAGCAACTCATAATAGTTATTATGGGGAAATTCTTTATGAAGGAGATACATTAATCACTGTGATAGATTAAAATCTGGTGATATAATTCAAGGCCTTCCTAAAGTTGAACAATTGTCAGAAGCCCACTCGAATACTTTAATATCAAAAAATAAAAAATAAAAATTTAAAGAATTGAACAAACACCTAGCAATATTTTTTGGAAACTTTAAGGGGTCATTCACTAGTGTTAGAATAACTATGGAGGATAGTCAGAATTAGTTAGCCAATGAAATTCAAAAGATTTATCGATCCCAGGGGGTACAAATTTATGATAAACATATAGAAATTATTATGCACCAAATTACATCGAAAGTTTTAGTTGTAGATGTCGAAAAGTCTGAAAATCAAAATTTTGAAAATGGACTAGATAGTGTTTTTTTACCCGGAGAACTCATTGGATTATCACGAGTACAAAGAATGGATTGTGCTCTAGAAAAAAGAATAAACTATCGAACTATTTTATTGGGAATGACAAACGCATCTATGAATACTCAAAATTCTCTATCGGAAGCAAGTTTTCAAGAAACTACTCGGGTCTTAGCTAAATCTACTCTTCAAGGTCATATTGATTGGTTGAAGGGCTTGGAGGAAAATGTTATTCTCAGGAGAATGATACCTGTTGGTACTGGATTCAACTCTTTGGAAAAACGGAGTAAAATGGATTCGAGAATGAGGAAAAAAAGTCTATTTATCAATAAAGTGATATATTTTTTCTTTGATTACGAATATATAAAGTTTTATCGCAAAAATGAAAAAAAAGTTATAAAAAAACTAGTTAAAAGAAAAAATCAAAAATCAAAACGAGCAGTCAAAAAGTAATTTTTATACAATAAATAAAGAAATAGAACAAATTTACTTTATATTATTGTATAAAAATAAATAAAAAAATCAAATGAATAATTGTACCAAGTACGTTACGATAAGCAATCTAACCCATTCCATTGGAATGTAGATATTTCAGTTCATATTAAAAAGCAGAAAAAGAAAATGACGAAAAAAATTGGAACATCAATTTGAAAGAGATGGTAAAAGTAGGAGTTCATTTTGGTCATGAAACCAGAAAATGGAATCCTAAAATGGCACCTTACATTTTTAAAGAACGTAAAGATAGGACATATTATAAATTTGACTTATACCACTCATTTTTTTATCAAAAGCCTATGATTTCATGTTTGATGGAGCAAAAAGGGAAAACAATTTATGATAGTTGGTACAAAACATCAAATAGTTGATGCAGCTAAATCAATTGCTTTAGCAGCTCGATGTCATTATGTAAATAAAAAATGGTTCGCGGGTATGTTAACTAATTAGTTTACTACAGAAGCAAGACTTGAAAAATTCAAAAATTTATTGAAAAAAAAAATACAGGAGGATTCGATCAATTTACAAAGAAAGAAGTAGCAATAAGTTCAAGAGAGAATTGAACAAATTGTAAGAAGATCTAGGAGGTATTAGATACATGACAAAATTGCCTGATATTGTAATAATTATCGATCAAAAAGGAGAATATACTACTATTCAGGAATGTAGAACTTTGGGTACTCCAACAATTTGCTTAGTTGATACAGGTTGTGACTCAGATCTCATGGATATCCCAATCCCAACCAATGATGATGGTAGAGGACCAATCCGACTGATCCTAAATAAATTAATTTTAGCAATTCGCACGGGTAGAGCATTGCAATTCTATAAAAAATGAATTAAAAAAAAGAAGAAGCTAAAACTAAGTTGGTTCAGTTGGATAACTCTCAATAAATTACAATATATTTCTAATTGACTCATTTCTTAGGAGTACATTTGATCATAGACATGAACTTAGAATGGGTGAACCAAATTACAATCTCTTTTAAAACATAGAAAAAGTATAATGTGAATCCTCAAAGGAGTATGTGTAAGATGTAACTATACCCTTCCTTGGCTCAAGCACCTACCTCAAGGAACAAAATCAAGAACCAAAAATAATACAAGGGCTAAGAAAACAATCAATTGAAAATAGGAAAATAAGCATGATACATAAAGATCACTAACAAATAAGCAAGTGACCAGGATACATGAAGTCCAATACTCAATAAAAATTGAGCATGATACATCTATAAATTTACATATCCAAATAAAAGGGTTGGACACCAAAGAATACTAGGGAAGAGTGTCATCGCATAGTTCTCCCCTTGGGTAACCCAAGTCTTTCCACTTAGGACCCGACCCCCCAAGGAGGAACTCATGTGGAACCATATCATCCTCTCATGGTCATGAGGGTGTACAGTCATGCTTGAAACTACATGCAATTTCTCCCACTCATCCCACCCTCTATCTGAGCTAGCATAAGAAGTGTGGGTGAGGCACACTTTATCTTGGATAGTATTTTTACCCTAGTTTATTAGTTCCATAACCCATCAATTGATTACCTAGGTCTGGACACTTTTGACCTCTGACTCCATTATGAGTCACTCTTCCTTTATGTCTTTGAGGTGTCCATACCATTATTCAAATGAAACACATGGACCAACTCAGTACACATATCAATATAGATTCACATGCATGAGTACATTAACTAGACCACCATGAAGAAATGCAATCACCTACATAACCCATGTTTGTTTTTTAACATTTCAAAATTGAAGAATTAAAATATCTTTGAGTACATAACTCACTTTTCATTGTGCACAGCATAACAAGAATATAATCAGAAAAATGAATTTCCAATGCATTGAACTACTCAACAACATTCTATTCCATTTTCTAAAAAACGTATGACCTCATAATTATTCAACCTTACACAACAGGATTTTCTAAAGAGATTAATAACAAATGAATATACAGGTACCAATTTCACATTTATATTCACTATCACATTTGTAGTAAGTAATTTCTGAAACAACCCTTTCCATTTATCTTCTTACACAAACCAATAAATCCCACGATATCTATTTTCTTATTTCTGAATATGAAACTATAAACTTTAGCATGTATACATATACAACATTGAACCCACTTTTTTTTATACATCTTAATCTGTTACTTAATCTCCATACAAAGCAACGCAAGCTAACACAATTTTTAATTTCTTTACCCAAACTAATTCCTTAGTTCAGTGCTCCAAAAAAAATTCAGCTAGGAATTTATCAAGAATTCTCTAAAACACAATTACGAGATAAGTTGAGAATTCAACCGAATTCTAACTAATTCAAGAAATGCATCCCAAGAGGAAGGAAATATGCGTAAATAAAGAACTTTAAAATTCTCTAGGACTATTTAATTTTTTAAGAGTTTAATTTCTTTTAATAGATTTATTTTAATTTCATTTTTATTTCTAATTGTATTTGGTTATAATCTCTTTCACCACTCTCACTTATTTTAATTTTTTTTACATTCATAATCTATGTTAAAATTCTAAAAAATTACCAACATACATAAAAGAATATGTACATTTAAATGACCGTGCATTTACCATCTATATGATGTGAACATATGAACACACAATATTTTAAATAAATTTGAACAAACACACACACATTGAAATCAAGTTTTATTCTAATAACATAAGAGTACAATAATTATATCAACATATGATCATATTATTAATGCTCTAAAACCCATCAATGCGTACAATGAGTAATGCTCTAATAACATAAGAGTACAATGAGTAATGCTCTGGGGGATTTCTTGATGGTGGATAGAGATTCTTCTAATATTTTTCATTCTACATATGCTTGTATTCTTGTTGATATTGATCTTTCTAAGGGGCTTCTTGCGGAGATCATGATCAACTCCTCTAAAGGACGTTGGACTCAAACCTTGGATTATGAAGGGATTCCCTTCAGATGTAGAAGATGTTTTAAAACGGGGCATATGGATTCTTAGTGCGGATTGGGGGAAAAGAAATATGTGGTTTCTTGGTGGAATAGTGCTTCTTCTCAACACTACACGGTTGAGAAAAAGCCTATTTCACAGAAAAGATTCTCCTAGGTGGCTTCACAAATCCCTCTCTCTGCTCCCTCTACTATTGTTTGGATTGTTGAGGTTCTTGTGCATCAATCTGTTAGTGTTGCTACTCCTCTGGTTTTCTTGTCCCCTGGTTTGATGGTTGAGGCTGAGCCCTCGTATTTGGTCTGTCATGTGGTTTCTCCTATGTGGGTTGGGTGTAGGGACTTGGTGTCTTTGCTCTTTGTCAGTACTTTGGTTACAGATTCTATGTCGATGGATGTTGCTAGCTTATTATCATAGGCTAAGGATTTCCCTCATTTGGGCTCCTCGGACTGGCAGGGAGTTTCTTCTAAGGTGGACGAGGGGTGGACTATTGTCAAAGGAAAGAAACACATAAAATCCTCTCCATCTTTTGACATGACTCTTCGCTCCCAGAATCGTGGGGCTAAGAGTTAGTTTTTTGTGAGCTTCTTTGAGCTCTTTCTCCTTGGTTTGTCTCGTGCTTCATGTTTTATCTCAAGTGACTTCATTGTCTTTGTCTAGTTTGTTGTTGGCATGCTATTTGTTGGCTTTCTGGACTCTATTGGTTGGGGTTGTTTCCAGCAATGTTTTGTTTGGATGATGGTCTTTGTTTCTATCTTGTCTCATTCTGTAAAGGGTTTCGGGGACCATATGATCATATTAAGGAAAAATATATATCAAACAAAGATGACAAATGTAAGGCTCCAATGATCCCCTAGTAAGTAACAAACTTTACTCTTTTAATGTTCATTGTTTCAATTGCAATAAATTAGGACATAGAGTGGTAAATTGTAGATATAGATCAAATTAGAATGATATATCTTAATTTGATAGATGTTTCAATTGCAATATTTATGGTCGTCATAAGGTAAGTAAATGTAGGAAACCTATTAGAACCAATCAATTCTCTAGTTATTGTTATACCTCTTATGCATATGGACTAGAGAAGAAAACCAACCAGTGTTTCAAGTGCAATAAGTTTGGGCACATTGAAAGATTCTACAAATATTTTAAGGTCATACCTAATGAATCAAAAAAGAAGATAAACAAAGAAGAAGTTAAGGAAGAGATGAAAAGGATCTGGAGAAAGAAGGATGATAGAAACTTCAATTCCAGTATTCAGAACTATTCTGGTAATTAGAAGTCTTTCAGCTAATTGTCAGGGGAAGAAATATTCTATGGTCATCTCTTTTCTTGCTAATAAGTTTCTACAAAAATGACAGATCAACTCTGTCAATGAGATTATAGTAAAGAAAAGACAAAAAACAAATCAATATCTGATGAGTGTCTCATCTCGTGAAAAGTAGTTTTTTAGTAGGACTACAACGCATTAAATGTGATTAAGGGCATTTATTTTCAGGTTACTTTTAAATTAGAAATAGTGAAGTCATTTTCTCACGTTTGTGAAAAAGGTTTTTGAAAGAGAAAAAGAGAAGTTGAGCCAAAGTGAACAAGGGTTTTATTAGTTGCAAACATAGATACTTTTCAGTGTTCTATATCATTTCTACATTTTGTGCAACAACTACTCTTGGTACTCTCATCTTGGTTTATGCTTCTGCCAAACCTTGTCTTGTATTAAAGCATTGCTCAAATTTTTAAGTTGAAAATGACTTGACGTGATTTCCATCATGGATCCCTCATGGTGTTGTACCTATAGAGGATGTAAGATCTCATTTCTATTGTAAGTTGGATGAATTTTATCATTCAAAATTTGATGAATTTATATGTTGAAAAGTTATCTGATAAGGATTTAAAGGTCAATCCATAATTTAGTGTTTTGTTTGAGAAGAATTTGGATGGATTAAATTCCTTTCTAAATTTTTGTGGAGAAGAAAAATGGGTTAGAATGACAATAATTTGGATGAATCCCATTTTTTAACTAAGGAAGTGATGAAGAAATTAACTAGACTTAACAATATTGATAATCTATTAAAGGAAAAGGCTATGAAGACTAAGGAAGTCAAAGATCTTACCCAAGTTGCACATGATAGAAGGTCTATGGTAATTAACCCTATTCTAGACCCTATTGTGAGGTGTGTGGCACAAGTAATAGGAAATAAAGTATACTATTCAAATAGGGAAAGTTCAATTCTTGCTATCACAGTGTTCACAGTGTATGATATGTTTGTTAATGGTGTTTATTATGATCTTTGTGAGCTCATTAAGGAACAATACATTGAAAATGTATGAAAATTCAAGACTAGAAAGAAGAATGTTTCACTCCAATTTGAAACCCTAGTATTATGCCTATTATTCTACTTCTCAAAAACTTTACCCAGTTAAGGAAATATTCTCCGGTTCTCTGACAAGCTAGTTGCACATCAGGTTTCTAAAAGATTGAAAATGGTTCAAAGATGCTGTTGATCAAGATGTGTAATTTACACCATTTTTTCTCTATACTATAGTATAAAATGCATAACTAGGATAGAATACATAATTCTATTATTGAAAAATATAAGAATGACATCACTTTTATAATCACTATGGATAAATGTATGATGCAAGTTGTAGAACCAAGGACAAAGTAGATAGAGGCACTCAATTATGAATTTTTAGAAGAATTGGTTGAATATTATGCTAAGATCCTCCTAGAAGTTTAAGGAAATACCTACAAGAAGATATTTGGTACCATTGAAGATAAGAATAATGAGATACATGGAGAAAAAGTTTACAAAGATATCTAAAATAAGGTCAACAAGTACATAAAGGAAATTAAAGCACAAGGAGGATTTATAGAAAAAGAGTACTCTACTATTAAGAGAATAACTTGGAGTTCTACTGGTAGTTCCCTTGGCACTACTCCTCTAGTCTCTCTTCTGATTGTAAAGGTTGAAAAGACAAAGAAAGGTAGATCATTTGGTAAAAGAAACAAAATTATTCCAACTTCTACATCATCAAAGAAGGTGAAAACAATAAAGTCTAAAATCACAAAGGATGATCTAGTTTTAATTGAATCAGAAGAAGAATTGTATAAAGAAAAAAAATGGATTAATGTTTTTGAGAAGAAAGATAAAAAGATATGTGAAGATCCTCTTTATGTAAAAATCTATTTGATATGCTTACATATGGTGCTAGAGATGAAGTAGGAATGTTATATGAGTCTTCCTCATTAGAGGAAAAAGAAAATATTATAGAAGCTTTTGTACAATACTATGTTAGATAAATGTAGATATTGATTCTTTTTAGAAAGAAATTCCTAAAGCCATGTGGGATAAATTAAATGAAATTCACATGGAAGCAAAAAAATTGATCAAGATATTCTCAAATCTGCCATAGTTGAAGTTTGAAATATTGTAGATAAATAATTTATGTCATCTTTTTCATGTATTTCTTAAGATAAATTAGGAAGAAAAAAAAAGAGAGTACATGCTCTTATAGAAAGAAAATTTGTAGCAATTAAGTTTAAGGAAGATCTAATTGGTGACTTAACTAGTATGGCTAGCAAGTTAATCATGTTGTCTTGTGTTGACCATGGTCAGTCATCTGAGGCTCCATCATCATCATCACACAAAGAAATGAGTAAAGAAGATTCTATTCTAGAATATAATGATGAGGAGGTATATAACCTTGATCAAAATCCCCACAAATTAATTTATGTGATCTTTTTCATCTATTTCTTAAGATAAATTAGAAAAAAAAAGAGAGAGAGTACATGCTCTTATAGAAAGAAAATTTGTAGCGATTCGATTTAAGGAAGATCTAATTGGTGACTTAACTAGTATGGATAGAAAGTTAAGCATGTTGTCTTGTGTTGACCATGGTCAATCATTTGAGGCTCCATCATCATCACACAAAAAAATGAGTCAAGAAGATTCTATTCTAGAATATAATGATGAGGAGGTATATAAATTTGATCAGAATCCTCCCAAATTAGAGCATCATTTCTCTCCAATTAGAATTGTTGATCCAATATGTCATTATGTGGTAATTGATAAAATACAGGATGATAAAGTGGAAGAAAAGGAAGAAAAGAGAAAAAAGAAGAAGTAAGAATTGAAGACAAAGTGGAGGAAAGATCAGAGGCAAAAACAAAGAAAAATGAGAAGAAAGAATTAAAAGGAAAAGAGAAAGAAAGAAATTAGAAAAGAAGAGAGTTCTACATAAATAATTGTTACCTATAATCGGGTACAAGATACAATGCTTTAGAATAAAGACAAAGAACTGGAAGTTGAGATTATTAGCAGAAGAGAGTATCTTACTAATACAAGCTTTGGGAAATATCTAAGGAATTTTATCCCTTCACCACTAATGATTCATTTGATCACAACTTCCAAGTTATTTATTAATAAAATAAATTTACCCCTTTTTAGAAGTTCCAGATAAGTGAAACCATCTCATCTTTAGCCCAAAATGATTTGTTCAAGGATTTAGAATAAAGAGGAAATCATTGAAGAAACCATTGCTTCTCTAAAAAGCATTGTACCAAGTTGTACAGGAGATCTATTTGGTAATCAAAAAGAAAAATGTAGAACACTTGTCAATGTTGAAATAAGTTTCTGGATTTGATTGTGTAAGTTTTTTTACATCAACGTTGTCAATGTTGTCAAATATTTGAAAGCATCCTAGAAAAATAGGATCATTTGAGAGAAGATGCCATAAAGAATAAACTGCTATAAGAATTGAATGGAACATGTACAATGTATTTCACCAATCTTTAGTCTCTTATTCAGGATGGAAAAGATTTTCTTGAGGGTGGAAATTCTTTGTATGAGTATAGTCTACAACGGCCTAAGGTCACTGATAAAATCAGGCAAGGGATTGAAACTATTGATCTTTCTATCAAAAAGGCACATCATTATTTCAAAATTTTAGAAGACTTAGCTGGCACTGTGTCATGCCCAAAATTTAAGGGCAAAAACACACCAACATTTTTTTTTTGAAGGTAAAATAACTAAAGTGTTGCATGTTGTTGAGGTTCACGTGATTACTAGTTCACTAGAGGACTATAACATTTCTAGGTTAATTTGTTAACTTCCTTCGCTAGGGGTTAATCATTGTGGTTCAACCAAGGTGACATTCCTAAGTTAGATTTAAATAATTACATTTTAATAAAGAGGGGTTTAATAAGGTTTTTTTTAAAGATTGCCCGATTAATAATTAACTTGAAATTATCACCCTCCAAAAATTTACTCTTAATCTTAGGAGGGTATTAATAGAATTATTATTGAAATTTAAATCCAACAGGGAAACTAAATTGTGTTAATCTAATTGTCTCTTTATAAATTTAAAAGTCACCTTTAAAATATAACTTTAAAACTTATATTTTAATCACATTAAAATCAAATTATTGCTAACCCTTATATTAAAATTTAATTAAAAATATATATATTAATACATGTTAGATAAAACCATACATTATAATTATATTTTAATTATACCACCAATATGTTATTTTTTTAACCTTATATTAAAATCATTCATTTCAATCATTATTTTAGACTCATAATACACATTATTTAACCACAAGATATTTAAATTAACTTTTATCTATCTTTATAAAAATTTCCCACTTCAAAAAAAAAACTAAGATTCCC